>CM038716.1:13180273-13220273 GCA_021613375.1 Megaleporinus macrocephalus
CTTTATCTCTCTTCTCTCCTTCTCTTTCTCTCCCTCTCTCTCTCTCTTGTTCTCCCTCTCTCCTTCTCTGTCTCTCTCTCTCTCTTTCTCCATCTCTCTTTCTTCCTCTCTCACGTCTCCCTCTCGCTCTCTCTCTCACACTCTCTCTCCCTCTGTCTCTCTTTCACTCTCTTGCTATCTCTCTCACTCTTTCTCTTTCTCCCACTCTCTCTCTCCCTCCCTCTCTCTCTCTGTCACGCTCTCTCTCTCACACTCTCTTTTACAGGCTCTCTGTCACACTCTTTATCTCTCTTCTCTCCTTCTCTTTCTCTCCCTCTGTCTCTCTTTCACTCTCTTGCTCTCTCATAGTCGCGCGCTCCCTCTCACACACTCTCTCTCTCACTCCCTCGCTATCTCTCTCTCAATCTTTCTCTGTCTCTCTCTCTTTCACTCACTCTCTCTCCCTCCCTCCCTCTCCCCCTCACGCTCTCTCTCACACTTTGTCTCTTACACTCTCTTCTCTATCTTTCTCTCTCTTTCACTCTCTCGCTCATTCTCTCTTGCTCTCACACAGTTGCACGCTCTCCCACACTCTTTTCCTCACTCTCTTTTACTCTTTCTCTCTCATTCTCTCTTGCTCTCTTACACACTCTCTCACTCTCATTCTCTCTCTCACACACACTCTCTCTCTCTCTCTCTCTCTCTCTCTCTCTCTCTCTCTCTCTCTCTCTCTCTCTCTGTCGTTTTTCATTAGGTGCTGGGTAAACAGTAGCTGAGCTGTGTGACTGATAGTTGTGTGTAAATGATTGTGCAGATGGAGGGTGTGATTTTCCGGAGTGCAGAGAGGAATAAATCTCCGGTCTGGAAGAGGACGGAGCGGACAGAGAGGGTCAGAGCTGCGCTCACTCTCAGGGGCCGCTCGGCTATTTGCATTAACAGATTTAATAAACTGCTGGTCCAGTAAAGGGCTTTTGAAGAGCAAACCGAACCAAACAGACGAAGAAGCAAAGCAGTGACCACATGGACGACAGCTTACAGTCAAGGGTTTGGAGACACCTGGGTAGGTGACCATACAGGAACTCCACTCACTGTCCACTGTATCAGCTCCACTGACCATACAGGACCTCCACTCACTGTCCACTGTATCAGCTCCACTGACCATACAGGACCTCCACTCACTGTCCACTGTATCAGCTCCACTGACCATACAGGACCTCCACTCACTGTCCACTGTATCAGCTCCACTGACCATACAGGACCTACACTCACTGTCCACTGTATCAGCTCCACTGACCATACAGGACCTCCACTCACTGTCCACTGTATCAGCTCCACTGACCATACAGGACCTCCACTCACTGTCCACTGTATCAGCTCCACTGAGCATACAGGACCTCCACTCACTGTCCACTGTATCAGCTCCACTGACCATACAGGACCTCCACTCACAGTCCACTGTATCAGCTCCACTGACCATACAGGACCTCCACTCACTGTCCACTGTATCAGCTCCACTGACCATACAGGACCTCCACTCACTGTCCACTGTATCAGCTCCACTGACCATACAGGACCTCCACTCACTGTCCACTGTATCAGCTCCACTGACCATACAGGACATACTTATACACACACTAGTAAACGCCCACATTAGGGGACAGTGAAACATCCACACACACACACTTACTAGTGAACACACACACTAGTACACACACACACTAGGGGCAGTAAAACACCCACATACACACACACACACACACACACACTAGGTGACAGTGAAACATCCACACACACACTTACTAGTGAACACACACGCTAGTACACACACACACACACTAGGGGCAGTGAAACACCCACATACATACACACTAGTGGACTCCCACACCAGGGGGGCAATGAAACACCCACATATACACACATGCGTACACGCACACTCCAACACACACTAGTCAACACAGACACACTAGGGGGCAGTGAGCACCCTTGTGAGCAGTTGGGGGTTTGGTGTCTGTTTCAAATTCACTCCAGTCGCATCCTGTAGGTCAGGGGATCAAACGGCCCTATAGCAGTTAAGCCCCGCCCATTTTCACAGTTATAAGCAGCGTTTCAGGCCCAGACAGCCTTTTGAATGGAAAGCCAATCACAAACGAGATTATTTCCATAAATCAGCCCTAAACACACAGCAACAAACACGGCCTGGGTACCATGACGATTCTCCTTCCTCTCTTTGTCCCGACGTTACAGTGAAATACGAAGGTATTAAAGTATTAATTGTACGTGGACGGTGGACGGTGGGCGGTGGGCGGTGGACGGTGGGCGGTGGGCGGTGGATGGTGGACGGTGGGCGGTGGGCGGTGGATGGTGGATGGTGGACGGTGGACGGTGGGCGGTGGACGGTGTACGTTAGACGGTGGACGGTGGGCGGTGGATGGTGGATGGTGGATGGTGGACGGTGGACGGTGGACGGTGTACGTTAGACGGTGGACGTTGGACGGTGGACGTTGGACGGTGGGCGGTGGACGGTGGGCGGTGGACGGTGGACGGTGGACGGTGGACGGTGGGCGGTGGACGGTATACGGTATACGGTATACGGTGGACGGTGGACGGTGGACGGTGGGCGGTGGACGGTGGGTGGTAGGAGGTGGGTGGTGGGAGGTGGACGGTGGGCGGTGGACGGTGGGCGGTGGACGGTGGACGGTGGACGGTGTACGTTAGACGGTGGACGTTGGACGGTGGACGGTGGGCGGTGGACGGTGGGACGGTGGGCGGTGGATGGTGGACGGTGGACGGTGGGCGGTGGATGGTGGATGGTGGATGGTGGATGGTGGACGGTGGACGGTGGGCGGTGGACGGTGTACGTTAGACGGTGTACGTTAGACGGTGGACGGTGGATGGTGGACGGTGGGCGGTGGGCGGTGGGCGGTGGATGGTGGATGGTGGACGGTGGACGGTGGGCGGTGGACGGTGTACGTTAGACGGTGGATGGTGGATGGTGGACGGTGGGCGGTGGACGGTGGACGGTGGACGGTGGGCGGTGGGCGGTGGATGGTGGACGGTGGACGGTGGGCGGTGGATGGTGGACGGTGGACGGTGGGCGGTGGACGGTGTACGTTAGACGGTGGACGTTGGACGGTGGACGGTGGGCGGTGGACGGTATACGGTGGACGGTGGACGGTGGACGGTGGGCGGTGGACGGTGGGCGGTGGGCGGTGGACGGTGGGCGGTGGACGGTATACGGTATACGGTGGACGGTGGGCGGTGGATGGTGGACGGTGGACGGTGGGCGGTGGATGGTGGACGGTGGACGGTGGGCGGTGGACGGTGGGCGGTGGACGGTATACGGTGGACGGTGGGCGGTGGATGGTGGACGGTGGACGGTGGACGGTGGGCGGTGGACGGTGTACGTTAGACGGTGGACGTTGGACGGTGGACGGTGGGCGGTGGACGGTATACGGTGGACGGTGGACGGTGCGTGTGCTTGTACACAGAAGAGAAACAGCCTCGGTGACCTGCTGCATATTAGTTCTTTATTAACTTCTACAATTGAAAGTTTTGGCTGCAGCAGTATGTAAATAATTGGAAGAACTTTTGGCCTCATGTTGAATCTCAGCAGCTCACAGTGACTTCATTAGTGGTTTTATTCTCCGCTCAGAGGAAATAATCAACCGCAGTGTTTGCTCGCTGTTTTCTTATAAAAGAAGTGTAAAGAATTATATTTACAATTTGTATCACCATCAGAGTGAAAATGGGTGAAGCTGTATGAGATGTTTGTTTGTTTTTTTTTATAAATAGCTGTTAAAGGACGTCATACATTAAAGGTTGTAGAAAGTATAATACAGTAATGTTTGTTGTTACTTAGATACCCAGCTCATCTGGTAAGGAGAGTCTGTTCAGACTAAGATGGCCATCACACCAAATGCATCAGAGGTTACGAGAAGTTTATGGCTCAGCAAATCCAGTCATCTTATAGCAGGAACCTCCCAAAGAAATCTGCCCCAAGCCCAGGAGAGAACGACTTGGCCAGACGGGTCACATGTCCCAGATGAAACCTGGTTAGACCTTTCTCAGACCTCCTCAGATCATGTCCGTAACGCCGGATCTTCAAGAATAACGCTTAGACTCTGAACTGACGGCAACAGCCACGAACCCACACTAGCAGGATCTGCCAGGCTTAGCACTGTGTTTGAGTCTCACTGTTGATCCACTGCTGCTCCAACCGTTTGACCAGTACAGGGAACCAAAGAAAACAAAATGTTTCTCATTTTCATAAACATTAAGATTATTTCCTAAATTAGAACTTGTTTTCATTTCTGTCTTGATCCGTCAGACTTCCAAGGGGTCAATTAACAAGAGTTACAACCCATAGCTACAGCTAGGCTATAAGTTCTAAGTAGAAGGGCATTCTATTGGGCGGTTCTATTAGGCGGTTCTATTGGGCGGTTCTATTGGGCGGTTCTATTGAACACTGTATTGGGCGCTCTGTTGGGTGCTTTCATTTGGGCATTCTATTGAACATTTACATTGGACATTCTATTGAACATTTACATTGGACATTCTATTGAACATTTACATTGGACATTCTATTGAACATTTATATTGGACATTCTATTGAACATTTACATTGGACATTCTATTGAACATTTATATTGGGCATTCTATTGAACATTTATATTGGAAATTCTATTGAACATTTATATTGGGCATTCTATTGAACATTTATATTGGGCATTCTATTGAACATTTATATTGGACATTCTATTGAACATTTATATTGGGCATTCTATTGAACATTTATATTGGGCATTCTATTGAACATTTATATTGGGCATTCTATTGAACATTTATATTGGACATTCTATTGAACATTTATATTGGGCATTCTATTGAACATTTATATTGGGCATTCTATTGAACATTTATATTGGACATTCTATTGAACATTTATATTGGGCATTCTATTGAACATTTATATTGGGCATTCTATTGAACATTTATATTGGGCATTCTATTGAACATTTATATTGGACATTCTATTGAACATTTATATTGGACATTCTATTGAACATTTATATTGGGCATTCTATTGAACATTTATATTGGACATTCTATTGAACATTTATATTGGACATTCTATTGAACATTTATATTGGGCATTCTATTGAACATTTATATTGGGCATTCTATTGGTTGTTCTATTGAGTGTTTCTATTAGGCTGTTCTATCAGGCATTTTATTGGGTGTTTCTATTGTGCAGTTCTATCGGGCGTTCTATTGGTTGTTCTGTTGGGCATTTTATTGAGTGTCCTATTGAGTGTTTCTACTGGGTGTTTCTATTGAGTGTTTCTAATAGGGTGTTCTATCAGGCATTCTATTGGTTGTTCAATCGGGCATTCTATTGGGTGTTTCTATTGGGCAGTTCTATCGGGCATTGTATTGAGTGTTCTATTGAGTGTTTCTATTGAGTGTTCTATCGAGTGTTTCTATTGGATATTTCTATTGTGCGGTTCTATCGGGCGTTCTATTGGTTGTTCTGTTGGGCATTGTATTGAGTGTTCTATTGAATGTTTCTACTGGGTGTTTCTATTAGGGTGTTCTATCAGGCATTCTATTGGATGTTTCTATTGGGCGCTTCCATTGAGCAGTCTATTGGGTGTTTCTATTGGGTGTTCTATCAGGCATTCTATTGGTTGTTCTATCGGGCATTCTATTGGGTGTTTCTATTGGTTGTTCTGTCGGGCATTCTATTGGGTGTTTCTATTGGTTGTTCTATCGGGCATTCTATTGGATGTTTCTATTGGGCGCTTCCATTGAGCAGTCTATTGGGTGTTTCTATTGGTTGTTCTATTGGTTGTTCTATTGGACAACTCCTATAGTTTCCAACAAATCTTTTATTACTACAGTAGTTTCAGGGTTTAGGTACTGTGATGGTTCTAGTGTTAAGTCATTTTTTTGGTTTCCAGAAAGCAGAAATCTGGACTTCTCTGAAGACCTGGCCTGAGGGTTCCCCGCTGCCCAACAAAGTTCACCTGAGCTAATACACTGCAGGAACGACCCTTAAGGTGGCGTCTGAGGTTTGGCCTGAGGAGAAATGCCGAGGGCAAGTCAGCATGGAAACATATAATATGCAGCCTGTTGTGCTGAGATCCTCCTTCAGGTTATTGGAGAAGGTCACGGAGGCGGCGTTGCTCAGTCACGCTCCTCTGGCTTTGATCAGGAAAGTTTCTGTCAGTCTCGTTTTCTTTTCTTCTGCAATCAGAAGCCCAGAGATGCACGTTCCTCATTCTTTCACTCTCCAGTTCCTGCCTTTCAGGTGATGGACAGTCAGAGCTGTTTAATACCGAAGGGAAAGCCAGAGGTTCAGAGATCTTCCACACATGTGATGCATTCAGATCAAGCATGTTACCTCATCTGCTCTCCTTCACATGTTTCTCTATCATCTTCTGTTGCTCCAGTTACACTTTACCTGTACACAGGTAGGTGAAGGTAATGTTACAGTTTACCTGTACACAGGTAGGTGAAGGTAGTGTTAGACAGTTTACCTGTACACAGGTAGGTGAAGGTAGTGTTGTAGTTTACCTGTACACAGGTAGGTGAAGGTAGTGTTGTAGATACCTGTACACAGGTAGGTGAAGGTAGTGTTAGACAGTTTACCTGTACACAGGTAGTTGAAGGTAGTGTTACAGTTTACCTGTACACAGGTAGGTAAAGGTAGCGTTACAGTTTACCTGTACACAGGTAGGTGAAGGTAGTGTTATAGTTTACCTGTACACAGGTAGGTGAAGGTAGTGTTAGACAGTTTACCTGTACACAGGTAGATGAAGGAGTGTTACAGTTTACCTGTAAACAGGTAGGTGAAGGTAGTGTTACAGTTTACCTGTACACAGGTAGGTGAAGGTAGTGTTAGACAGTTTACCTGTAAACAGGTAGGTGAAGGTAGTGTTACAGTTTACCTGTACACAGGTAGGTGAAGGTAGTGTTACAGTTTACCTGTACACAGGTAGGTGAAGGTAGTGTTAGACAGTTTACCTGTACACAGGTAGGTGAAGGTAGTGTTGTAGATACCTGTACACAGGTAGGTGAAGGTAGTGTTAGACAGTTTACCTGTACACAGGTAGTTGAAGGTAGTGTTACAGTTTACCTGTACACAGGTAGGTGAAGGTAGTGTTACAGTTTACCTGTACACAGGTAGGTGAAGGTAGTGTTGTAGTTTACCTGTACACAGGTAGGTGAAGGTAGTGTTAGACAGTTTACCTGTACACAGGTAGGTGAAGGTAGTGTTACAGTTTACCTGTACACAGGTAGGTAAAGGTAGCGTTACAGTTTACCTGTACACAGGTAGGTGAAGGTAGTGTTATAGTTTACCTGTACACAGGTAGGTGAAGGTAGTGTTAGACAGTTTACCTGTACACAGGTAGATGAAGGTAGTGTTACAGTTTACCTGTAAACAGGTAGGTGAAGGTAGTGTTACAGTTTACCTGTACACAGGTAGGTGAAGGTAGTGTTAGACAGTTTACCTGTACACAGGTAGGTGAAGGTAGTGTTAGACAGTTTACCTGTACACAGGTAGGTGAAGGTAGTGTTACAGTTTACCTGTACACAGGTAGGTGAAGGTAGTGTTACAGTTTACCTGTACACAGGTAGGTGAAGGTAGTGTTACAGTTTACCTGTACACAGGTAGGTGAAGGTAATGTTACAGTTTACCTGTACACAGGTAGGTGAAGGTAGTGTTATAGTTTACCTGTACACAGGTAGGTGAAGGTAGTGTTAGACAGTTTACCTGTACACAGGTAGATGAAGGTAGTGTTACAGTTTACCTGTAAACAGGTAGGTGAAGGTAGTGTTACAGTTTACCTGTACACAGGTAGGTGAAGGTAGTGTTAGACAGTTTACCTGTACACAGGTAGGTGAAGGTAGTGTTAGACAGTTTACCTGTACACAGGTAGGTGAAGGTAGAGTTAGACAGTTTACCTGTACACAGGTAGTTGAAGGTAGTGTTACAGTTTACCTGTACACAGGTAGTTGAAGGTAGTGTTACAGTTTACCTGTACACAGGTAGGTAAAGGTAGTGTTACAGTTTACCTGTACACAGGTAGGTGAAGGTAGTGTTACAGTTTACCTGTACACAGGTAGGTGAAGGTAGTGTTACAGTTTACCTGTACACAGGTAGGTGAAGGTAGAGTTAGACAGTTTACCTGTACACAGGTAGGTGAAGGTAGTGTTAGACAGTTTACCTGTACACAGGTAGTTGAAGGTAGTGTTACAGTTTACCTGTACACAGGTAAGTAAAGGTAGTGTTACAGTTTACCTGTACACAGGTAGGTGAAGGTAGTGTTACAGTTTACCTGTACACAGGTAGGTGAAGGTCGTGTTACAGTTTACCTGTACACAGGTAGGTGAAGGTCGTGTTACAGTTTACCTGTACACAGGTAGGTGAAGGTAGTGTTACAGTTTACCTGTACACAGGTAGGTGAAGGTAGTGTTATAGTTTACCTGTACACAGGTAGTTGAAGGTAGTGTTACAGTTTACCTGTACACAGGTAGGTGAAGGTCGTGTTACAGTTTACCTGTACACAGGTAGGTGAAGGTAGTGTTAGACAGTTTACCTGTACACAGGTAGATGAAGGTAGTGTTACAGTTTACCTGTAAACAGGTAGGTGAAGGTAGTGTTACAGTTTAACTGTACACAGGTAGGTGAAGGTAGTGTTAGACAGTTTACCTGTACACAGGTAGGTGAAGGTAGTGTTAGACAGTTTACCTGTACACAGGTAGGTGAAGGTAGTGTTACAGTTTACCTGTACACAGGTAGGTGAAGGTAATGTTACAGTTTACCTGTACACAGGTAGGTGAAGGTAGTGTTATAGTTTACCTGTACACAGGTAGGTGAAGGTAGTGTTAGACAGTTTACCTGTACACAGGTAGATGAAGGTAGTGTTACAGTTTACCTGTAAACAGGTAGGTGAAGGTAGTGTTACAGTTTACCTGTACACAGGTAGGTGAAGGTAGTGTTAGACAGTTTACCTGTACACAGGTAGGTGAAGGTAGTGTTAGACAGTTTACCTGTACACAGGTAGGTGAAGGTAGAGTTAGACAGTTTACCTGTACACAGGTAGTTGAAGGTAGAGTTAGACAGTTTACCTGTACACAGGTAGTTGAAGGTAGTGTTACAGTTTACCTGTACACAGGTAAGTAAAGGTAGTGTTACAGTTTACCTGTACACAGGTAGGTGAAGGTAGTGTTACAGTTTACCTGTACACAGGTAGGTGAAGGTAGTGTTACAGTTTACCTGTACACAGGTAGGTGAAGGTAGAGTTAGACAGTTTACCTGTACACAGGTAGGTGAAGGTAGAGTTAGACAGTTTACCTGTACACAGGTAGTTGAAGGTAGTGTTACAGTTTACCTGTACACAGGTAAGTAAAGGTAGTGTTACAGTTTACCTGTACACAGGTAGGTGAAGGTAGTGTTACAGTTTACCTGTACACAGGTAGGTGAAGGTCGTGTTACAGTTTACCTGTACACAGGTAGGTGAAGGTAGTGTTACAGTTTACCTGTACACAGGTAGGTGAAGGTAGTGTTACAGTTTACCTGTACACAGGTAGTTGAAGGTAGTGTTACAGTTTACCTGTACACAGGTAGGTGAAGGTCGTGTTACAGTTTACCTGTACACAGGTAGGTGAAGGTAGTGTTACAGTTTACCTGTACACAGGTAGGTGAAGGTAGTGTTAGACAGTTTACCTGTACACAGGTAGGTGAAGGTAGTGTTAGACAGTTTACCTGTACACAGGTAGGTGAAGGTAGTGTTACAGTTTACCTGTACACAGGTAGGTGAAGGTAATGTTACAGTTTACCTGTACACAGGTAGGTGAAGGTAGTGTTATAGTTTACCTGTACACAGGTAGGTGAAGGTAGTGTTAGACAGTTTACCTGTACACAGGTAGATGAAGGTAGTGTTACAGTTTACCTGTAAACAGGTAGGTGAAGGTAGTGTTACAGTTTACCTGTACACAGGTAGGTGAAGGTAGTGTTAGACAGTTTACCTGTACACAGGTAGGTGAAGGTAGTGTTAGACAGTTTACCTGTACACAGGTAGGTGAAGGTAGAGTTAGACAGTTTACCTGTACACAGGTAGTTGAAGGTAGAGTTAGACAGTTTACCTGTACACAGGTAGTTGAAGGTAGTGTTACAGTTTACCTGTACACAGGTAAGTAAAGGTAGTGTTACAGTTTACCTGTACACAGTTAGGTGAAGGTAGTGTTACAGTTTACCTGTACACAGGTAGGTGAAGGTAGTGTTACAGTTTACCTGTACACAGGTAGGTGAAGGTAGAGTTAGACAGTTTACCTGTACACAGGTAGGTGAAGGTAGAGTTAGACAGTTTACCTGTACACAGGTAGTTGAAGGTAGTGTTACAGTTTACCTGTACACAGGTAAGTAAAGGTAGTGTTACAGTTTACCTGTACACAGGTAGGTGAAGGTAGTGTTACAGTTTACCTGTACACAGGTAGGTGAAGGTCGTGTTACAGTTTACCTGTACACAGGTAGGTGAAGGTAGTGTTACAGTTTACCTGTACACAGGTAGGTGAAGGTAGTGTTACAGTTTACCTGTACACAGGTAGTTGAAGGTAGTGTTACAGTTTACCTGTACACAGGTAGGTGAAGGTCGTGTTACAGTTTACCTGTACACAGGTAGGTGAAGGTAGTGTTACAGTTTACCTGTACACAGGTAGGTGAAGGTAGTGTTAGACAGTTTACCTGTACACAGGTAGGTGAAGGCAGTGTTAGACAGTTTACCTGTACACAGGTAGGTGAAGGTAGTGTAACAGTTTACCTGTACACAGGTAGGTGAAGGTAGTGTAACAGTTTACCTGTACACAGGTAGGTGAAGGTAGTGTTAGACAGTTTACCTGTACAGAGGTAGGTGAAGGTAGTGTTAGACAGTTTACCTGTACAGAGGTAGGTGAAGGTAGTGTTAGACAGTTTACCTGTACACAGGTAGGTGAAGGTAGTGTAACAGTTTACCTGTACACAGGTAGGTGAAGGTAGTGTAACAGTTTACCTGTACACAGGTAGGTGAAGGTAGTGTTAGACAGTTTACCTGTACAGAGGTAGGTGAAGGTAGTGTTAGACAGTTTACCTGTACAGAGGTAGGTGAAGGTAGTGTTAGACAGTTTACCTGTACACAGGTAGGTGAAGGTAGTGTAACAGTTTACCTGTACACAGGTAGGTGAAGGTAGTGTTAGGAGTCTTACCCAAGGGTTCTTATTGGTTAGGTTAAGGTAGGTAATGAGGTGGGGAATAGAAGCCCAGCCTACAGCATGGAGCGCAGCGGTTTAGCCTGTGATGGACTGGCGACCGGTCCGTGGTGTACCCCGCCTTTTCCTGATGATGCTGGGATTGGCTCGAGTTCCCCCTGTGACCCCCACTAGTGGGATAAAGCTGGAGATAATGGATGGATGGACTTGGTGGCCACTGTTCTCCACCGACGCCTGCACATTCCTGCCCGGGGACATGAGTCAGAGTAATACGACCCTAAAACACTAACGTCCATGCGGGTCTCTCCGCTCAGGAACAGAGCCCTGCGACTCCAAACGGCCTTAACTCTGATATTCAAGCCTCACGTAGAGACAGAACCACATCCGTTAGATCAGAGATCGAAACCCAGTGAGGTCCTGAAGGCCGATAACGTCTCCGCTCGTTATGAAATATGCACTGCGAGTGCTGCTAACTACAGCACAGTGTTTCTGCTAATGTGGGGAAACGGAAGTGTCGGCCTCGTGTGGTGTTCGGGGGTCTCCTCACCTCGTGTTACTCCTACAGCTCTTCATTAGAGCTTCCTCAAATCACAGCTCTAATGATTCTGTGTGAGAGGACTGCTGTGGTGTTGGTTTAGTCTTGCTTGTTTAGTCGTGGACTTGTGGTCTTGTTGGTGTTGTGGACAACCTTCACTCAGACACCACCAGCCAGTGTGGTCATCTGTTGGCCAGCATATCAGAATTGGTGGTTGGCATTGTCCTATAAGCGCAGTCAAGTGGCTGTGATGCATTTGGGGCAATTATTAAGAGGGAACAATCCAAATATTGGGGTGGCCTTTACCCACCTGAGCCCCCACCTGAGCCCCCACCTCCCCAAATATATAGCTGTCTTTAAATACTTGATACAAAATCAACTCCAGGTACTTTAATTACCCAGCTCATTCATATTCATCTTCCTGTTCCACCTTAAATGATGCAGAAGTTATTATAAAGCAGTAGTCAGTAGTGATTATTAAACTGAGTACTGAACTGAATGAACATTAAAAGAATAATGAGGATGTTTGATGGTGTAAATGAGTTTATCAGTAGTCAGTAGTGATCATTAAACTGAGTACTGAACTGAATGAACATTAAAAGAATAATGAGGATGTTTGATGGTGTAAATGAGTTTATCAGTAGTCAGTAGTGATTATTAAACTGAGTACTGAACTGAATGATCATTATAAGAATAATGAGGATGTTTGATGGTGTAAATTAGTTTATCAGTAGTCAGTAGTGATCATTAAACTGAGTACTGAACTGAATGAACATTAAAAGAATAATGAGGATGTTTGATGGTGTAAATGAGTTTATCAGTAGTCAGTAGTGATTATTAAACTGAGTACTGAACTGAATGAACATTAAAAGAATAATGAGGATGTTTGGTGGTGTAAATGAGTTTATCAGTAGTCAGTAGTGATTATTAAACTGAGTACTGAACTGAATGAACATTAAAAGAATAATGAGGATGTTTGATGGTGTAAATGAGTTTATCAGTAGTCAGTAGTGATCATTAAACTGAGTACTGAACTGAATGAACATTAAAAGAATAATGAGGATGTTTGATGGTGTAAATGAGTTTATCAGTAGTCAGTAGTGATTATTAAACTGAGTACTGAACTGAATGATCATTATAAGAATAATGAGGATGTTTGATGGTGTAAATGAGTTTATCAGTAGTCAGTAGTGATTATTAAACTGAGTACTGAACTGAATGATCATTATAAGAATAATGAGGATGTTTGATGGTGTAAATTAGTTTATCAGTAGTCAGTAGTGATCATTAAACTGAGTACTGAACTGAATGAACATTAAAAGAATAATGAGGATGTTTGATGGTGTAAATGAGTTTATCAGTAGTCAGTAGTGATTATTAAACTGAGTACTGAACTGAATGAACTACATTAAACAATATAACTACATTATATTTTGTTTACAGTGAAGTAAGTGTATGTGGTTTGGGAAGCTGATATTTTAGTGGTTACATATACCAGAAATCTGAAAGCGTGTATTTTAGTATTGAGGCGAACGTAGATTAGAATCTTGAAGGTCACCATAAGCATGTGGAGATCTCTGTTTACAACATTTCCAAAACCAAATCCCACAGAATGTCAGTCGTGTCCCCAGAACGGTGGCCCTAAAGGTCACCTCATGTAGAAGAGGAACAGGAGATTGTCCAGGACTGTTCAGATTGGTGCTTCCATGTTTTCCTTTAAATAACAAGGTTCTCGCTTCATTGAACCCTCTTCCCATGAACACCAACTATTAACCCCTTTCAGCACTAGAACAATATCTAAGAGAATCCAAGAGAAGCCAAGAATGACCTTCCCCTCCTTACCTACCATAAGAGTAAAGAGGCCCACCAAATGAAGTACAGTGGTGGAGCTTTACACCACTCCAGAGTCCAGTGGTGGAGATTTAGTCCACTCCAGAGTCCAGTGGTGGAGATTTAGTCCACTCCAGAGTCCAGTGGTGGAGATTTAGTCCACTCCAGAGTCCAGTGGTGGAGATTTAGTCCACTCCAGAGTCCAGTGGTGGAGATTGACACCTGCTTCAGAGTCTGGTGGTGGAGCTTTACACCACTCCAGAGTCCATTGGCTGGAGCTTTACACCACTCCAGAGTCCATTGGCTGGAGCTTTACACCACTCCAGAGTCCATTGGCTGGAGCTTTACACCACTCCAGAGTCCATTGGCTGAAGCTTTACACCACTCCAGAGTCCGCTTCTTGTGCTGGTGTTGCTTCCAGAGCCAGTTTTTAAGGACGAGAGGTTTTTATGTGCTACATACTTCAGAGGCCCTTTCACTTTCAGGGGTCCGGGGCAGCTCTAGCAGGACAGAACCTCTGACCTCACCACATCAGGCTGATCCACCTGAACTGAAAGCTCAGCAGGTGTGCCCACATACTTTTGGCCAGTAATGCTTTAACTGCAGAAGCCTTATACAGTCTGTTTAGTCTTTCAGCTCAGAGCAGAACGTCTGTCATCCTTTCACTCTGACACACCAGGGCGTCTGATTGGATGCGATTAGGTGTGTGCAGGAGGAGAGAAAGGATTCCGATGTTCTCGTCCCGAAGCCTCTCAGAGGATGCGGCCGCAGCGAACAACATCTGCAGCAGTAACAGCGAACGAGCCCCAGTTATATTTACAATTGTGTCCCTTTTTTTTTTTCATAACCTCGTAGCACAGCGACAGATGGCAGACGTGCAGAACGTTATTGGCTTATGTATATATGCAAACCGCCAGTAGTTATATGTAGCTCAGATGTATAACAGATCGCGTTTCGCTGCCAAGACCGGCTGAACTGATAGATACACCGTGCTGGAAGGCATACGGCTTATTAAATCAGAAAGTTGCAGATAAGCCAACCGGAACTTTCCGCGAGCAGTCACGCATCATACAGGCTTTTAAAATAAACTAGATGAAATAATAGAAAAGTCTAATATACATAGACAAAACCACTTAATCATAATCTCACGTTTATTACAACACATGCTATAACAGTGTAACTACTAGTGATGTAGCCACAGATGGATTACAGCAGTACAGCATATATATATATATATATATTATTTTTGGCCTAATGTAATTACATATGTGTGTTTTGATGGTTGTAACAGGTCATCCTTGATCATGTAATAACACAAGGCCTGGTTCTGGACTGCTTTGCTTGGGAGGTAGGGCTGTGTATTGGCAAGAACCTGGTGATACAATACATATCGTGATACAGCGCTCACGATTCAGTATATCACGATATATTGTGATACTGCTAGCAAAGTGATTTACTGTGATTTTTCAAATCCTACTATTAAAACACACCACTGTATGAACAGGTTTATCAATGCTTACAATAGCATTGCGCCCTTGTGCTGCTTGTTAATGTTGGAGTGGAGCTGAAAATGTATTACAACACTGACACCTAGTGGTCAGAGGTTTAAACACAACACACATTGATTCACTGTCTGTCAGAATTTGTGTATTGATACTGTTTTTGAGAATCGATACAGTATCACCAAACAAAATATCCCGATATTCGATATTTTCGATATTTTTTTACACTCCTAACTTTAAGTGAGTTTTTTTTAATTTAGTAAAATTGTATTTATTTTTTTCAGGAATGGTGTCGCTCATATCTTGTTTTCTGTTATTTTCTCTTATTTTATTCTCTCTGCTCGACTGTGACGCCTGCAGTAACCTAATTTCTAGCGCCTATACTCAACCAAACATGAAATGGCTGGAACTCTAGTTCAGCCATCTGATTGGTTTGGGGGGCGGCACTATTCTCATTGGCTATTTGTGTTGTCTCTCAAAACATGGACGGAACTTAATTCTATCGATTTTCTATCAACTACGTCTTATAGTTCTATCGAGGAAACGTTATTTCATGATAATTATCGTTATCGTTTTATCGCCCAGCCCTAATTACATCTAATGATATCTGGTTTTCTTATTGGTGAAAATACACTTATTGATTAGATAAAGAGTTTCAGACTATCAGCTATCATGCTTGCAGGGAGTCGGCACCTCTCTCCTTTGATAAGGTAATATCACCACCCTCTAAAGTAAAGACCATCAACCCCCTAAGGGTGACATGCAAAAACTGCCATCTTCATCACCCCTCCTTAACCTCCTCTTCTTCGTCACCTTAATGTTGACACCCCATTATGTATACAATACGTATCGTGATACAGCTCTCATGATTTAATGTATCATGATATACTGCGATTTTTAAAATCCAATATTAAAACACACCACTGTATGAACAGGTTTATCAATGCTTACAATAGCATTGCGCCCTTGTGCTGCTTGTTAATGTTGGAGTGGAGCTGAAAATGTATTACAACACTGCCATCTAGTGGTCAGAGGTTTAAACACAACACACATTGATTCACTGTCTGTCAGAATCTGTGTATTGATACTGTTTTTGAGAATCGATACAGTATCACCAAACAAAATATCCCGATATTCGATATTTTCGATATTTTCTTACATTCCAAACCTTAAGTGAGAAGTGAAGAATTCAATATTTAATTTTTTTTTCAGGAAAGGTGTCTCTCATGTCTCGTTTTCTGTCGTTCTCTTAATTTGTTCTTACTGCTTGTGCGTGATACCTTCAATAACCAAATTTCTAGTGTGTGGGTTAAGCTGCCGCTACGTCTACACTCGGTGCTGTGTGCCTCAACCAAACATGAAATAGCTGGAACTCTAGTTCAGCCACCTGATTGGTTTGGGGCGGCTCTATTCTTATTCTAATTGGCTGTTTGTGTTGTCTCTCAAAAACATGGACAGAACTTCTATCAACTTTGTATCGACTACGTCTTATAGTTCTATCAAGGAAACGTTATTTCACGATAATTATCGTTATCGTTTTATCGCCCAGCCCTATTTACATCTAATGATCTCTGGTTTTCTTATTGGTGAAAATACACTTCTTGATCAGATAAAGACTCTTAAACTATCAGCTCAGAGGCCTCAGACGTGGTGTGTATGAGCTTGTAGGAAATACTATTTTAAAACCTTGAGCATGAATGTAATAATGTATTGCGCCAGCCTCCACTCATCTGGGAAGCTCTCCACAAGAGTCAGACATTGATGTTGGACAAGATGTTCTGACTCACAATCGATAAATTGTCGCTGCTTTGAACCCAACAGCTGCTTTTAACATTGTTTATAAAATTAATGATGAATGGACCAATAGAAATGCTCCAAAACTGCTTGGTAAAAATTCTGGTTCCATTGACTTACATTAAAAGTAAAGACAGTTACTGTTTTGAAGATGCATGCGGTTCTCTGGACAGTAACGGTGTACATATTCATGTGTCTACGTATAAAAACTATAGTAAAAGTCACTGAAGGTCTAAGAGGTGAAGGTTTCACCTCGTAATGATCTTCTGCTGATAGTGGAGATGTCTGCAGCAGAGCCAACATAGTTTAAATAACTTCAATTAAAGACCGCTGGCTTTTCCTCACGAACCATCAAACCATGACGTTCAGCGGCACTTGGAAAATCCCAGAACAGTAAACTCACGCAGCGTGACCGGCGGCTCCCTCCCGGCCGCAGAGCTGCACATCCAACTGGAACGTTCAGAGCCGAGTCGCTCGGAGGCAGCGCTGGGTGGATCTCGCAGCCACTTAGTAAACAGCGTTCAAACAAGAGCGCCACTCTCTGGAGGCCGGGGATCATCACTTATCCACTACTTAGAGCAACTGGAGCTGGAGAACGCCGCCTGGCTGGTTCTGCCGTTCGAGTCTTGTTTGTCTTCTGAAAACAAATCTTTGTAGAGGTTGAAGGAAAACGAGATTTGAGCTCCAGAGATCAAATAAGCTACAGAATTGATATTACCTGTCTTAGCAACATAGAAAATTCTAAATTAGACCGTTCGTTTTTTTGTGTTTTTATTGGAAAATTGAACCAAAATCGTTCCTCACTACTTCACTTGTACTGTAGTAGTGAGATACTGTGGCTTCAGAATAAGAGTACTCTTATAAAGCATTTATAAATGGTTTAAAATGAGTTATTAATACTTATTTAGGTCATAACCACTTAACAAAGTATTAACAATAAAAATTAAATATTAAAATTTGACTTTTAAAACTAGAAAACTTAATGTCCTGAAGGAAACGCTGGATAGTTGCACAGCTAAAGCAGTGCAAGGAACGAGGGATAAATAAACGACAAGTAGAGGAGTGTGGGTTAGTGTGTTTGGGGATCTGCTCTGAGTGAGTACAGCCAGTTGTAGGTTTAATGAAACCGTGAAGTTTGGACGTGAGTGAAAATGAATGGGATTCTATGGGAGAAACGAGGGATGGAATAAAACGACAAACAGATGAGTGCAGGTCAAATCAACACTGCAGTCGTGGTCGGGGGTCCGCCCTGAGTCAGTGTATGTGAAACGGTGTGTGTGGGTTGAGCAGAAGTTCAGTAGATTGGCGAGCACTTCTCCATCCTATTCATTCTCTATGGGGAAAAATTCCCAAATAATCTGTTGTATTCCGAAATCCGTGCATCCGAATAAAGGGCTGTACACAATCCTGAATCACTCAATCAGACCGGACAATCTAAAGCTGGAACGGACTTAATATTTTGTAAGCAGGTTAAGAAAAAGTGTTATTAATGTTCTTGTTTTGTGTGTTACATTTAGTTAAAATTGAGTTCAATTGGAATTTAAAAATGAGGTACTTTTTCAGTTAGAAGTTTACAAGTTGTAACTTGTAGTTTAAGTATTTAAAGTATAAGATTTGACTGTATTTTGATGATAAAAGTGTAGATATAATGTTCAGTTTAAAACCTGGGAATATAATGTATTATTTAAAAAGGAAGTTTACTAACTTAAAAAGTAATTGGACTGCTTTAACATTTTAAATTTAAAATAATATGTTTCTGGCCATAAAACATAAATTCATGTTCTGTTAACTTACTCTTAAAAATTAAATGAACTAAATTTTTTAAGGTCGCACAGACACCGATATCTTAAATTTTAAACTCTCGTTGTGAGGGCTTATAAGCAAGCGAGTAATAACATCGTAATAAACAAAAACATTTGTAAGCAGGTTTAGAAATGTTGTTAATGTACTTGTTACATTTAGTTAAAAGTCTTTTAGGAACATAATAATCGAGAAATATGATCAGATACTAATGATCTGAATTCACAGCAATGATTCATGCTAGTAAAAAAATCATAAATTGTGAAAAATTGAATACTGTAATTTTACAGTATGGAATATGATTTATAAGCACAAATGAAGTTTAAAATTAGTTTAGGCTGCTTAAAAATTTTAAAATGTAAAAGCTTTAGAACAATAATTTCTGTTTTATGCCCAGAATCATGTTAATTCAAGTTAAAATCACTCAAAATTTTAAAGTGCTTATAAATAATAAATTCAGGTTATAAACTGAACTTTATTTCAGTTTATTTCAGTTTATTTGTCGGCAAAATACAGTCCAATTTTGTAATTTAACTATTTGAACAAGTTACAACAACTTTTTTTCTTTTTCTTATAATGTGGCTTGATTTTGTACACCTGTTAGTAATGAGAGCAGCTGAAATATCTGAGTTCAGTAATGAAGAGGGATGTCCACTTTCCTTACTCTATAATGTATATACCCAGGTTGGCTCAAATCGGAGTTGATATTTCGAAAACTGTGGCAGGAGTTACGCGACGAAGATTTGACAGAACACATAATACCAATATGCTAACTCAACCATATTCAGTCTTTTATGGGATTTTTGTGTGTTAAATTGTTTATATTTTGATTAATAACCAACAATCAATTGATTTTAAACCACACATGAAGCTACTTCTATAGTGAAGTGGTACCGATGTTGCAGATGAGATGGAGATCAAGCTGAAAGCTGAAGGTAACCAGATGTCATACCTCATTGTGGCTTCTTTTCTTTGCTGAAAGAGTTAAAATCTGTTATTGTCCAAATGAATAGCTAGAATTTACATTACTGCTAATGTAAATACTATTACTACTACATTTGGTTGTATGTGTTAGCCTGTAGGCCTGTAACAGATTGGATGGTGCCACATGGATTCCCTATTGATGTATTTGCTCAATGCATGCTGGGTAACGTGGTGAGAGAATTCCGTCAGATACTATTAGGGAGATGGATCCTTCTCAGCACTGCTGTGACACACGTCTTGTGTTAGTATGTGTTGTGCTGGTGTGAGTGGATCAGACACAGCAGTGCTGCTGCTGGAGTGTTTAAACACTGTGTCCACTCACTGTCCACTCTATTAGACACTCCTACTACTTACTGGTCCACCTTGTAGATGTAAAGTCAGAGACAGTAGCTCATCTGCTGCTGCACAGTTTGTGTTCCTCTAGTTCTTCATCAGTGGACACAGGACGCCGCCCACAGGACACTGCTGTCTGGATACTTTTGGTTGGTGGACGATGATTCTCAGTCCAGCAGTGACACTGAGGTGTCTGATCCACTCACACCAGCACAACACACATACACTAACACACCAGCACCACGTCAGTGTCACTGCAGTGCTGAGAATGACCCACCTCCCTAATAGTATCTGCTCTGTGGTGGTCCTGTGGGGGTCCTGATCGTTAAAGAACAGAGTAATAAGGTATGATAGAAGCAGATGGACTACAGTTTCTTGTTTTTGCTCTGTACAGATGTGTTCTAGGGTGAAACAGCAGGACCTTATTGATCACAACTCTTCAGCCAGACATCATCAGTTCAGTGTGTGTGTGAGCTAGTGGCCTTGCTGTATGGTGCAACCGTTACACAAGTCGACCTCACTGGGGCTCGAGCTGCAGGCTGTGGTTAGACCGACATAATAAACTGTTAGTAGACATTACAGCCCAGTAAAATAAAGTTGTTCAGAATCATAAGACACTGTCTGGAGGCTTTAGACAGAGTGATGCAACAGTGTGGAAAGTTCTAGCTCTTATGTAAGCCTACAGTCCAGCCCAGTGCCTTCAGCACTGTACTTAAGTTTTAGGGGGCGTTCACTGTTTAAATAGTCAGACTAAAGCCATGTGTATGCATTTATATATCTTTATAGGGTAATACTCTGCTTCCTAACAGTTTATTACAGTTTAATAACATCTAATAACAAAAACCTAACTTTTGTAAGCAGGTTTAGCAATGTGTTATTAATGTACTTGTAATTTTTTAATTAAAATTGAACTTAATTTTAACTTTACGTAACACAAAACATGTACTTTTTCAGTTTAAACATACTAAATATGATAAATATGATATATGTAATGGTAAAATAACTTCAAATAACTTAAAATAGTCATAATTTGACTATTTCACTGATAGAATCTAAGAAATAATGTTTAGTTTACAACCTGGAAATATAATTTATAAGTAATTAATAAGAAAGTTTAAAAATGTAAATGTTAGTAATTGGACTGCTTTATTATTAATTTGAACATGAAATTTGTTTCTGGGCCTAGAACAGAAATTCGTGTTCTGTTAACTTACTATTGAAAATGTATTCAACTTTCTATGTAAATGAGTAATAACATCATAATAAACTAACATTTATAAGCAAATTTTGAAATGTAAGTAATGTACTTATATTGTGGTATATTTAGTTGGAAATTAGTTCTTTTTTTAATTAAAAAGTTACATGTACTCTTTCAGTTTAAACCATACTTGTCTTTAAGTGACATCATAATAAAGAAATCGAATCAGATACTAGTGATCAAAGTTAATAGCAATGATATGTGTTAATAAAAAAAATCATGAACTGTGAAATTTTACCATTTTAACTTAAAATAGTTGAATTACTTAAATTACAAGATTTGACTGAATTTTGCTGATAAAATCTAAGAAATGTTCGGTTTATAACCTGGAAATATGATTTATAAGCACTTACAAAGGGAGTTTAAAATTTGAAAAGTAATTGGACTGCTTTAACACTTTGAGTCATTTGAATTTGAAATAATATGTTTCTGGGCATAGAACAGAAGTTCGTGTTCTGTTAACTTACTATTTAAAATTCAATTAACTCAGTTTTTTAAGGCAGCACAGACACAGATATTTTAAATTTTAAACCCCTGTTGTGAGGGCTTGTAAGCAAGCAAGTAATAACATCGTAATAAACAAACATTTGTAAGCGGGTTTAGAAATGTTGTTCATGTACTTGTATTGTTCCATTTAGTTTACATGAGTTAAATGTAAATGTTAATATTGCATGTACTCAATGTATTCAATTTAAACCATACTTAAAATGTCTTGTAGGGACAGTATAATCAAGAAATATGATCAGATACTTATGATCTAAATTCACAGCAATGATACATGCTAGTAAAAATGCATAGTGTGAAAACTTGAATGCTGTAACTTTTTAATTGTAAGTTTTAATTTAAAGCAGTCAAATTATGCAAATGTACTGTATTTTGCTGATAAAAGATATAATGCTCATATATATAATATGGAATATGTTTTATAAGCACTTACAAATGAAGTTTAAAATTAGTTTAGGCTGCTTCAATATTTTAAAACTTGTGATTTGAACTTGAAAACACGATTATGGGCATGAAACAGAAATTCTTGTTCTGTTACCTTAATATTTAAAATTCAATCAACTTTGTAAGGCAGCACAGACATTAACTTTTTAAAATTTTTAACTTCCTTTAAGTGCTTATAAATTATTCTTTCAGCTTATAAACAGAGCTTCTCAACTTTTCAGCAAAATAGTCACATTTTGTAATTTAACTATTTAAAATAAGTTAAAACAACTTTTTTCTTTTTTTATAATGTGGCTTGATTTTGTAGACCTGTTAGTAATGAGAGCAGCTGAAATAGCCGAGCTCAGTAATGAAGAGGGATGTCCACTTTCCTTACTCTATAATGTATATGGCCAGATTGGCTCAGATCCTGGATCAGATGAGTAGCCAAGGGAAGACGAGGGATGATTAATATTTTACTTTGGGGTCACTGTTAATAAAGAGCTTGTAATGTGTATTAATACTGGGTTTGTTTAATAATTAAATAAATTGTCAGCCCTGACGTTCGGGAATTCTGTCACGTACTGCAAGTGGATGACCAGCGTTTGGGGTTTGTCAATAAAAATGTTTACAGCAGCTTATTAGACACATTCACAGAGCACTAGGTACAGTACGCAGAATAACAAGCCCTACTGCTTAGCCAGAAGCTAATATGTTTTAATTGTAATAAACAAAGTTAAATATATGAGCAGTCTAATTTGGCATGCGTGTAATAAATGATTAACTTTACATAAAATTCGACTTTCAGCATCTGCCTCTTGGCCGTGTTCTAGAAACAAACACACCCACTGCATCCTCAGGGTCTCGTCGCTTAGCTGCCGTCTTCAGTCATTTGAATTATTTGGCAATTAAATTGCAAATCAGCGTATTGTTTTGTTTGCTAATTTCTCTGCGCAGCCTTCAGTCGTTGCCCTTCCATTCTTTGGTGAGTGGAATTTCCCAACTGGCCACTTTGGATTGTTAGTGTTGGGGCGGGTATGAGGGATATCAGTGTCAGAGATGGGGAGAGTGGTCTAACTTTATGCTCAAGCTAAGGTGTTTGGTGGAAAATGTGTTATTTGGTTTAAAGGCTTAACATTCAGACTTTAGTGTTGTGTGTGTGTGTGTGTATATATATATATATATATATATATACATATATATATATATATATATATATATATATTATACATACAAATATCTTATGTCTCTAATAACTGTGTAGTTACAAACGAACAACACCTGCAACATCAATATAACTACCAGTGATGCAGCTACTGTAAGTTATTAAACACATTCTAAAACAATGCTGGAATGTTGTTGGAATTTCCCAACTGGCCACTTTGGATTGTTAGTGTTGGGGCGTGTATGACGGATATCAGTCTCAGAGATGGTTAGTATGGTCTAACTTTATGCCATAGCAAACCTGTTTGGTGGAAAATGTATTATTTGGTCATTATTTGGTATGAAAAATGTATAGCAGATGTGGATTTTAAAGGCTAAAAATTCAGACTAATATTGTATGTTTGCTACTGTCTACTGCTGTTCCAGTCTAGTTACAAACATAATTATTCATATGTTATTACCAATGTGTAAGTACATGAGACACAAAACAGATTGATACACATGTGTAATTACTTAAGCTGTATTACTGTAATCCATCTGTAACAGTACCTACACTACAAGTAATTACCTTGTGTACATGTGGTGTTCATGTTTAACTACACCGTTATTATAGAATAATATACTTTAATGTATTATTTTATATATAATCAGACCAATGCTGGTAGTGTATCTAAAACGTTTGGCTGGTAGTGTATCTAAAACGTTTGGCTGGTAGTGTATCTAAAACGTTTGACTGGTAGTGTATCTAAAACGTTTGGCTGGTAGTGTATCTAAAACGTTTGGCTGGTAGTGTATCTAAAACGTTTGACTTGTAGTGTATCTAAAACGTTTGACTGGTAGTGTATCTAAAACATTTGACTTGTAGTGTATCTAAAACGTTTGACTGGTAGTGTATCTAAAACATTTGACTGGTAGTGTATCTAAAACGTTTGGCTGGTAGTGTATCTAAAACGTTTGGCTGGTAGTGTATCTAAAACGTTTGACTTGTAGTGTATCTAAAACGTTTGACTGGTAGTGTATCTAAAACATTTGACTTGTAGTGTATCTAAAACGTTTGACTTGTAGTGTATCTAAAACGTTTGACTGGTAGTGTATCTAAAACGTTTGACTGGTAGTGTATCTAAAACGTTTGACTGGTAGTGTACTAAAACGTTTGACTTGTAGTGTATCTAAAACGTTTGACTGGTAGTGTACTAAAACGTTTGGCTGGTAGTGTATCTAAAACGTTTGACTTGTAGTGTATCTAAAACGTTTGACTGGTAGTGTATCTAAAACATTTGACTGGTAGTGTATCTAAAACATTTGACTTGTAGTGTATCTAAAACGTTTGACTGGTAGTGTATCTAAAACGTTTGACTGGTAGTGTATCTAAAACGTTTGACTGGTAGTGTACTAAAACGTTTGACTTGTAGTGTATCTAAAACGTTTGACTGGTAGTGTACTAAAACGTTTGGCTGGTAGTGTATCTAAAACGTTTGACTGGTAGTGTATCTAAAACGTTTGACTGGTAGTGTATCTAAAACGTTTGACTGGTAGTGTACTAAAACGTTTGACTGGTAGTGTATCTAAAACGTTTGACTGGTAGTGTACTAAAACGTTTGACTGGTAGTGTATCTAAAACGTTTGGCTGGTAGTGTATCTAAAACGTTTGACTGGTAGTGTACTAAAACGTTTGACTTGTAGTGTATCTAAAATGTTTGACTGGTAGTGTACTAAAACGTTTGACTTGTAGTGTATCTAAAACGTTTGACTGGTAGTGTATCTAAAACGTTTGACTGGTAGTGTACTAAAACGTTTGGCTGGTAGTGTATCTAAAACGTTTGACTTGTAGTGTATCTAAAACGTTTGACTTGTAGTGTACTAAAACGTTTGACTGGTAGTGTATCTAAAACGTTTGACTGGTAGTGTACTAAAACATTTGACTTGTAGTGTATCTAAAACGTTTGACTTGTAGTGTATCTAAAACGTTTGACTGGTAGTGTATCTAAAACGTTTGACTGGTAGTGTATCTAAAACGTTTGACTGGTAGTTTATCTAAAACGTTTGGCTGGTAGTGTACTAAAACGTTTGGCTGGTAGTGTACTAAAACGTTTGACTGGTAGTGTATCTAAAATGTTTGTCTGGTAGTGTACTAAAACGTTTGACTGGTAGTGTATCTAAAACGTTTGACTGGTAGTGTACTAAAACGTTTGGCTGGTAGTGTATCTAAAACGTTTGTCTGGTAGTGTATCTAAAACGTTTGTCTGGTAGTGTACTAAAACATTTGACTTGTAGTGTATCTAAAACGTTTGACTTGTAGTGTATCTAAAACGTTTGACTTGTAGTGTACTAAAACGTTTGACTGGTAGTGTATCTAAAACGTTTGACTGGTAGTGTACTAAAACATTTGACTTGTAGTGTATCTAAAACGTTTGACTTGTAGTGTATCTAAAACGTTTGACTGGTAGTGTATCTAAAACGTTTGACTGGTAGTGTATCTAAAACGTTTGACTGGTAGTGTACTAAAACGTTTGGCTGGTAGTTTATCTAAAACGTTTGGCTGGTAGTGTATCTAAAACGTTTGGCTGGTAGTGTATCTAAAACGTTTGACTGGTAGTGTACTAAAACGTTTGACTGGTAGTGTATCTAAAACGTTTGGCTGGTAGTGTATCTAAAACATTTGGCTGGTAGTGTATCTAAAACGTTTGACTGGTAGTGTACTAAAACGTTTGGCTGGTAGTTTATCTAAAACGTTTGACTGGTAGTGTATCTAAAACGTTTGACTGGTAGTGTATCTAAAACGTTTGACTGGTAGTGTATCTAAAACGTTTGACTGGTAGTGTATCTAAAATGTTTGACTGGTAGTGTATCTAAAACGTTTGACTGGTAGTGTATCTAAAACGTTTGTCTGGTAGTGTATCTAAAACGTTTGTCTGGTAGTGTATCTAAAACGTTTGACTGGTAGTGTACTAAAACGTTTGACTGGTAGTGTATCTAAAACGTTTGTCTGGTAGTGTACTAAAACGTTTGACTTGTAGTGTATCTAAAACGTTTGACTGGTAGTGTACTAAAACGTTTGGCTGGTAGTTTATCTAAAACGTTTGGCTGGTAGTGTACTAAAACGTTTGACTGGTAGTGTATCTAAAATGTTTGTCTGGTAGTGTACTAAAACGTTTGACTGGTAGTGTATCTAAAACGTTTGACTGGTAGTGTACTAAAACGTTTGGCTGGTAGTGTATCTAAAACGTTTGTCTGGTAGTGTATCTAAAACGTTTGTCTGGTAGTGTACTAAAACGTTTGTCTGGTAGTGTATCTAAAACGTTTGTCTGGTAGTGTATCTAAAACATTATTTCATATTAATATTCTCACAGAATAACATAGACTGGAGGAAATTCCAGTACTAATAAAATAATGTAAATATACTAATTTTTAATTGAATCAGAAACAATATTATTGCGGCATGTGTGTTGATGACTGATTGGCTGAATTCTTTATTTACTGGGTTTTCTTCACTGTCGGTGCACAAAGGAGAACCTTCTGTTCTGGAGATTGAGATGTCGGTCGGTAAGAAACCAGAACAGAAACATGACTCTCTCCAATCTGCAGCCAGCCCGGTGGGGGGGTCTTCTCACCAGTTGCGTCCGAGTGAGAGGAGACAAAAGAGTCTCTCCGAGCGCCGCCGTGATTGTCTGAGTGGATTTGGAGCGTCATCAGTCAGCGGCCAGGTGCCTCCGTCAGAGTGGACTCAGTCTTGGCGGGAAGCGATAATCAACAGAACTCCTATCATATGCTGCCAAAGCTCTGATCCGGCGAGCCGAGCGGGATGGGCTGCCGGAGAGAATACAATGGGAAGCATGAACTTTAGAAATTTTTATTTTAGGATACAATTACAGCTCCGAGAACAATGCGCTCCCTCGGCTGTTTGCAAACGCCTGGGCGTCCAGAAGCTTGAGTCGGCGGGTTTTTAAGGGGATGTTTTGGATGATTGTCGTGCCGTGTAGAAGAAACCGGTGTCTTTTCAGTACGGAGCTCTGGAGGGGATGAAAATAAACATAATTTTTTAATTCGAGCACGCTTTCTTTAATTCGTGGCCACAATTGCTTAAATCATCCGGCACTGAAACACTCACATGGCTTGCATAACCATTTTCTTGATATTGTTTCTAGCCTCCTGCCAGTGATCAATATTATCGAATATGGCTGTATCTAAAATCAATGACGATATCATGCCAATTATCAAAAGTCATGGGGCTGTCCTTGGTGCTGAACTGCGCCTTCAGATCTGTGTTCAGTACATAGGTGTAGGCCCCCTCACCCGTTACTTGGTGGGGTGTTCAGATAGGGACCGCACAGTGAACATGTTGTGATGTAGTAGCCATTTCTGGATCCAAACGCTCCTTCAATTCTCGAAACCAGGCAGGAACCTGGAAGCATTGAGGTTTAATAAGTGTCTAAATACTTTTGAATCCTGTTTGCTTGTTAAGACGTCTGGGTTCTTCATTCGTTGAAGCTCTTGTTTATTCAGCAGGCTGCAGCAGTGTTGGGTGCCGTGCATGGCTGGATTACTGACCGGGCCAGTGAGGCCAGTGCCCAGGGGCCCTTGAGGTCAAGGGGCCCAAAACATTTTGCAATGCCTATCAACCTTTATGATACAATATATTTTTATTTCCGAGGGCCCTCCATTTTAAGGATCCTTAAAGGTACTTTGACCCCAGGGCCTCTTGGGGCCCCTCGCCATGCTTTTGGGCCCCTTATGAAAATGGACAAGGCAGTGTGGCACTGCTCTGACTTTGACTTCTGGCTATTAGGGGCCATGGAAAGAGGGGGGCATACTTTTAGAGGACCCTGGTTATGAGAGCCCCTACCAGGGGGCCCTAGAGAAGAGCATGACATACCATTAGAGGGCCCTCGATCAAAAGGGGCGCGGGTTGGGGGGGGGTTATCCTTGGGCATCTCTTTACCCAGGGGCCCAGACTATCCTTAATCCATCCTTGGTCCCGTGTTGTTTGAATAGATCTAGATCCGAGCCTTCGTTTGCTGTCTTCGCCTTTCCTACCAACAAGCTTGACAACCATAACTCAAAAAAGTGGGTTCCTACATAAAGTACCCTTTAAACCCCCTTTGTTGGTATCATTGGTCACTCCACTACTCTGCGGACACCTAAGTTGGACTCTAATCTAATAGTGGGAGCCTTGGCCAACCACTCGTTAAGTCTGATGTAGCGTCTTTCTACTCAGATGTGTTCCAACATTGGGAGCCTCAGCCAACCCAGTAGAGCTTTGGACCCAGAAGTGAAGATGGATACGTCATGTCTTAACCAGGTGGATTGTTACTGAATTTGAAGATTGAGTCTGATAATTTTATTTTTATTTTATTAGAATTGTCATCAGTATTGATTGCCTTATCAAATTAGCTTGCAGCCCTTTCCTTTCACGCTCCTTCAATTCTCAAAATCAAGCAGGACCCTGAAACCACTGAAGTTTAAAATGGTTCTAAATTCTTTCAAATCCGATCTACTTGTTGAGACGTTGGGGTCCATTGGTTGAAACACAAACAAGATGGACTCAGATGTGTTCCAACATTGGGAGCCTTAGCCAACCCAGTAGAGCTTTGGACCCAGAGGAGAAGATGGATATATCATGTCTTAACCAGGTGGATTGCTGGTACAAAATTTAAAGTTTGAGTCTGAGATTTTATTTTTATTTTATTAGAATTGTCATCAGTATTGATTGCCTTATCACATTAACTTGCAGCCCTTTCCTTTCACACTCCTTCAATTCTCAAAATTAAGCAGGACCCTGAAACCAAAGAAAGTTTAAAATAGTTCTAAATCATTTTAAATCCAATCTGCTTGTTGAGACGTTGGGGTCTGAGACACTACTGCATTGGTTGAGTCTCTAGTTTGATCAGCAATTGTTATCATTCCTAATGGCGAATCCTATAGACTGTATATATCTGTGTATATATATGACCCGCTACTGCTGCTCTTCGTTAGCCAAGCCGTTGCCAAGGCCCTGATTAGCTTCTCAAATGAGTTTGCAGCACTTTGCTTTCACACTCCTCTATTTCAGAGTCCGTCAGCCGTGTGATTGTTAATTCTGCGTCCAGAGAGCAGAATAATGGAATTCTTTTGTTTTGATTTTCAAACTGTTGAATGGTTCCTGTCTCTGATGGAGTGAAACCCATCAGCCGGTGGAAATACCTGTCAGCAGACGGGGAGGCTGAATGGACTGGGTGACAGATGGGCTCCTAATGGCTCCTCTTGTTTAGCTCTCGGGATGGAGAGAGGAGCTCAGGTAGAAAGGAAAGCGAAGGTACACATTCGTAGTGATTAGCGGTGTGACTGAGCCATGAGAAATGGCTAGCGGTGGTGAGAACTCTGTGTGTGCTCGATACATTAAAGCCAGACTGATTCAACACCAGAACTGATCAGACGGAGCCGAACTTTCTGGTGGATGTTTTTGAAATACTGTATTTAGAACCGAACGGCAGGAGAACATGAGTTCAAATCCCAACGAAGCCCATATAAAACAAGTATTTTGCCAAATCTGAGCAAGTTTTGGTAATGTTCTAGATAGTACTTGCTGTACTAGTCAGCACTACACCTTTATCAATATATTACTTCAGCTGTTAAAGTTCTAGATAATTCTTGCTGTTTTGCGCTAGCTAATGCTACCAGCTGAGGTAATATATTAACAGAGATGTAATGTTCTAGATAGTTCTTGCTGTTTAGTGCTAGCTAATGCTACCATTTAAGGTGATATATTAATGGAGATGCAATGTTCTAGATAGTTCTTGCTGTTAAGCGCTAGCTAATGCTACCATTTAAGGTGATATATTAATGGAGATGCAATGTTCTAGATAGTTCTTGCTGTTTAGCGCTAGCTAATGCTACCATTTAAGGTGATATATTAATGGAGATGCAATGTTCTAGATAGTTCTTGCTGTTTAGCGCTAGCTAATGCTACCAGTTAAGGTGATATATTAATGGAGATGCAATGTTCTAGATAGTTCTTGCTGTTTTGCGCTAGCTAATGCTACCAGTTAAGGTGATATATTAATGGAGATGTAATGTTCTAGATAGTTCTTGCTGTTTTGCACTAGCTAATGCTACCAGTTAAGGTGATATATTAACGGAGATGTAATGTTCTATATATTTATTATCATTTAGCACAAGCTAATGATTACAGCTGAGGTAATATTAAGAGATGTAATGCTCTAGATAGTTCTTGCTGTACTGGCCAGCACTACACCTTCATCGATATATTACCTCAGCTGTTAATGTTCTAGATAGTTCTTGCTGTTTAGCGCTAGCCAATGCTACCAGCTGAGTTAATATATTACCAGTAATGTAATGTTCTAGATAGTTCTTGCTGTTTAGTGCTAACTAATGCTACCAGTTAAGGTAATATATTAATGGAGATGTAATGTTCTATATATTTATTATTATTTAGCACAAGCTAATGATTGCAGCTGAGGTAATATATTAACAGAGATGTAATTCTAGCACTACATCTTCATCGATATATTATCTCAGCTGTTAATGTTCTAGATAGTTCTTGCTGTTTTGCACTAGCTAATGCTACCAGCTGAGGTAATATATTAACAGTGATTTAATGTTCTACATATTTCTTGGTGTTTAGCACTAGCCAGCACTAACAGCGGAGATATGTTAACAGAGATGTAATGTTCTAGATAGTTATTGTTGTTTAGCACTAGCTAATGCTAAAAGTTAAGGTAATATATTAATGGAGATGTAATGTTCTCGATAATTCTTGCTGCTTAGCGCTAGCTAATGCTACCAGCTGAGGTTATATATCAATGGAGATGTAATGTTCTATATATTTCTTGGCATTTAGCACAAGCTGATGCTAAAAGTTATGATAATATATTAACAGAGATGTAATGTTCTAGATAGTTCTTGGTGTTTAGCACTAGCTAATGCTAAGAGTTAGTGTAATATATTAACGGAGATGTAATGTTCTTGATAGTTCTTGGAATTTACCACTAGTTAACCCTAACAGCTAAGGTTATATATTAACAGAGATGTAATGTTCTAGACAGTTCTATACGTTACTCACTGCAGGATCCCCAGTAACATTAACACTGTTAATTTGTTAATTTATGAGTTTATGAGTTTATAAGTCTGTGAGATGAACTTACAGGTAAATCAGGTGTTCTGGCGTTAGGACACACCCCTATGTAAGAAAGAGGCGGGGTCAGCCGTGGTTTATTATCATTTAAAGGAACAGGCACTCAAACCCGCTGCTCTTAACAGGGACATTATGATACAAGCTGCTAATGAAAGTGGGCTATTATGTGTTTAATGGAAGTAAATATGACCAGAAATCTATAATCACAGGCTGTGTACCAGCTTTAGGGGTGTAAGAAAACATCGAAATATCGAATATCGGGATATTATGTTTTGTGATACTGTATCGATTCTCAAAAACACAGTATCAATACACAGGTTCCTGGCAGACAGTGAATGATTGTGTGTTGTGTTTAAACTGCTGACCACTAGATGGCAGCGTTTTAATCCATTTTCAGCTCCACTCCAACATTAACAAGCAGCACAAGGGCGCAATGCTATTGTAAACATTGATAAACCTGTTCATACAGTGGAGTGTTTTAATAGTAGGATTTGAAAAATCTCAGTAAATCACTTTGCTTGCAGTATCACAATATATCACGATATATTGAATCGTTAACGCTGTATCACAATACGTATTGCATCACCAGGTTCTTGCTAATACACAGCTCTAACCAACTTAGTTGCCCATACCTGGGGGATGCTTTAGCAGGGATTTAGCTTTGGGGGAAATTAAAGGGATTAGGTCATTAAACCCAGTTTGGCTTGTTGTTTATGTAATATTGACCTTTTGCTAATCATTACTGTGTATTAGAGGCTTATGGTGACGTGTGGTGTTCAGTGGAATCCATTCAAATCTGCTAATGTTATATAATAGAGTTCTAGACGTGCATCGTTATCCATTTGCATTTCTGCATTATTTCCTTTTGATGGTGTTTCATTGTTGATTCTTGTTTTTTTACTGTGACAGTGTTGTTGCGGCTCTGTGTGATTAAGAGGGATTAATCACAGTAAACCTCTCGCTGAGAGAAAGTCCTCGTTACTGCTTTTTTTTATAGCGATGCAATCAATTTATACCCCACCTATTTGCGCCCTGCACATTGAATGCCTAAACACTCCTGCCTCAAACAGTGTGGAGCAGTTCAAAGAAGCCATTAAGGCTTTTATTTAGTATTTAAATTATTCTCTAAGTTCTGCATATCGTCGCTGTCCAATAAAAAACTCTCCAAAATTGCAACTTTACAGGAGAGACCAAAAACATACTTTACTTTCAATGTAAGTCAATGGAACCAGAATTTTTGGAGTTCCAGTGGAAGTTTGGAACATGGTCTACCATGTTGTGAGTGAGCTGTTGTTGCTCCTAGATGCTTCCATTTCTTAGTAATAGCACTTGCAGTTGTCCAGGGCAGCTCTAGCAGGGCAGGGATTTCATGAACTGACTTAAGGTAAGGTGGCATCCTATGACAGGCCACAGATACAGTCACTGAGATCTTACAGGTGCTAGAATGCCTAACACAGGACGTGCATGAAGTTTTTTTGGAGCATTTCTATTGGTCCATTCATCATGAGATTTTCACACAATATAAACGTCAGCTGCTGCTTTCAACGGCATGACATAAAGCTCCTTAAGGGGAACCCCGGCTGGTAACAGTTGTGAGCGTTAATATGGTGTAAATTACTCTAAATTATTAAAACATGTTGCAAAAAAATTAATAAAAGTATCAGATTTATTTATAAATGTACACTTTTATTCTAAATATTTAACATATGGACGCAGCCATTATTACTGAAGTTCAATGCCTGCTGGGTAGATGAGGTCAGATGGTTTCAGGTCTGAACTGGACTGTGGTGTGAAGGAGTGAGTGTTAGTTACTAACCTAGCTTAAAGAAAACCATGTACATTGTGTTGTTGATGGTGTTTCAGTGAAAGTCAGTGTGAAGACTGATATTAGTCTAAACAGCTTCACAAACAAGGAGAATAGTTAGTGAAGCAGCGTGTGGACCAACACAGCTACCCAAAGACCCCCGCTCTGCTCTCCTCACTTCAGTCTGGATGAGTTGGAGTGGTTCAGTAGACCACCACTGGTGAGAGACTTGACGGAGGCTGTTGGTTTTAAGCGTAGACTAAAACACAATGCAGTGTCACAGTTTCTCCACACAGGAAGTCCAGAAGCTCCAGATTATGGAGAACCACGAGAAGAACCGTGAACGTGAACGTGCGCTGGACTCTCTCCTGAGAACGTTTAGCGTTAGCGTCAGCTGCTTCTCCTCGTTTGTGGATCCTGAAGGTGAAAGTCCAGTCTTAGTAGTGAACATACTACTTCACTAATAAAGGAGTGTGAAGCTCAGAGACACTCCCGTTCAGTGTATCTAGCTGTTTACTGAGTGTGAATGTTTCCTGCTAGAAAGCGGAGCTCCTTTAACAGACACTCTCCTTCTCCGTCAACACCAACACACAGCTTCACAACAACTCCAGCACTGTGTCACTCTCTCCTCCACCCTCTCTGTTCACCATTTACACTAACGTGGTGTGTGATGTCACCGCTGATGTCAGAAATGTTGAGTTCTAGCTCAAACTGTAAAGACTGAACTGTAGCATGTTTAGTAGCTAGCTGTGCTCGAGCGTGACGGCCGGTTACTGCAACCATTTGACGTCACTACCCGCTGATCACGTCAGTAGATACAACAATGGAGACCCACGTGCAGCGGATTTTACACAAAATCTAATAAATCTGATACTTTTAGTGATTTTTAACACAAAATCTAATAAATCTGATACTTTTAGTGATTTTTAACAATATGTTTAATAATTTAGAGTCATTTACACCATATTAAGGCTTACAAGTGTTACCAGCCGGGGTTCCTTTAAAGTGTTTATATATTAATAGTGTTTATGTCCTCCATATGAATACACTTATTGTTATGAGTAGGAAGTTTCACTGCACTGGTTTCTGGTGGTACAGGTGATATTTCCATACCTATCTGCTCCATACGTGCTGCGTGAGGCTGCTGGGCGAGTCGGAGGTGGATGGATGTTGAAAACTGCAGCGTGTACTCGGCTGAGCTTCATCACGGCAGTGTTTCCTAGAGTGGATGTCATGATGACATGTATTTATTCAGTCTGCCGCTACGTCCCTGTGGAACAGTTATCCTGCCATTACAGTGACAGCAGTGGATGGAGCTTCAGGCTACTGGTGCAGAGAAAAAGAGAGTCGGAAGTAAACAAACATGTCCATTACCCAGGAGCTGCTCATAATTTAATACCTCATATACAACAGGATGGTTTAAAAGGATCATAATTATGAAAATATATGAAATAAAAAAAACATACCTTAAAACTGCCAGTCATGCACAGACGTCCCTGACTCTAATAAACATTCAGCAGGATTACAGTCACCCGGAGTGACCGGATTATTGGTGGAAGCGCTCGGAATATTTAAAAATGTTCTACAGTATATGGAGAGAATTTTAAGGATGCTGTCTACAGACGAATAACACCACGTTCTGAAATCCTCCAACTAAAGAAGATCTAAAATCTCTCTACATACATACACATACTTTTTGGATGCTCTGTGTGTGTGTATATATATATATATATATATATATATATATATATATATATATATATATATATATACTCGAAAAATAAATACATAAAAAATTTTATATATATATATATATATATTGAGACCTTGAGTATCAGCTAATACTCATATTGAAACCTTGAGTTTCAGCAATACCAATACTAATATTAAAACCTTAAGTATCAACAATACCAATTCTAATACTGAAATCATGAGGATCAGCCAATAACAATACTGATATAGAAACATTGAGTATCAGCCAATACCAATACTAATTTTGAAACCTTGAGTATCAGCAATACTAATACTAAATTTGAAACCTTGAGTTTCAGCCAATACTAATATTGAAACCTTGAGTATCAGCCAATAACATTACTTATATAAAACATTGAGTATCAGCCAATAACAATACTAATATTGAAACCTTGAGTATCAGCAATACCAATACTAATATTGAAACCTTGAGTATCAGCCAATAACAATACTAATATTGAAACCTTGAGTATCAGCCAATAACTGTGCTAATATTGAAACCTTGAGTATCAGCCAATAACATTACTTTTATAAAACATCGAGTATCAGCCAATAACAATACTGATATAAAAACATTGAGTATCAGCAATACTAATACTGATATTGAAACCTTGAGTATCAGCAATACTAATACTAATTTTGCAACCTTGAGTATCAGCCAATACTAATATTGAAACCTTGAGTATCAGTCAATGCCAATACTAATATTGAAATCTTGAGTATCAGCCAATAACAATACTAATATTGAAACCTTGAGTATCAGCCAATAACAATACTAATATTGAAACCTTGAGTATCAGCAATACTGATATTAAGATATGCGTCTGTAAACATACTCAAACACTTCAAAAGAAAACTAGACGGTTAATAACATCACGTCACGCTTCGCAGCTCCTGCGGATCAGTGGAACTCTAGTACACAGAGCTGAAGGTTTGTGGACCGGCGGTTGTAAAACTCAGACTAAATTGAATTTGGCTGGAAAGTGAACGAGCAGCTGCTCGGTTCTGCCGCCTGACAGAGTTTTTTGGATTTTGGCAGCGATGGAGGGAAAGTGTGCTCCATCAGGCGAAATGGGTTCCTCCATTAGTCTGCCAGCAAAACAGCTTCGATCACAAGGCTGTGTTTACGAATGAATGCTGAAGTAAATGTATCAGAGCTCTTCAATGGAGTGCAGTTGATGCCGCTGAACATCAGGTAATTACTCAGAGCGCATAATGTGCTTCGTCCTTTTTAATTTTTTAAAAATCAGATCCTCCCGAAATGAGTGTCCAGAGCCTTTCGGGCTGCTTAAAATGCCATTGATTTGAAAAGTTCTGTCCCTGTCTGTGGAGCTGGTCTGGTAATGGGACGCTGGTTTCTAAGTGAGCTGTTTGAGATCAAATTTGGCTCCAGTCTGACATTTGGAACTGTTCTATCATTTTTTTGTGGTTAGTTATTTCTAATAGTGTTTGAATCATACAAGCTGACCTTCACACCGTGGGAGCACTTCAGTTGACGAATGGAATTTTTTCAAAAGGAAATTCGGCTTTTTAAACTCGTACTGCTGGACTGTTACCGTTCTTGATAAAAAGCTTGGAAAAACCTTTTAATCAGCAGGTCCCCCACAAAAAGTCCACCCAGCTTAAAAACCACTGATAATATCAAGTTGCTCCCTTTGTGGCTTTAACAGTCTCCATATATCTCAGAAGCTTTCCTCAAGATTCTAGAGTTGGTGTGTGGCAATTTGTGTCTGTTCGGTCAAGAGAGCAATGGTGAGGTCAGGAACTGAGGTTAGATGAGAAGGTCTGGCTCACAGTCCGTTTTCCAGTTTATTCCAAAGGTGTTCAGTGGGGTTAAAATCAGAGACTCCACACCAGCACCTTAAACCAGGTCTGGCTTTGTTCACACAGTCATGGTTGTCCTTCACGCCGCTCCAGAGTCCAGTGGTGGAGCTTTACACCGCTCCAGAGTCCAGTGGTGGAGCTTTACACTGCTCCAGAGTCCAGTGGTGGAGCTTTACACTGCTCCAGAGTCCAGTGGTGGAGCTTTACACTGCTCCAGAGTCCAGTGGTGGAGCTTTACACTGCTCCAGAGTCCAGTGGTGGAGCTTTACACTGCTCCAGAGTCCAGTGGTGGGGCTTTACACTGCTCCAGAGTCCAGTGGTGGAGCTTTACACTGCTCCAGAGTCCAGTGGTGAAGCTTTACACCGCTCCAGAGTCCAGTGGTGGAGCTTTACACCGCTCCAGAGTCCAGTGGTGGAGCTTTACACCGCTCCAGAGTCCAGTGGTGGAGCTTTACACCGCTCCAGAGTCCAGTGGTGGAGCTTTACACCGCTCCAGAGTCCAGTGGTGGAGCTTTACACCGCTCCAGAGTCCAGTGGTGGAGCTTTACATCACACCAGCTGACAGTTGGCATTGTGCATAGTGATCTAAGGCTTGTGTGCAGCTGCTCAGACACGGAGATCCGCTTCCTGAAGCTGCTGACGCTTAGTTCTTGTGCTGATGTTGCTTCAAGTAGAAGTTTGGAACATGGTCTACCACCTCGTGAGTGAGCTGTTGTTGCTCCTAGATGCCTCCGTTTTATAATAGCACTTACAGTTGTCCAGGGCAGCTCTAGCAGGGCAGGAATTTCATGAACTCACTTAAGGTAAGGTGGCATCCTATGACAGGCCACAGATACAGTCACTGAGATCTTACAAGTGCTAGAATAGAGGACGCGCATGAGCAGTAACTGTAGGCCAGCTTGACCAGCTTATACAGCAGAGATCTTCAAGTGTAGAGTATATGCTCAGTATACAGGTTCCAGTTAAAGTGGAAGTGCATACAGGTCCAGGGACTTGTGGAGGTGATCAGAGCTAGATTGGTCCCAGTCCACAGTCTTATAGTGGTCATTTTCTGGTAGGAGCTGCTGCTGGTCACCAGTTCGCCGACTCTTGGATAAAAAAGTGTTGCTCGGGCTCGGATGTTGCGGTACCTCTCTCTGGAACCGGGGATATCAGGGGTCAGAGGGTATGTTGATGGCTTTGCTCAGATGCCTCCTGTAGGGGTGGGAGGTCAGAAGTGGTGCTGACTGTGATGCAGCTTGTCAGGATGCTCTCCGCAGTGGATCTATTTTAAAGACAACCGTTGTGGCAGGTTGACTCGGCTCAGCCTCTGGAGGAGGTGGAGGCGTTGTTGGGCTTTCTTGACAACGCGCGACCAGGAGAGATCGTCGGCTGAGTAGACACCGAGGAACTTTTCACCTCCTCCACCGCCATCAGACTTTATTTCCTTTCTACAACATCTCACCAGCTTCACTGAGCATACAGGAGCTCCACTTCCAGACTGTAGTTCATCTGATTCTCTGTATACTTTATTACTCTGTTCTTTAATGATCAGGACCCCCACAGGACCACCACAGAGCAGATACTATTTGGGAGGTCATGTGTGTGTGTAAAAACTGTGTCCACTCACTGTCCACTCTATTAGACACTCCTACTACTTGCTGGTCCACCTTGTAGATGTAAAGTCAGAGACAGTAGCTCATCTGCTGCTGCACAGTTTGTGTTCCTCTAGTCCTTCATCAGTGGACACAGGACGCCGCCCACAGGACACTGCTGTGTGGATAATTTTGGTTGGTGGATGATGATGATTCTTAGTCCAGCAGTGATACTGAGGTGTCTGATCTGCTCACACCAGCACAACACACAGTAACTAACACGCCACCACCATGTCAGTGTCTCTGCAGTGCTGAGAATGACCCACCTCCCTAATAGTATCTGCTCTGTGGTGGTCCTGTGGGGTCAGTGGAGCTGATACAGTGGTCAGTGGGTGGAGGTATGAGGAGGCGGTGTTAATGTGATGGCTGGTTGTTTACTTCAGATCATCACGCTCATCATTCCAGAACACCTAATAACAGGAGAATATGTTTGTGAGCTGATTGTTGGCCTAAACCTGCTTTGGATGCAAACCGGTGGTCTGGCACATCTAGCGCCGCACCAAAGGTGAGATTAGCTCTGGTAGGCTGGCCGGTACTTTGATCCAGAGGACAAAAAGCTGGACCGCTACAGGAGACCATGCCAGGGGTCCAGAACCTGGGCACAGAGTCGGTGTTGCCGTGCCAGGGAAAAGGCCAGGCTCAAACAGAGCCCGGGGCCGAGGGTACTCATCAGCCTGGCTCGCGGCGGGCTTCTGCTTTCCGGACAACAGAGTGGAGCCAATCTCGGCCGAGCGAGCTAAACGCCAGCTTTGGAACAAGCCACTTTGTGTTAGACCCTCTTTTAACGCCCTTGAAAAAAGCCCCTCTGAACAGAACTTAAAAGAATTAAAGCTTCGCGGGGCAGGCTGGGCACACACTGGAGGTCCAGGGCCTGTCTGAAAAGGTCAGCTCCTGCGGTGACATGTTAATTACGTCAGTCAGTATTTAAAAACCACTTCGCCCCCTGGTGGCCTGATTATGATGTCAGCGGACGTTAAACAGTCTGAAGTCTGTTATTAATAACGTCCATGTGTGACCGGTATCTCTTTAGAGCGGTCAGTTCATCTGGAACCTGTCTGTATGGAGAAGCCGCTATTATTAATATTAATTTCTATTTTAAAGACTGCTGTTCATTCGGATCAGGTCAGGTGTGGATGTTAAGGTCAGTAGTAGTTTATTATATATTCTGTAATAACATTGTAATAACACAAGCTGACTTATAACATCATTAGAAACTAAACAAAGAATTTGAACTATTGAACGTTTGTGTTTACACAGGGAAGAATTTGACCCCTGCGTTTAACCATTATGTAGTGAAACACACACACACACACACACACATACTAGGGGCAGTGAAACACCCATACACACACACACACACACACACACACATACTAGGGGCAGTGAAACACCCATACACACACACACACACACACACACACATACTAGGGGCAGTGAAACACCCATACACACACACACAAATTAAGGGGCAGTAAAACACACACACACACACACACTAG
>CM038716.1:13222773-13235273 GCA_021613375.1 Megaleporinus macrocephalus
TACTTACACAGCTGATACAGAGTCAGTGATACTTACACAGCTGATACAGAGTCAGTGATACTTATACAGGTGATCCAGAGTCAGTGATACTCACACACCTGATACAGAGTCAGTACTACTTACACAGCTGATCCAGAGTCAGTGATACTTATACAGGTGATCCAGAGTCACTGATACTTACACGGCTGATCCAGAGTCAGTGATACTTATGCAGCTGATCCAGAGTCAGTGATACTTGCACAGCTGATACAGAGTCAGTGATACTTATGCAGCTGATCCAGAGTCAGTGATACTTACACAGCTGATACAGAGTCAGTGATACACAGCTGATCCAGAGTCAGTGATGCTTACACAGCTGATACAGAGTCAGTGATACACAGCTGATCCAGAGTCAGTGATGCTTACACAGCTGATACAGAGTCAGTGATACACAGCTGATCCAGAGTCAGTGATACTTACACAGCTGATACAGAGTCAGTGATACACAGCTGATCCAGAGTCAGTGATGCTTACACAGCTGATACAGAGTCAGTGATGCTTACACAGCTGATAATTACGGACTAACTCTTAGGTATTGGTTAGTCAGAGGTTTGTCATCGTCGCTGCTGTCAGCTGACGCGGGATCAGTATCTGGAGCTCAGAGCGAGCGTGTTTGCTCTGCACGCTGATCTCACGGAGACGGTTGGAGGAAAAGGAAAAAGAGAGAAAGGTTCAAATCAGGAGCGACACATGTTCACTTTGACAGAGCTGATGTCACCCAGCCGAGCATCCTCTCCCCCTTTCTTCTCTCTTCACAGCTCAACACTGTTTCCTCTCGCCTTTCATGTCATTCTCTCTCTCTCTCTCTCTCTCTCTCTCTCTCTCTCTCTCTCTCTCTCTCTCTCGCTCAGCCCTTTTCTCTTTCTGTCTGTCAGGCTCTCTGTAAAGGTAGCATGCTGAGTATGAACCTCTGCCACTCTCAGGCACACGCCTTTGATTCAGCAGCAGCACGGCGTCCTTTGATTGCCGCACAAAACGGCTTTTCTTTTGCAGCTCAGCTCTGAAAATAAACAGGAAACGTTAATCGGTCTGGGCGTTGCCGCCGTCAAACGCTGCTTCACTGAATTACTACCGTCTAACGGACGTTATGTGACCATATTGTCTCATTAATTAAAAAATTTGTCTTTCAAATCCAGTCCTGCAGCCTTTCTATTAGCTCAAACTAGTCTAGCCATTCACCACTGACCTCTCTCAAGGCATCCCAACAACTGCCACTCAGCAACTGGATGTTTATTCCTTCTGTTCCATTGAATGATTCCATTCTGAATGATTCTGTAGATGGTTATGCATGAACATCTCGCAAGATCAGTAGTTCTAATATTCAACCCAGCAAAGATCAGGCATTCTAAATCAAAACAATGCTCAAAATTACTCAGATCACAGTTTTTCTTGATTCTAATAGTTGATTTGTTGAGTTGAGTTTATTACCTGAAGCTGCTGGACCACATCTGCACGATCGTATGCGCTGTAGAAGTGAGTTTGCAACATAAGTATTTTGCTCATATCCAGTTATAGAACTTTTTACCCAGTCTTGCATACAAAACACGTCTAGTACGGCTCCATCTTCCTGCAGGTCATTTGCGGTCATGTGGGGGTTTTGCTTTGCATTTTCTGGCCAGAGTTGCCTTGGTTTTCACAAGTTTCCCCATAACTACCATGTCTCAATCACTTGGAAGTCCTGGAAGTGATTTGATGTCTTCTCAAGTTGGAAGAGTCATAGAATTGATTACTTTCTGGAATTATCAGCTGGCGATTCTTGATCTAAAGTCAGTTCAGTTCTGAAACTTGGCGGCTGAGTTTGGATGCAATTTAACTGTTTCTATATTTCTATTTAAGTTAATAACATCAAACATTCTGAGAATAAGTTTCCAAACATTTCCACAGCTGTATAAAAGCAGCACCTAGTCCTGCAGACTGCTTCTACACACATTAGTAAAGAGTGGGTCTCTCTCAGGAGCTCAGTGAACTCCAGCGTGGTACCGTGATAGGACGTCACCTGTGAAGTCCAGTGGTGAAGTTTCCTCACTACTAAATATTCCACAGTGGACTGTCAGTGGTGTTAGAACAAAGTGGAAGTGATTGAGAAAGACAGCAACTCAGACACCGAGTGGTAGAACATGTACAATGACAGAGCTGGTCAGCGGATGCTGAGGAGCATAGTGCACAGAGGTCACCAACTTTCACTACAGACCTGTCTGAGTCCATCACTACAGACCTCCAAACTTCATGTGGTCTTCAGATCAGCTCAAGAACAGAGTGTAGAGAGCTTCATGGAATGGGTCTCCATGGCCGAGCAGCTGCATCCAAGTCTTACATCACCAAGAACAATGCAGAGCGTCTGATACAGTGGAGTAAAGCACGCCAACACTGGACTCTAGAGCAGTGGAGACGTGTTCTCTGGACTGACCAATCACGCTTCTCTATCTGGAAATCCGATGGACGAGTCTGGGTTTGGCGGTTGCTAGGAGAACCGTACTTGTCTGACTGCATTGTGTTGAGTGTAGAGTTTGGTGGAGGGGGGATTATTATGGTGTGGGGTTGTTTTTCAGGAGGTGGGCTCGGACCCTCAGTTCCAGTAATAGAAACTCTTAATGCTTCAGCAGACCAAGAGATTCTGGACAATTTCATGCTCCCAACTTTGTGGGGACAGTTTGGGGACGGCCCCTTCCTGTTCCAACATGGCCGCCCACCAGTGCACAGAGCAGCTCCATAAAGACATGGAGGAGCGAGTTTGGTGTGGAAGAACTTGACTGGCCTGCACAGAGTCCTGACCTCAACCTGATAGAACACCTTTGGGATGAATTAGAGTGGAGACTGAGAGCCAGACCTTCTCGTCCAACATCAGTGTCTGACCTCACTAATGGTTTTCTGGAAGAACGGTCATGAAGAACCATGTGGAGAGCCTTCCCAGAAGATCATTTTCTGGAATTGTTATCAGCAAATGATTCTTGATCTGAAGTCAGTTCAGTTCTGAAACTTGAGGGCTGAACTTGGACAGAATTGAACTGTTTCTTCTAATACTGGTTGGGGCCTTTATTTGCTCTCTAGACTGTCCCAGTTCTTTGGGCTGTGGATTCCACAAGGTGTTGGAAACATCTGGTCCGTGTTGACATGATTGCTTTAATGAATTCCTGTAGATTTCAGTAGCTTTCATGCTGCGAACCTCCTGTTCTACCACATCCCTAAGGTCTTCTAATGGATTCAGGTCTGGAGACTGAGAGCGCCATTGAGGAGCACTGAATCGTGTTCAGGAAACCAGTTTTACTTTGTGAAATGGTGAATAACTGGGCTGGACGTAGTGGCCACGAAGGGTCGCACATGGTCAGCAGCAATACTTTAGTAGGCTGCAGCAATTGAGAGAACATTCTGCACTCCATGACATCACCCTCATCTGATTGGACTGGGGTGGGTCAAATTCTGACCTTACCGTCTATGTGACTTATTAGAAATGTGTCCTCGAAGGTCCAGTTTTGGTGAACTTGTGTCCACTGCTGCCTCAGCTTTCTGTTCTTGGCTGATAGACATGGAACCTGACATGGTCTTCTGCTGTTCCAGCCCATCCATGTCCACCTTGGATGTGTTGTCTGTTCTTCTCAGCCCAACGCAACTGAACAGAGTAGTTACTGTAGCCTTTCTATTAGCTCAAACTAGTCTAGCCATTCACCACTGACCTCTCTCATCAAGGCATCCCAGCAACTGCCACTCAACAACTGGATGTTTATTCCTTCTATCCCGTTCTGAATGGTTCTGGAGAGCGTTATGCATAAACATGCCAGGAGGTCAGCAGTTCTAATACTCAAACCAGCAATCACCAGGTGTTAACAATCAAACAACGCTCAAAATCACAATTTTTCTCCATTCTAATAGTTGATATGAATAAGACCTGAAGCTGCTGGACTGCGTCTGGATGATTGTATGCGCTGTAATAATGAGTTTGCAACATTAGTATTTTGCTCATATCCTACAACCCTACACCCACACCCGGACTAAATTAATCAGCCCCCTATCTTTGAGTGTCCCTGTATGGGGGTTTTATCATGACTAACGATTTCCCTCTAATCACAGTAAGGAGGGCCATCAGGTCCACTTGACTGACTCCTTCTGCATGCTGGGAAATATATTGCTATGCAGACATCACAGTAAGTGTTCCAGCTAAAGATAGTTCCAGGGTCTATACCATTTGCTCACTGACCTGTTCATTTATCAAACGAGAGGCTGCCTATCAAGAAGTCCCACTGTTACCCGGGGTTGTGTGACTTTCCAGAACAGTAATTGTGGTACAGTCACAGAAATAAAGGGATGGAACCATCACTTGGGCATTACACTGGCACTGGAGTGGACCCCCCTCAATGGGACATCTATATAGATTTGATGGAATATAGAGAAATGATGTATGGAGGAATAGAATCCCCCATCCAAACCATGTCATTTAGTTGTTCCTGAATCACTTTCATGGTCACAGGTGTAGAAAACCAGGACCTAGTCCTGCAGACTGCTTCTACACACATTAGTAAAGAGTGGGTCTCTCAGGAGCTCTGTGAACTCCAGCGTGGTACCGTGATAGGACGCCATCTGTGAAGTCCAGTGGTGAAGTTTCCTCACTACTAAATATTCCACAGTGGACTGTCAGTGGTGTTAGAACAAAGTGGAAGTGATTGAGAACGACAGCAACTCTGCCACCAAGTGGTAGAACACGTACAATGACTGAGCGGGTCAGCGGATGCTGAGGAGCATAGTGCACAGAGCTTCACCTTTCTTCAACTTTCTACAGAGTCCATCACTACAGACCTCCAAACTTCATGTGGTCTTCAGATCAGCTCCAGAACAGAGCGTAGAGAGCTTCATGGAATGGGTCTCCATGGCCAAGCAGCTGCATCCAAGCCTTACATTACCAAGAACAATGCAGAGCGTCGGATGCAGTGGAGTAAAGCACACGACCACTGGACTCTAGAGCAGTGGAGACGTGTTCTCTAGAGTGACCAATCATGCTTCTCCATCTGGCAATCCGATGGACGAGTCTGGGTTTAGCGGTTGCCAGGAGAATGATACTTATCTGACTGCATTGTGCCGAGTGTAAAATTTGGTGGAGGGGGGATTATGGTGTGGGGTTGTTTTTCAGGATGTGGGCTTGGCCCCTCTTAAGGCTTCAGCAGACCAAGAGATTCTGGACAATTTAATTCTCCCAACTTTGTAGGGACAATTTGGGGACGGCCCCTTCCTGTTCCAACATGACCAGCCACCAGTGCACAGAGCAGCTCTAAAAAGACATGGAGGAGTGAGTTTGGTGTGGAAGAACTTGACTGGCCTGCACAGAGTCCTGACCTCAACCTGATAGAACACCTTTGGGATGAATTAGAGTGGAGACTGAGAGCCAGACCTTCTCGTCCAACATCAGTGTCTGACCTCACCAATGTTCTTCTAAAAGGACGGTCAAACATTCCCATAAACACTCTCCTAAACCGTGTGGAGAGACTTCCCAGAAGAGCTGAAGCTGTTATAGCTGCAAAGGTTGGGCCGACATCATATTAAACCCTATGGATTAAGAATGGGACGTTAAGAGGTTAAAGAGAGACTACATGCATTCAATTCTCACAGGTTTCTCTGCGGAGTGTTTGGTAAAGTGTACTGACCAGCCAGCAGGGTCCACGGTTCCGCGGCCCAACTGGACTAATGCAGCCACAATAGAGAATTTAGGAGCTTCAGCTTCCGGTGGCCAACTTTCTTAGCAAATTTTGGCCTTGATCTGGCAACCCTGCCCCATAGCGATCACTACAGTACAATGGAAATGTAACGCCGATGTCCAGAGAAAACAGTGTTTCATATTTCTATATCATTTGAACAGCTGCTCTTTATATCCTGATGAATGGACCAATAGAATTGCTCCACAATATCTTGGATAAAAAAATCTGGTTCCTTTGGCTTGCATTGAAAGTAAAGAAGGCTCTTGGCCTCCGCTGTCCAAATAAATCCAAGCAGCTTTCCAGCACTGATAAATAAATTGCCTACAACTGAGCTATCGGCGAGTTATGAATATGATACGGTGTATTAAAAGTAAATTCAAACGAAAACAAGTCAAAAGTGTACCCAGACAATCTCCTATTCTCCGTTCACGCGAGGTGACCTTTAGGCCCGGCGTTCCGGGGACACGGCTGACATTCTGTAGGAGGACTCGTGCTGTTCGTGTTGGGAGATGCTGTAAATAAACAATGTTCTCCATATGCTTGCGTTGACCTTCAAGATCCTAATCTACGTCTACGTTTGCGGTATGTCACCCAGTAAGATATCGGCTTCTCAAACCACCTACACTTACTTAACTGTTGCTCAGCTGCTGCGTACGCGGACTTGGTTGAATCGAAGGACGGACGGTTTCCGCTGAACAGGCCTTCGGGGAGTTACAGTAAAACATCAAGTCTGATTGATGAAGACTGAGCCAGTGTCTCTTTAGAAACCTGACCTGAGACCAGGCCAGCGTCTGGAAGGTAGCTTCATCCGAGACGAAGGCTGCACATTCCACTGCATCGGATTTCGCATTGATGTGTTCTGGTAAAGGGGACGTTTGGGTTGCTCCATTATTGAGCCCTCTGGCTGAAGAGAGAGGGAGGGAGATCATAAGTTTTCCATTTGATCTGGAAGTATTTACCGAGCAGTGCAGCTTGAATGGCATTCTTGGCTGCGGGTTACATTATAGGATAAGGGATGAGGAGCTGAGCGAAAAGAATAGGTTGACACGGGCAGCCCTGCCATCAGGGCCCATTTCGCTGATATAGCAAATCAGAATTTTGCACCCTGGCTGATTTGCTACATCGCAACCAATAGGCAATGGCGAACAAAGCTAATACCCACCTATTGTTGGGGTCTCCAAGGCAATTGGGCAAGTGGCTGCACAGCTGTTCCATTATATTTAGTATATTTTTAAAAAGAAGTATCACATGTACCAACCTCAGTAACACCAAACTGCTTGTGGGGGACTTTTATCTTATGTGGTGGACCTGTATGTAATATAGGTATATGTAGTGCTGGACAATACGGCCAAAATTGATATTGCGATATATTCTGATAGAATTTCGATATCGATATAAATAATTTGAAGGCCTCAGAAAAACGGAAGTCTGTATCTACGTTATCAATATAAATAACTTTGACTTTAAAATACAACAGAGGCCGAGTTTCTTATTCTTTCGTAAACAGATTGAACACTGTATTTAAAATATGAAAAAACCCAAATGTACAGATTAATGAATAATTATTAAATAATTACTAATTAATTAATTACATTTTAATTGCAATCACTAGATCATGTTCTGAAACTCAGTGTAGATGCTTACAAGAAATATGGCTTGTATAAAACCACAAGTGTTAATAAACTCTGCCCCGTAAGCCATGGAAACGCAAGCATGTGATGTGATTGGACGACACAAGGAGCACATTTGTTAACACTGCTGCCACCGTCAGGTGAAAGAAACAATTGCAACGTACCGACAGGCCATTAAGGGTGTTTCCGCGGGTCTAGCTGCATCCTGCCCTAAATAATACATATGGGAATAGGTTTTAACGAAACTCTAGCTGTAAATACAGAAATTAGGCTCATTTGTTTAACGCCATTGATTGGCTCTCGGGATCGGCTAAATTGGAGAGATATCGTCCGATCACATATTTTGATTAAAAATTAATCAATACTGATACATAGCTGGTCGATCCATCCATCTCTAATAAAAATCGAGTAAAAAAATTAAGATAGAGTTTCTGTAGGTCAGCGGCTCAGAAGTGCCCACTGACTGGGCAGAGGATGATGGGTAAATCCCCGCTTGACAGTGATTTGGCCAGGAGGTGGACAGTTACGGAGATGAAGGCTCTTTTCTGATCTAGCACAGGTCCATTTCACTCACTCTGAGGTTCGAGTGTCCGTCCACTGTCCCTCTATCCATCAGCAGCAAGATGGCTGTCCGCTCGCGGCTATTCAGTCAGTCAGAGAGAGGCACCAGCTCATCACCGCCACTCATCCAAGAAGCGGGTCAATCTTAAGAGAGCTCGGATGGAGTTTCCTGAGATCGGAGCGGCAGAAGATCAAATTATGGAAGTCTGTTTAAGAGCCAGCTTTGAAAATTCATCATAGGTTTTTTCTTTCTTTATTTATTTATTTATTTTTTTTCGTATTTCGGAAATGAGGCCGCTCGCAAGACATGGCTCCGACTTGTCAGCCGCGTTTTAAGTATAATCAGAATGTTCTGCCGGCTTCTGACAAACGAAGGATGATGAACTAAAAGGAAATCAAGCCTAGCATTCATCTGTCTCTGGAGAGAAGGCTGGAGGCAGCCAAGTAACAAATCACCACCGCATCTGAAGAGGAGCTCCGACGTCTAGCGGGAATGACGATGAAACAAGTTCTGGAAAGGTCTTCAAAAGTCCAACGCTGACTACACTAGTATTACAGTCTGTCAGAACGACCGTCGCCCCCTACGCTTCCTGTAGTGTATTACAGTCTGTCAGAACCACCGTTGCCCCCTACGCTTCCTGTAGTGTATTACAGTCTGTCAGAACCACTGTCGCCCCCTACGCTTCCTGTAGTGTATTACAGTCTGTCAGAACCACCGTCGCCCCCTACGCTTCCTGTAGTGTATTACAGTCTGTCAGAACCACCGTCGCCCCCTACGCTTCCTGTAGTGTATTACAGTCTGTCAGAACCACCGCTGCCCCCTACGCTTCCTGTAGTGTATTACAGTCTGTCAGAACCACCGTCGCCCCCTACGCTTCCTGTAGTGTATTACAGTCTGTCAGAACCACCGTTGCCCCCTACGCTTCCTGTAGTGTATTACAGTCTGTCAGAACCACTGTTGCCCCCTACGCTTCCTGTAGTGTATTACAGTCTGTCAGAACCACTGTTGCCCCCTACGCTCCCTGTAGTGTATTACAGTCTGTCAGAACCACCGTCGCCCCTACGCTCCCTGTAGTGTATTACAGTCTGTCAGAACCACCGTCGCCCCCTACGCTCCCTGTAGTGTATTACAGTCTGTCAGAACCACCGTCGCCCCCTACGCTTCCTGTAGTGTATTACAGTCTGTCAGAACCACCGTCGCCCCCTACGCTTCCTGACAGCAGTAATTGTGAAATACTGAGGTTTAATCATCCAGTCCTGGAATGTGTGGACTGATCTGTGGTCAGTGTGAGGTCCACTGTGCTCAGAACTGCAGGAATGTTGAAAATGTGATGCATTCAGTTCTGTACTCTTCTGTTCTCATGCTCTCTCTCTCTCTCTCTCTCTCTCTCTTCTTAGGTAAGTGTGCTGTGCTTTACCTGACAGTGTACCCGAGTCACAGCGGAGGCTCATACTGGAACAGATTTTGGGGAGATGCAGTAAGGTTTCTGTTTTAATTACATTTTCTTTTTTTAGGTGTGGCTGGAATTATACCACAGTGTTTTTTATTTATATATATATATATGATATTTGGAGTTGAATACTAGATGATATGCTGGTTACTGATCTGAAGGTGTTGCATTGTTTGACTGGGTTGATTATATAAACAATATGGAGTGGTTTTAAATGAAGTACTAGAAGTTATATCGCCCCCTATGCTTCCTGTAGTGTATTACAGTCTGTCAGAACGACCGTCGCCCCCTACGCTTCCTGTAGTGTATTACAGTCTGTCAGAACGACCGTCGCCCCCTACGCTTCCTGTAGTGTATTACAGTCTGTCAGAACGACCGTCGCCCCCTACGCTTCCTGTAGTGTATTACAGTCCGTCAGAACCACCGTCGCCCCCTACGCTTCCTGTAGTGTATTACAGTCTGTCAGAACGACCGTCGCCCCCTACGCTTCCTGTAGTGTATTACAGTCTGTCAGAACGACCGTCGCCCCCTACGCTTCCTGTAGTGTATTACAGTCTCTCAGAACCACCGTCGCCCCCTACGCTTCCTGTAGTGTATTACAGTCTGTCAGAACGACCGTCGCCCCCTACACATTCTGTAGTGTATTACAGTCTGTCAGAACGACTGTGTGATATAAAGCCGAGTTGGTTCCCAGTGGTGCCCCAGTCACCGTTCACACCTTGGCTGTTTGGTAGGATTTGGCAACGTCTGGACTAAAAAATATAGGTTTTCAAAACAACAAACACAAACAAAAGCCGTCTGGAACCCCAGAGAGAGTGGTCATTGTCACTGCTGGACTTTTGACGGCCCAATAGCAGCCAGTACTTCTTGCCATGTTGCTGTAATTCTGGTCCCCAAAGGCTGAAGCTGCTGTCCAGATCCATGATGAATATTAATATGGTGTCTCGCTGGGTAGTCAGCCTCAGCCAGTGAGTCCCCGGAGTCATCGTGGGTGGCTCGGTTGTAAATCTGCTGAAATATTTAACGGCGATATACGGCATGTCTTCCAAACGTGTCCTTGTGCTGAAATACAAACACTGACTTTTTGGACGGATAGTTGCTCGAGGCAGCGCGGAAATGAGAATTTCCCGGCAGACTGCCTCCAGGCAGCGGGAATTAGCTCACCCGGTCGTGGTGGAGTTGAACTGTTCTGATGCTAATGACTGATTGTGATGTACATTAACGAACCGCTCTGTTCAGTAGAACAAACACACTGCTGTAAATACCAACTATAGGAAGGACATTTGTATGACTCCTGCTGTGTGAGGACATGTCATGAGGACACAAGCATTGACTAACACAGCCATTCATAACTACTGCCCATGGCAATGGAAAGTTTTTTTTTAATTATGGTATAATGAGTTGTTATACTCATTTAAATTGATATATAATTTCTTTAATAATTTCTTTAATAACAGTGGCCTGAAACCATCTATACAGCCATCGATTTCATGTGTTTCGGCTTACGCTCATTCCTAACAGGTGTACAAAATCAAGCACATAGTCATGCAGTCTTTATAGTCTTGAATGAGTCCTACAGAAGAGCTCAGGGACTATAACCCTGGCCCTCTCATAGGAAGCCACCTTGGCCCCAAGTCAGTGGGTGAAAATCCTGACCTTCTAGAGCTGCCCTAGACAACAGCAAGTGCTATCATTGTGAAAGGGAAGTGTCTAGAAGCAACAAAAGAAGTAGACCACACATACTTACAGAGTGAGTTCTAAACTGCCTCTAGAAGCAGCATCAGTAAAAGAGCCGCGTATCTGGAACTTCATCAGATCTGCACACAAGCCTAAGTGTCAGCTGGAGTGGTGTAAAGCTTCACAACTAGACTCTGGAGTGGTGGACAGCTCTAACACTGGACTCAGCAGGCGGCCATAAAAAGCTAAGACTGAATCACCTTGATTCTTCTGTCCTGACGTCCAACAGAGAAGAATACAGTTTATGCAAAGTACCTACTGCAACTTCTGCTCACCAACATACTGCGCTGACTGAACAACTGTTGCTTAAAACTTGGTGGAGCTTCACCCCCCTCCAGAGTCCAGTGGTGGAGCTTTACACCACTCCAGAGTCCAGTGGTGGAGCTTTACACCACTCCAGAGTCCAGTGGTGGAGCTTTACACCACTCCAGAGTCCAGTGGTGGAGCTTTACACCACTCCAGAGTCCAGTGGTGGAGATTTACACCACTCCAGAGTCCAGTGGTGGAGATTTACACCGCTCCAGAGTCCAGTGGTGGAGATTTACACCACTCCAGAGTCCAGTGGTGGAGATTTACACCGCTCCAGAGTCCAGTGGTGGAGATTTACACCACTCCAGTCCAGTGGTGGAGATTTACACCGCTCCAGAGTCCAGTGGTGGAGATTTACACCGCTCCAGAGTCCAGTGGTGGAGATTTACACCACTCCAGTCCAGTGGTGGAGATTTACACCGCTCCAGAGTCCAGTGGTGGAGATTTACACCACTCCAGTCCAGTGGTGGAGATTTACACCGCTCCAGAGTCCAGTGGTGGAGATTTACACCGCTCCAGAGTCCAGTGGTGGAGATTTACACCACTCCAGAGTCCAGTGGTGGAGATTTACACCACTCCAGTCCAGTGGTGGAGATTTACACCGCTCCAGAGTCTAGTGGTGGAGATTTACACCACTCCAGAGTCTAGTGGTGGACGTTTACACCGCTCCAGTCCAGTGGTGGAGATTTACACCACTCCAGAGTCCAGTGGTGGAGATTTACACCACTCCAGAGTCCAGTGGTGGAGATTTACACCACTCCAGAGTCCAGTGGTGGAGATTTACACCACTCCAGAGTCCAGTGGTGGACGTTTACACCGCTCCCGAGTCCAGTGGTGGAGCGTTACACCGCTCCCGAGTCCAGTGGTGGAGCGTTACACCACTCCAGAGTCCAGTGGTGGACGTGTACACCGCTCCAGAGTCCAGTGGTGGACGTGTACACCGCTCCAGAGTCCAGTGGTGGACGTGTACACCACTCCAGAGTCCAGTGGTGGAGATTTACACCACTCCAGAGTCCAGTGGTGGACGTGTACACCGCTCCAGAGTCCAGTGGTGGACGTGTGCACCGCTCCAGAGTCCAGAGTCTAGTTCA
>CM038716.1:13237773-13262773 GCA_021613375.1 Megaleporinus macrocephalus
CATTGCGTTAGGCTATGCTTCTCGTCCGGCGCGAGGTTTTAAATAGTCCTGATGAGCGCTGTGTTTATTTATATGCTAATTCTCGGAGCCAGCGTATGAGGCTTCACCAGCTCTCCAGTAGATGAGTATCCAGAGTGGTTCAGCTGCGCTGCTACTGCACTGGAGCTGCATTTCATTACGTGAATCGGAAAGGAATGGCTGTTTTATAGCTTCGGATGAAGTCATTACTTTGGGCTGTGTTAAGAATCGGAAGGCAGTTCCTGACCGCCGAGATGGTCCAGTTTAAATTTATGGCCACCTCTATGATGCTTCCAAACACGCTGTAATGGAAAAACTATGAATATTAGTGCCGACGGGTCATTCAGCTTCTGGCTAGGACAAAACAAACTATTCAAATGAGCTTTACGTACTTTGTTTTCTCTAAAACTCATCAATATCTCAAAGTCAAAGACCTGGAGAGACCCATAAAATCATCAACATCAGATCAATCTTTCTTCTGTGGTGGGAGAACATAAATCTCCACGTTCTCCTCAATTCTGAACCAAATCTGAGCAGTATTTACTTTATAGAGCAGTAATAATTTTAGTAATAACATGGTTAATGTTTATAAGTTTCACAAAAGTACATACATAAATCTAAAAATATATATGTGTGTGTGTTTTCATACACTAAATTTTTATAAATAACAAAAATATTTGAAAAAAATCAACATATTGTTGATAGTATAAATATGACTACATATGTGACAAATAAACTTTGGGTTGGATTTGTTTTTTAAATAATAGCTTAGAACTGTGTTGGTAATAAATTGGTAAAATAACAATAGCATGTCCCGCTAACCTAAAAATTATGATTTACTACATTAGTACAACCATTTTATTACCAGCAATAACTCCAACATTACTATTCAAAACTGACAAATCGTTTTAAAAAATTATTAAATTTTTTTTGTTTTCCAAAATACTTCTATTTGAACAACGTTTTTCTTAATGCCACAGAGCGACGGCTTGATTTTTTATTTATTTATTTTTTTTGGGTGCTACAGTTTTAAAACATTATGGCTGCAGAAGAAGTTTCTTTTCCACAAATTACTTTATGTGGTAACAAGCAATTAAAGTAGATTAAATCAATTTAATTAATGAGTTTAATTGAAATTTTTTTAATGCAAACTATATTTTAACTTAAAACTAGTTTTCTTCTTTGCTACCACATTAAGTAATTGTTCAGGTTGTACCAAGCACTTGTACACAATCTAATCAGAATGTGACCAGCAGTCTAATCAGCAATCTATTTTTTTATTTATTTATTTTTAATTTTGTTGGAGTAATGGCTGGTAATAAAATGGTTGTACTAATGTAGTAAATTTTTAGGTTAGCAGGACATGCTATTGTTGTTTTACCATTTTATTACCAACACAGTTCTAAGCTATTATTTAAAAAACAAATCCACTAAAGTTTGTCACATAAAAAAAATACTTATTTACTAAACTGCTGGGTGCCTCTATGGAAAATATATTTTTATATATAATTTTATGTTCCAAGTGTTCATTGTTTTTGATCTGAGTGTTTGTAAACATGTTCCCGACTGCAAATGCTTACAAACGTCACCAGTTCCTATCAAATTCCATAGTGAACACATAAGGGTTAATTCTGAGTCGTGTTGTGTGTTAAAAGGCAGTGATATGAACATGATTTTTATTAATAAAGTAAATAATAAAACTGAAATCAGGATTTGTGGTGATCAGAAACAAGTAAACTGAGGAATTCATGGAAGCTCGAATGATGAAATAAATTTATTACAAAAGAAATAGAAGAACACAACTGCCAAGCTCCAAGCATGGTCAGTCCAATCAGACCTAAAGCAGTTTGTGCATGACAAAAGTCTAAATGAACCAAAATGCCTGTGTGTGCCGTTATTGTTGAGCCGTGATCTTTAAACAGCATACATGTTTAATTTCATGTGTTACTGATCTATTGAAGTTGGTGGAACGTTGTATATCATCGCTGTCCAATGAAATGTATCTCCATTTTTCTTGATTTTAAGTTTTGTAAATGTAAGGGGTAGAAAGTACTGATAATGGAGTGTAAATGTAAGGAGTAGAAAGTACTGATAATGGAGTGTAAATGTAAGGAGTAGAAAGTACTGATAATGGAGTGTAAATGTAAGGAGTAGAAAGTACTGATAATGGAGTGTAAATGTAAGGAGTAGAAAGTACAGATAATGGAGTGTAAATGTAAGGAGTAGAAAGTACTGATAATGGAGTGTAAATGTAAGGGGTAGAAAGTACTGATAATGGAGTGTAAATGTAAGGAGTAGAAAGTACTGATAATGGAGTGTAAATGTAAGGAGTAGAAAGTACAGATAATGGAGTGTAAATGTAAGGAGTAGAAAGTACAGATAATGGAGTGTAAATGTAAGGAGTAGAAAGTACAGATATTGGAGCGTAAATGTAGAGTAGAAAGTACAGATAATGGAGTGTAAATGTAAAGAGTAGAAAGTACTGATAATGGAGTGTAAATGTAAAGAGTAGAAAGTACAGATAATGGAGTGTAAATGTAAGGAGTAGAAAGTACTGATAATGGAGTGTAAATGTAAGGAGTAGAACGTACTGATAATGGAGTGTAAATGTAAGGAGTAGAAAGTACTGATAATGGAGTGTAAATGTAAGGAGTAGAAAGTACTGATAATGGAGTGTAAATATAAGGAGTAGAAAGTACAGATAATGGAGTGTAAATGTAAGGAGTAGAAAGTACTGATAATGGAGTGTAAATGTAAGGAGTAGAAAGTACAGATAATGGAGTGTAAATGTAAGGAGTAGAATGTACAGATAATGGAGTGTAAATGTAAGGAGTAGAAAGTACAGATAATAGAGTGTAAATGTAAGGAGTAGAAAGTTCTGATAATGGAGTGTAAATGTAAGGAGTAGAAAGTACAGATAATGGAGTGTAAATGTAAGGAGTAGAATGTACTGATAATGGAGTGTAAATGTAAGGGGTAGAAAGTACTGATAATGGAGTGTAAATGTAAGGAGTAGAAAGTACTGATAATGCAGTGTAAATGTAAGGAGTAGAAAGTACAGATAATAGAGTGTAAATGTAAGGAGTAGAAAGTTCTGATAATGGAGTGTAAATGTAAGGAGTAGAAAGTTCAGATAATGGAGTGTAAATGTAAGGTGTAGAAAGTACTGATAATGGAGTGTAAATGTAAGGAGTAGAAAGTACAGATAATTGAGTGTAAATGTAAGGAGTAGAAAGTACAGATAATTGAGTGTAAATGTAAGGAGTAGAAAGTACAGATAATTGAGTGTAAATGTAAGGAGTAGAAAGTACTGATAATGGAGTGTAAATGTAAGGAGTAGAAAGTACTGATAATGAAGTGTAAATGTAAGGTGTAGAAAGTACAGATAATGGAGTGTAAATGTAAGGTGTAGAAAGTACAGATAATGGAGTGTAAATGTAAGGAGTAGAAAGTACTGATAATGGAGTGTAAATGTAAGGAGTAGAAAGTACTGATAATGGAGTGTAAATGTAAGGTGTAGAAAGTACTGATAATGGAGTGTAAATGTAAGGAGTAGAAAGTACAGATAATTGAGTGTAAATGTAAGGAGTAGAAAGTACAGATAATTGAGTGTAAATGTAAGGAGTAGAAAGTACAGATAATTGAGTGTAAATGTAAGGAGTAGAAAGTACTGATAATGGAGTGTAAATGTAAGGAGTAGAAAGTACTGATAATGAAGTGTAAATGTAAGGTGTAGAAAGTACAGATAATGGAGTGTAAATGTAAGGTGTAGAAAGTACAGATAATGGAGTGTAAATGTAAGGTGTAGAAAGTACAGATAATGGAGTGTAAATGTAAGGAGTAGAAAGTACTGATAATGGAGTGTAAATGTAAGGAGTAGAAAGTACTGATAATGGAGTGTAAATGTAAGGAGTAGAAAGTACTGATAATGGAGTGTAAATGTAAGGAGTAGAAAGTACTGATAATGGAGTGTAAATGTAAGGAGAAGAAAGTACTGATAATGGAGTGTAAATGTAAGGTGTAGAAAGTACTGATAATGGAGTGTAAATGTAAGGAGTAGAAAGTTCTGATAATGGAGTGTAAATGTAAGGAGTAGAAAGTACTGATAATGGAGTGTAAATGTAAGGAGTAGAAAGTACTGATAATGGAGTGTAAATGTAAGGAGTAGAAAGTACTGATAATGGAGTGTAAATGTAAGGAGTAGAAAGTTCTGATAATGGAGTGTAAATGTAAGGAGTAGAAAGTACAGATAATGGAGTGTAAATGTAAGGAGTAGAATGTACAGATAATGGTTGTAAATGTAAGGAGTAGAAAGTACAGATAATAGAGTGTAAATGTAAGGAGTAGAAAGTTCTGATAATGGAGTGTAAATGTAAGGAGTAGAAAGTTCAGATAATGGAGTGTAAATGTAAGGTGTAGAAAGTACTGATAATGGAGTGTAAATGTAAGGAGTAGAAAGTACAGATAATTGAGTATAAATGTAAGGAGTAGAAAGTACAGATAATTGAGTGTAAATGTAAGGAGTAGAAAGTACAGATAATTGAGTGTAAATGTTAGGAGTAGAAAGTACTGATAATGGAGTGTAAATGTAAGGAGTAGAAAGTACTGATAATCAAGTGTAAATGTAAGGTGTAGAAAGTACAGATAATGGAGTGTAAATGTAAGGTGTAGAAAGTACTGATAATGGAGTGTAAATGTAAGGAGTAGAAAGTACTAATAAAGGAGTGTAAATGTAAGGAGTAGAAAGTACAGATAATGGAGTGTAAATGTAAGGAGTAGAAAGTTCAGATAATGGAGTGTAAATGTAAGGAGTAGAAAGTACAGATAATGGAGTGTAAATGTAAGGAGTAGAAAGTACAGATAATGGAGTGTAAATGTAAGGAGTAGAAAGTACTGATAATGGAGTGTAAATGTAAGGAGGAGAAAGTACTGATAATGATGTGTAAATGTAAGGAGTAGAAAGTACTGATAATGAAGTGTAAATGTAAGGAGTAGAAAGTACTGATAATGGAGTGTAAATGTAAGGAGTAGAAAGTACAGATAATGGAGTGTAAATGTAAGGAGTAGAAAGTACAGATAATGGAGTGTAAATGTAAGGAGTAGAAAGTACTGATAAGGCAAGGCTTCTCTTTATGGGCGTGACCTGTGGAATCGGCAGTGCTGGCCACTCGGCTCTACGCTGGAGTGGAGAAAGAGTGAGAACTCTGGAAGTTCAGCGGTAGACGAGTGCGGAGCGGAATGAAATAAATTAGCGGACCTAAATCAGATCGCTCGGCTGTGAAATTACATTTCATTAGTCTCCGCCCGTGTGGAGGAAGTTACTTCTGTTATTTCTTCACTTTGTGTGGCCACAGACAAAAACAGTGGAGTACACGTTCACTCTGATGAGAGTATTATCTGAGTACTGATTACTTCTCTCGTATTAGAGCTGCTGTTTCAGGACTTATCAGCTAATGAGCGTGAGCCTGGTGTTCTCCTTGAAAGCCTGACTCTGGGCATTGGCGTAGGAACCGAGGGGGGGGGGGCGTGTCCCACCCAATATCAGAAACAGGTAGATTCGTCCTATCCAAAAATTAAACCACTGAAAAGTGGAAACTGTTCAAAAACTTTTATTTTGAAAATGCGTTCGCAGTTTGTTGTTAGCAACAGGCTCTGGTTGTTAGGTTGTGGGGTGGGGCGGGGGGCTCTTGCCCTCGCTGGAGCGTTGGGTAGTTTGCGCCAGCTTTAGACGCGAGGTCAGCGATGAGAGCAGTGAACAACAACGATGACCATATATACTGTAATAAATAGATTTAGTATAATGTGTTGCTATGGTAACAGACTAGGGGGGTTTGGGTTAGCTAACGTTTATATTAACTTTAGTCAGAAAGCACTCTGAAACGTAAAGTTACATCACTCTCTGGCCACGCCCCCAAACTGCAGACTGTTACTACACTACATACGTAAGTAATAAAATATAATAAATAAAATAAATTAGTTAATTAATGAGTAAATAAAAGGACTCCATCGTTAGGAGTGTTGTCAGTAGTGCAGTATGTAATGTTCCAGAGGGCGCTGTTTGGGACACAGCCTTACTGTATAACATTAATGTTAGTCTGTATTTGGCCACACCCACTTTCAAGCGTGTGTTTGTTCCGCCTTTGTGTTAGAACTTCTGCTCAGTTAACCAAAATGAATACAGTTACATGGGAGGAGACCAGAGAGACAGTAAGAAGTTCTAATGGAACAACACTGTCTCCTCCGAGGTTAGTAACTCAGTGGGTGGGTGATATGAGAAGGTGGTCTGAGGTTATTAACACAGTGGGTGGGTGATATGAAAAGGTGGCCTGAGATTAATAACACAGTGGGTGGGTGATATGAGAAGCTGGTCTGAGGTTAATAACACAGTGGGTGGGTGATATGAGAAGGTGGCCTGAGATTAATATCACAGTGGGTGGGTGATATGAGAAGGTGGTCTGAGGTTATTAACACAGTGGGTGATATGAGAAGGTGGTCTGAGGTTAATAACTCAGTGGGTGGGTAATATGAGAAGGTGGCCCGAGATTAATAACACAGTGGGTGGGTGATATGAGAAGGTGGCCTGAGATTAATAACACAGTGGGTGGGTAATATGAGAAGGTGGCCTGAGGTTAATAACACAGTGGGTGGGTGATATGAGAAGCTGGTCTGAGGTTAATAACACAGTGGGTGGGTGATATGAGAAGGTGGCCTGAGATTAATATCACAGTGGGTGGGTGAAATGAGAAGGTGGTCTGAGGTTATTAACACAGTGGGTGGGTGATATGAGAAGGTGGTCTGAGGTTAATAACTCAGTGGGTGGGTGATAGGAGAAGGTGGTCTGAGGTTAATAACTCAGTGGGTGGGTGATATGAGAAGGTGGTCTGAGGTTATTAACACAGTGGGTGGGTGATAGGAGAAGGTGGTCTGAGGTTACTTATGGAGACGTTTAATTACTCTGTACTCTCGGAAGGTGTAGACGGTTCAGTAATGAAAAACTATACAAGTACTGAAGCGTATCAGTACCTGCACAGTGGGAAGGTGGGCGTGTCCTCCTACACACAGACGGTGAGTTTATATTTCTGAAAGCCGGTTAAACCCAAGTCCAGCCAGCTGCCCGAGCCGCTCTGCGTGGGTGTTAGTTACAGTCCAGATAGCCTAGCGCGGTGGACACTGATCAGAGAACAGTTACTGAACTGATAGACTCACCAGCACCGACACGTCTGCTTCCTCAGAGCTTCATAAGTGAGACATTTCTCTGGATAAGGAAGCTCTGGAGCTGGTTCTCCTCCACAGAATGGTAAGAGCAGACATACGGAGGTTTGTTTGGGTGGAAGTTTTAAATTTAGAGCTTCAACCAGAGACGCAGGTGGTCTTCTTTGGAAGGTGGTTCCACTACACTCTGATCTTTATGTTCAAGCCAGGTTTTCCTCTTCTTCTGTCTGTGAGGTGGTGCATTGTTCAGGCTCTTGCTCAAAACAGTGAACCAGCTTATGTAAGACTCTCTAACAGTGGATGTTCAAAAGATCATACGTTGTATTGCCATTTTCTCGCACATCTTACTACCCAAGTGGTGGAAAGCACTGAATTTGAAAGTGGGTCAGGACATGCTGTGTTAAGCACTCTCCAACATAAATACCAAGCACTTAAGTCTAGTATCTCTCCAACGTTGGAACGCTGGCGGTAGAAACCCCTGTTAAAGGTTGACGGGCGACGATTTGTTGGGTGACTCGAAACTCGTCGGGAGTTTGTCTTGTTTTGCTCGGATCTCGTGGCAGCCGAAGCTGCTCAGCTATTACTGTAAGCTCGGTTGATGTGCGCAGATTACCGAGATGAGTTACAGAGGTCCCGTGGAGGTGCTTTCAATCTGTAGGCAGCTCTGTCTGCTTCTTGCATCTGCTTCGTTTTCTTTTGGATTTATATGTTAAGAACATAAGCCCACGCAACCTCATCGGGCTATCTTTTGAGCTGAGCTAGAATGATGGAGTCGTATTTTGCTTATGTATCATTTTCTATTACCATATATATCATTCGGGAGGGAAAGCGCAGCAGTTTTCTTTCGGAAATGATCTGTTGCAAGGTCAACAGGATGTGATTACTTCTTTGAAGAATGCATATTTTTACATTGGCTTAACATATAAAGTATATTTTTGATGTGTGGTAGATATTTATATATAGTGAGCGCTGAATATGTGATGTCTTAAGGCTCTGCTTAGATCAACTTGTCGTTGGCGTACAAAAGTATTCAGCTGTGGCTGCGTTTAGATCATGACACAGCTCGAGTTCCAGGTTACTGTTAGTTAGACCCAGAAATTTGTGAAGCAACTTGAGTCTTGACCCAGACTTGCTCCTCAGAGGCTCAGACTCAACCCAATCTCACATTCAGCTTCAGCTAAGAGACTCAAGACTTAACTTAGACTCACAGCTCAAGGACTCAAGACTCACAGTCACAGCTCAGAGGCCCAAGACCCAACTAGCACCTCAGCAACTCAAGTCTTGACCCAGACTTGCTCTTCAGAGGCTCAAGATTCAAACCAGACTCAACTTGAACTTCAGCTCAGAGACTCAAGACTTAATTTAGACTCACAGCTCAAAGACTCAAGACTTAACTTTGACTCACAGCTCAAAGACTCTATAATTTACTTGGACTTGCACCCCAAGACTCGAGACTCAGATGGGTCTCATAAATCAAAGACTTGGCACTTAGCTGGGCCTCATAGATTTGGTTCACACTTACGGCTCAGAGACTCAAGGCTTAACTTAGACTCACAGCTCAAAGACTCTATAATTTACTTGGACTTGCACCCCAAGACTCAAGACCCAGCTGGGCCTTTTAAATCATAAACCTGGGACCCAGCTGGGCCTCATAGATTTGATTGAGACTTACAGCTCAAAGACTCAAGGATTCAAGACTCAGTCACACCCCAGAGGCCCAAGACTCAACTTCAACTAGCACCTCAGCAACTCGAGTCTTGACCCGGACTTGCTCCTCAGAGGCTCAAGATTCAACCCAGACTCAGAGACTCAAGACTTAACTTAGACTTACAGCTCAAAGACTCTATAATTTACTTGGACTTGCAACCCAAGACTCGAGACTCAGCTGGGCCTCATAAATCAAAGACTCGAGACTCAGCTGGGCCTCATAAATCAAAGACTCGAGACTCAGCTGGGCCTCATAAATCAAAGACTCGAGACTCAGCTGGGCCTCATAGATTTGATTCAGACTTCAGACTCAATGTCAACTTCAGCTCAAGTCAGAGATTCTGGACTTGATTTGGTCTCAAAACTCAAGGACATGAAGGCTTGACTTAGACTCACAGATCTGAGACTCAAGATTTGATTCAGACTTACAGCTCAAAGACTTACAGGCCCAGAGACTCAAAAGACTTGCCTTCACACCTTAGAGGTTTAGGACTTGACTAGATCTTACAGCTCAGAGACTCAAGACTTAACTAAGAATTGCAGCTCAAAGATTCTATAATTTACTTGGACTTGCACCCCAAGACTCGAGACACAGCTGGGCCTCATAAATCAAAGACTCAAGACTCATTAAGTTACTTGATTTACAAGACTAATAATTTATTTGAGTCGTGACCTCGATGTGCAGCTCAGAACTAAGACTTGAACCTAGATACTCACAACGTTTTCACACAAAGAATAAACTCGAGGCTTGACTCAGACTTGCTGCTTAGAGACATGAGACTCAGACTGACAGCCCAGAGACTCAAGACTCAGATTGTACCTCAAAGGCCCAAGACTGTATTTAAGCCTTAGACCAAAAACTTGAGACTCAACTCATGTCTTGCAGGTCAGATACTCAAGTCTTGACTTAGATTTGGAGCTCAGCTCAGAGACTTGCGCCCCTAAAGCTCAGACTTGCACTTCAGAGAATCAGCCTCAACCTCAGCTCAGAGACTCAAAACTAAACTCTTAAGGCTTAAGGATTTGAGTCTTGACTTGAACTGGAGGTTCAGAGATTTGAGAGGTGCACCCCAGAAGCTTAAGACTTGTAAGACTTGCTCCTCAGAGACCCAGCTCCGAACCCAGAGACTTAAGGCCTGATTCAGTCTCCACTCTGCTTCACACCTCATTGGCATGAAACTCGACTCAGATTCAATTCGGCAGCTCAGAGACGTGATACTAGACTCGGCCTTCCACTTCAGAGTCTAGAGACTCAGCTGGGAGTCACCTCAGATACTCAAGACTCCTGAGTTGACTTGGAGGTTCAGGGATTTGAGAGGTGCACCTCAGAAGCTTAAGACTTGGTCCTCAGAAACCCAGCTCAGAGGTTCAAGCCCTGATTCAGTCTCCACTCGGACTTGCACCTCATTGGCATGAAACTCGACTCAGAATCGATTCAGCAGCTCAGAGACGTGATGCTAGACTCGGCCTTTCACTTCAGAGTCTAGAGACTCAGCTGGGAGTCACCTCATATACTCAAGACTCTTGAGTTGACTTGGAGGTTCAGGGATTTGAGAGGTGCACCTCAGAAGCTTAAGACTTGGTCCTCAGAAACCCAGCTCAGAGGTTCAAGCCCTGATTCAGTCTCCACTCGGACTTACACCTCATTGGCATGAAACTCGACTCAGAATCGATTCAGCAGCTCAGAGACGTGATGCTAGACTTGGCCTTTCACTTCAGAGTCTAGAGACTCAGCTGGGAGTCACCTCAGACACTCAAGACTCTTGAGTTGACTTGGAGGTTCAGGGATTTGAGAGGTGCACCCCAGAAGCTTAAGACTTGCACCTCAGAAACCCAGCCCAGAGCTCAGAGGCTCAAGGCCTGATTCAGTCTCCACTCGGACCCACATCTCATTGGCATGAAACTCGACTCAGATTCGATTCAGCAGCTCAGAGACATGATACTACACTTGGCCTTTCACTTCAGAGTCTAGAGACTCAGCTGGGAGTCACCTCAGACACTCAAGACTGTACTCTGATTCTGACCTCAGAGTCTCAAGCCTTGATCTAATTTAATAATAATCTTTTTAATAATCGCCGTTCAGGCAGCACGTAATGGAATCCAATAATGGCTTAACGTCTTGATGAATGGGGAAGAAGTACTTAGAGACTTATTGCACTCCATCTATTAATAATATATAGTCATTTTAAAACCCTGAGCTAATCTTTGAAAGGTATCTCCATTCGATCAATATAAAAGTCATTTTGATTTATTCCCACCGTTAAACTTCAACCGGAGCGCCACTGTAAGTCATGAGGATGCCACTCTTTATGAGGGTATGAAGCTGAGGTTCAACCAGAAATAGTGCTGTTCCATTTCCAAACACACCCAAGCCCCCCTGTTTAAACGAGGGTCCCGCCATATGGGATCATAATTGCACCTGATTTGTATTCATGTGTTTGGGTCTCTGGATGCTGAATCAAATCAAACACTGTGCGTTTTTTTTCATATCAGAAGAAAGATGTGAAGAAAAGACCCCACTGGCCTTTTTCCATCACAGCACTGCTTTGAAGCTTCTCTCCGAAGATCTACTGGGCTAGTATGTTTTGGGGTTGAACTGTTGCAGAGGTGAGTTGTTAGGTTGGCGCATTTGGGGGTTTTGATGTTTGCTAATGTATTCAGGTGGCGTATTGTTGACTGGGTTTATTTGCTTTGATCCAAAAGTGGTGTTTTGTTCTCGGTGGTTCTGATTCGGGAGGTTATTTAAGGCATATGATTGAACGTGATAGGCAGTCTTTTTGTATGACCACTCGGGAAGCGCTGGCTTTGATGTTTGGCTGGTTTGTTTGTTTTCAGCTGCTCTTTAAGATGATCGTTTTCTGTTGGGCGTGTAACTATAGATGTAAATGTTTTTCTGCTTGGTGACACACCCATCAACCAATTTGACCAAAGTTCTTATGAAGCACTCGAGCTTCACGAAGAAATCAAACAGCTGAAATTTACATAATAAAGCAAAAAACTGAAACTTAAATATCCTAAACCAAAGCCGATTGCCCTGTGGGAATGGACAGTGTGTTGTTTTAATTTATTTATATCTTACCTTAGTTTGCACAGCACTGTAGACGTTGGGCGTGGAAATTAGTGCCCGGTTGTCAGGTCAGAGTATCGGGTCTCACTTTTACAGACCCAGACTTGAACCTAGATACTCATGACTCAACTCAGACTTATGATTCGAGGCTTGACTCAGACTTGCTGCTTAGACACTTTGGAAATTGGTGCCTGCCAGAACTAGATAGATAGATAGATAGATAGATAGATAGATAGATAGATAGATAGATAGATAGATAGATAGATAGATAGATAGATAGATAGATAGATAGATAGATAGATAGATAGATAGATAGATAGATAGATAGATAGATAGATAGATAGATACTTTATTGATCCCAAAAGAAATTTAGCAGCCAGTAGCAGTTTCACAGAAAAAAAAACAAAGTACAGCACCCAGGACAAAGAAGTATAAAGAAGAATAAAGAATTCCAATAATCAAAAAGAAAATATACAAGAGCATATGAAAACAAAACTATACAACCTGACTGAGGGTAAAAAGGTAGAGCAGTAATAAATGAGGTAATGTGTAAGAGAGAAAAACGGGTATCAGTAGATATATTACAGTACTGAGATATTTATTACAAAATAAATAGATGTGCAAAGATTGTATAAAGTAAATGTTAATGTTAAATAGTGTTAAAAAGTGTCCAGGAGTGCAAATGTACAGGATGTACAGCAAAGTGTCGAGAGTGTCTATGAGTGCTGACATAAGATGTCCAGTAAAGTGTCGAGAGTGTCTATGAGTGCTGACATAAGATGTCCAGTAAAGTGTGGAGAGTGTCCGGGAGTTCAGATGTACAGTAATGTGATTACAGTACAAATAAAAACAAACTGTAATTTGAATTAAGGGACTTGTTCATCATCTGTCCTCCTTCCTCTTCCGGCTCCACTGGGAAGAGTTGAAGAGTCTGATGGCTCTCGGGACAAAGGATCTCCTGAGTCTGTCTGTAGAGCAGCTCTGTGACAGGAACCTGCCACTGAACTTGCTCCTTTGTTCCATGATGATGGTGTGCAGTGGGTGACCATCATCATCCATGATGGAGAGCAGTTTGTGCAGTGTCCTCCTCTCTGCTACCGTAGCCACAGAACTAAGACTTGAACCGAGATACTCACGACTCAACTCTGACTTAACTTATGATTCAAGGCTTCAGTTTCAGCTTACAACTCTGAGACTCAATTCTCAACTTAGACTTCCAAATCTGAGACTTGAGACTTGATGTGGTCTCACAAATCACCAACCTGAGACTCAGTTCAGACTCAAGAATACTTGGACTAGACTCAGACTTGCATCCCAAGACTTGAGCTTGACTCAGATTAGGTTGAGTCTCAAGGCAGAATTGCATCTTCGAGACTTTATTGAGAATTAATTTAGACTTATACAGAGAGGTCTGATAATCTTTTCAGACTCGCTGTCCAGAGAAAGAAGTCTCGGTTCAGAGATTGAGACTCTACATGGACTCGCAAGTCACAGAGTCAAAATTTGAATCACACCTACAGCTCAAAGACATGTGACTCACGGGCCAGAGACTTGCATTTACACCTTAGAGGTTTAAGACTTGACCAAATCTTACATCTCAGAAACTTGAGTCTTGACCCAGACTTGCAGCTCAGAACTAAGACTTGAACCTAGATAATCACAACTCAACTCAGACTTAACTTTTGATTGGAGACTTGACTCGCTGCTTAGACATTTTGGAAATAGGTGCCCGGTGCTCAGGTCAGGGTATCGGGTCTCGCTTTTACAGACCCCACTTATTCACAGATTTTAAATAATCTGCCTCAAACTCAAAGTACATTCAATGGAAATCAGTGACCTGAGACTCAATTCTGACTCGTGTGACTTAAGAATTTACTTGGACTTAGACTCAGACTTGCATCCCAAGTCTTGAGCTTGACTCAAATTAGGGACTTGAGATTCAACCTAAAACTCTCACTCAAAAGAGACTTAAGGCAGAATTGCATCTTGGAGTCTCAATTCAGAATCAATTCAGACTCACTCACCAAAGAACTCTTGATTCAGAGACTTGAGACTCGACTTGGACTCGCAAGTCACAGACTCAAAATTTGAATCCCACTTACAGCTCAAAGACTTTGTGACTCATGGCCCAGAGACCAGATCTTACAGCTCAGAACTAAGACTTGAACCTAGATACTCACGACTCAACTCAGACTTAACTTCAACTTCAACTCAGAGACTCAAGTTTTCACACAAAGAATAAAATTATGATTGGAGGCTTGACTCAGACTTGCTGCCTAGACATTTTGGAAATTGGTGCCCGGTACTCAGGTCAGGGTATCGGGTCTCGCTTTTACAGACCCCACTTATTCACAGATTTTAAATAATCACAGCAACTGAAAACCTGAAGTAAAGACAGATGGCCAGGTTTCCGTCCATGTATGTGTATTTATGAGATATAACCAGAAAAATAAAGAGAATTAAGCTGTGTTTCCATTTGCGAGGGTTATATGAAGAAACTTTTTTATTACATAGGGCATCAACACAAGCAAGATGGAGAAATTGTTTTTTTTAATTAGAGTTATCTTTACAGACATTTGGCAGACATTTTTTTTTCTGGCCATGTTTACAGCTAAGATTCCCAGAGGGGAGCTTGTTTGGTCCAACCTAAAAAAATTACTTCATGTAGTAACAAGAAACTAGTGCTAATGAACAATTCTTTCAATCAAAGATGTTTTTTGAGCTGAGAAAAAGTAGTTCAATTGCTTGTAACTTGTGTTTTTGATCACTACCTGTCAGAACAATTCTAAAACTTTTAACAGGGGGTGTTCTAAAACTTGTGACTGGTAGTGTATATATATATATATATATATATATATATATATATATATATATATATATATATATATATATATATATATATATTCTCCTGAGACCCAGAAAAATGAAAGTTTGAGAATTGAGAATCAGTAATTTTAACATAAGTCTACTAGATAAAAAAAACGGCACAGTTTTTTTCCCAAAACATTTAAAATTATTTTTTATTGAATGTCCTTTATAGTGGACATCAGGACATTGTTGATGACATATTTCTTGTTTTCTGTTTGGCATCAGACCAAAAACCCTTCTACAACGTCAGCACCAACTCAATCCTAGAAAATAATACAAATGAAAACTGAGTAAACAAACATTGTTTACCTTTTTTATACCATTTCCACTTTTTGGCAGTATAAGAAATATTTCAAATGCACCGTATATGAACATAAACAAAAACAAACAATAAACTATTCCAAAGGTTACCGTTACTTTGATTTAAATAAAAAAATCCAGGTTTAAACAATTTTAAACGTGCTAGCTAAACCTGTGTTAATCTCTCCAAACCTTAAGCCAAAGTTTCACAATTTCCACACATAGTACTCAACTTCTCTTACAGTCCATTTAATTTTAATGTTCTATTTTTAAAAGTATAATTGTGTAACCTTTTCTGATAAATTAGGAATGAATTAAATGAGTAATTAATTAAAAATAAATGAGTAATGAATTTACATGTTTATATATTTACAGAGCTTACATGTTGCAAAATTAGCTCTACCTCAGTCAAATTCCTGTCACCTGTGACATCATTAACTTCATATAAAACCAGATTTAGTCCCAATGTCCACTATGAAGGACACTTAAAAAAATATGCTGTTAGGTACTGTTTGTGCACATCAATAAAAAATGCTTTGAGAACTAGCAACAACAGTTTTATACCTAAAACATATTAATTATAGGCTTTAGAAACATAATAAATACATATTATTTGACAGCTTGTCTCTCTCGCTCCCATAAAATGTGCTTACTAAGAGGCGGCCATATTAAAAAACACAGCGATTCTGTTGTGAGTGACGCTCACAACACATGATACATCACTGGAAAGACCAGGATGTCCTCTACATGGGTATCTTATTTAGTTTTTGAAATATCTTTGGGAGACCCATGTCCTCTCCACAGGACAAAAATGAATTATCAGGTCTTATGAGAATATAAATATATACATACATGTATATATATTAGAATGATTAAATGTTATAAAAATATATATGATTTAGTATCTATTAGATGCTATTAATCAGTATTTAGTCAACTAGGACTTTGTATTGCCACAGAAAATTGATTTTTCATCTATGAATTAATGTAGATGATTGATATCCGCTGACTGGACTCAATACATACACTCACTAGGGACGCACTAACACACCACCACCACTTCAGTGTGACAATGACCCACTAATAGTATCTGTTCTGTGGTGGTCCTGTGGGGGTCCTGATCATTAAAGAACAGAGTAATAAAGTATACAGAGAATCAGATGAACTACAGTCTGTAAGTGGAGTTCCTGTATGGTCAGTGGAGCTGATACAGTGGACAGTGAGTGTAGGTCCTGTATGGTCAGTGGAGCTGGTAAAGTGGACAGGGAGTGGAGGTCCTGTATGGTCAGTGGAGCTGATACAGTGGACAGTGAGTGGAGGTCCTGTATGGTCAGTGGAGCTGATCCAGTGGACAGTGAGTGGAGGTCCTGTATGGTCAGTGGAGCTGATACAGTGGACAGTGAGTGGAGGTCCCTGTATGGTCAGTGGAGCTGATACAGTGGACAGTGAGTGGAGGGTCCTGTATGGTCAGTGGAGCTGATACAGTGGACAGTGAGTGGAGGTCCTGTATGGTCAGTGGAGCTGATACAGTGGACAGTGAGTGGAGGTCCTGTATGCCCAGTGGAGCTGATACAGTGGACAGTGAGTGGAGGTCCTGTATGGTCAGTGGAGCTGATACAGTGGACAGTGAGTGGAGGTCCTGTATGGTCCGTGGAGCTGATACAGTAGAGATACACTGGCCAGTGACCATGTGTGTGTATATATATATATATATATATATATATATATATATATATATACTTGGGAAGTCTTGGTCAGCTCTTCCAACCAGTGTGCAACATTGGAAGATCCCATCTGCCCTAGAGAAGACAATCAGCATGTATGACCTGCAAGGATGGATTCAGACCCAAATCAGTTGAGAGTGCCTTCCACATGGATGGGTGGGTCTAGACGATGCTATAAAAACATTGCCCAGACCATAACGCTGCCACCTACGCGCTGCTGCCGTCCAAAGTTGGAATGTAATGCTAATGACTAGAGCAGTAGATCCAGCACGAAACTAAAGAAGTAAGTCTTTTTGGCTGAACCGTCACTTCAAGCTCTTGTAAGATTCTAACTCACGGCCAACAGACTCTCATAGACAGCGTGGATGATTTCGGTCTACTGGCAGCTAATGCAGCACATTAATGCTCTACATCAATACGGCAAAGTTTCTCTACAACGACTTTTCCTGACTTTTTGCCACAGTCGTCTCAAACCGGATTTCATATGGGCCGCCAGCGCCTATCGCTAATTATTGGATTTGTCACCTCGGGCTCAGTCCACTCAGTTAAAAGACAAAAGACCAAAAATCCATTCGTCTCTCCATGTGGCAGTTTAATGAGGCGCAATAATGGTGCCTGATGTTGTTCACATGAATTGATTTAAGCTTATGTTCTTTAGCTCAGTCTGTTTCTGGATTATTTATGTGAATTAGGTACAGAATAGAACCTAAAAGACTCCAAACAGTCTTTTAAAACTGAAGGGTTGTAATAAACAGAAAGGAGTCCTTCTTTCAATTAGTCTGCCGATCGCTGGTGTTAAATAGCTCGGATGTGGGTTCATCTCGGAGCTAATGGTGTTCGGAATTTCTATTACGAATCAGCTCGTTCCCAAAGCTCAGATGGAATTAGACGCTGGTTAAAGGGGGCTGCTGTAATGTGCTGAAGGATTACCGCATTACTTGAGACACAATGACGAAGACAGTATAATAGCGCTTATGAATTTCAGATTCAAGTATGGACTTGCTGTGTTATGTTGAAACATTCAAAGATTTCGAAATCCTATTAATATAATGTGCTCACAGCTTTTGAATTGGCACAAAAGTATGAAAACTTAAAATTAAAAGTAAAAACACTGATTTAATAAAGATTTTTGACCAGATTTTTGATTTTTATTAGTTTTATTAGTTTATTATATTAGTTTGTATGAATGATATTTCAATTAAAGTAATTTTTGCTGTAAAACTAGTTCAATTAGTAGTTTTTAAATGTTGTACCAACAAAGCACTTTAACCTACAGCCCATTTAGTCAATGAAACATTCCGTCCACCCACACTTTAAAAAGTGTTTCATAGATGAAACCTCCAAAATTACTTTATGTGGCAACAAACAGTTGAATAGAATGTTTATTCCACATCAAAAAAATGTTTGTAGGGATATTTTTTCCATTAAAGTAATATTTGAAGTAAAACTAGTTTCATTAGTAATTTTTAAAAGGTTGGACCAACAAAGCACTTCAACCTAAAGCCCTTTCAGTCAATTGAATGTTTTTTTACTGTAAAAAGTGATTAATAAATTAAATCTTAAAAAGGTTATAAGGTCAAATTTAAAATAATTAGTTCAATTACATATCACATAGGTTATGCCAACAAATCAATCATTTCATGCAGTGCAAGTTCAACCTTTAGCCCATTCAGTCAATGGAAGATTCTGTCCAGCCACACGGTGAAAAGTGTTTTATTATTGTATATATTTAACTTAAAACATTACTTATCATGGTAACAAGTAAGTTAACTAGTTTTACTCAAGCTAAAAATACTTGGATTGAAAAAAGTCATTTAATTTCAACAATTTTGGTTTGAATATATAAAGTATGTATTTACTTCATGTGGTAACAAACATTTGAATAGAATAGGTTTATTCCACATAAAACTTGTTTATATATATGATTTTCAATCAAATTAATTTTTAAATTTGAGTAAAACTACGTATAGGTTATAGTATTTCTTATAGGCTCTACCAACAAAGGACTTGCAGCACATTCAGTTAATGGAGCGTTCTGTCCACCCACACTGTAAAAAGGGTTTTATTTATTCAACCTAAATAAAATACTTATCATGGTAACAAGTGATTTAAGTAGTTTTACTCAACCTAAAAAAAATACTTGGATTGAAAAAAATCACTCATTTCATTTCAACATTTTTGGTTGAATATATAAAGTATTTATTTTTAGGTTGTACCAACAAAGCACTTTAACCTACAGTTAATTCAGTCAAAATTTGGTAAGAAGCTATTTAAGTAGTTTAGCCAACCTAAACAAAAGACTTTGACTGAAGAAATCATTGATTTAAAGTAAAGTAGTTTTTCGGTAAAATAAAACCTTAAATACAATATATGTGTGTGTGTGTGTGTATACGTGTGTATATATATATATATATATATATATATATATATATATATATATATATATATATATATATATATAACAGAATGTGGGTGGGCAGGACCTTCAATTGACTAAATTAGCTGTAGGATAAAGGGCTTCATTGTACTTTATATATATTCAACCCAAAAATGTATTTGAAATTAAAGTTGAGTAAAATTAGTTTAATTACTTGTTACCACATTAATTATTTTTTAGGTTGTATCAATGAAAACACTTTTATAGTGTGGGGGGACAAAATGTTCCACTGATTGTATAGGCTGTAGGTTGAAGAATATATATATATATATATATATATCTTAATTGTCTAAAGAACATTAACTTTAGTAACTTTAAAGAAAAGGTCAAAAACTTTCTTTGCTTATAAGGTAAGTCAGTGAATCTAGACTCTTTTCAGGTTATTTGGGAGCATTTCTATTGGTCCATTGATTTTTAAGTTTTTTCTGTGAAAGTGTAAGAGTAATGTGATTATGTAAGAGCTTCGTCTCTGTTTTTTATCTGTGCTTTCTTGGAAAACCACCATAAAGCCGAGGCTGAAGAGAGCTTCATGGCTGGAGTTGCTGGAGTGTCCGTTCCTGTGGGAGTGGTTTCTGGGGGGTGGACAGTTTGAGGGAATTTTAATTGGTTTATGAGGGAATTCTCAGCTTGCTTTTGCCACATGATCTGGAGACTTTTGAGGCTTTGGCCTAGAACGACCTTAAGAAAGAAGAATGGTAGCTGGACTTAATCCCGTGTACTGAATCCTAATTAGGATTTGAGCAGACGGCCTGAAGAGTGTTTGCCTCCTGTTGTAATCCTGAAGAGTAGGTATAGCTTCCAGTTACGTTTCCCATGTTTGCCCTGGTTGAAGTATCTAGAAGGTTCTCGTTTACTGGAGCTAAAAGAACCAAGAACTAGGAAAACAGCAGCCACTCCAGAAGGTCAGTCTTGGATATCGGTTATAGTTGGTAAATAACCCTAAACACATTCAGTGGTTTTGAGGTTCTGGACTCTGGGGTGGTCGGCCCATTGTTCTGAGACCAGCAGGAGCTTCTTTGTTTGATGTGTCTTTTGGTGTGTCTGTATCTCCTTTTCTCAGTGAGGAGCTTCTTGAACATCTACACTTCCTTTCAGACCCACAGTGTTACAGAGCTATGTTCTCACAGTGGAAGGATGGACAGAAACACCTGTGGATGTTCTCAGATCTGAAGCAGGAGTGGAACTTGATGCTCTCCTTATTCAATAAGATGAGAGCTTTGGGAAGTCTTAGAAGTTGGTTTAGCATTATTGATGCAATCCCCAACACATTCAGTGGTGTTGAGGTTCTGGACAATGGGGTGGTCAGTACCTTCAGTGATGTTGAGGTTCTGGACTCTGGGGTGGTCAGTCTATTGAATGGTGTTGAGGTCCTGGACTATGGGGTGGCCAGTCCATTCAATGGTGGTGAGGTTCTGGACTATGATGTGGTCAGTACCTTCAGTGGTGTTGAGGTCCTGGAATCTGGGGTGGTTACTCCATTCAGTGGTGTTGAGGTTCTGGACTCTGGGGTGCTCAGTCCATTGAATGGTGTTGAGGTTCTGGACTCTGGGGTGGTCAATCCATTGAATGGTGTTCAGGTTCTGGACTCTGTCAGTCTAGTCAGTGGTGTTCAGCTTCTTTGTTTGATGTGTCTGTATCTCCTTTTCTCAGTGAGGAGCTTCTTGAACATCCACACATCCTTTCAGATCCCCACAGTGTTGAGGAATCTTGTCACAGTGGAAGGATGGGCAGAAACACCTGTGGATGTTCTCAGATCTAAAGCAGTAGTGGAGCTTGATGCTCTCCTTGTTTGACGAGATGAGAGCTTTGGAAAGTCTTGGTTTAGTTGGTTTAGCATAGCATTAGTGATACAATCCCCAACGCATTCAGTGGTGTTGAGGTTCTGGACTCTGGGGTGGTCAGTCCATTGTTCTGAGACCTGCAGGAGCTTCTTTGTTGATGTGTCTGTATCTCCTTTTCTCAGTGAGGAGCTTCTGTTTCTCTCAGTGTGGGTCAGAACTGCAGGATTGCTTGCGCGATACAACCAAAGTGACAAGCTAACGATTATTATTCTTTTAAAGTCTTAATTAATTCTACAACGTTGTTTCTTTTATCTTTTGTTTGATCCATCCCACGAGATTCCTTTGAAGACACTTTTACAGTCACTTTTTTCTATGTACGTCTTTGTACTGTAGATTAACACTGCCATCCTCACGATTGACTTCTATAACGAGTTTTCAGACATGTTCTCCTTTTCTCACTGAGGAGCTTCTTGAACACCTCCGCACTGTTGAGGTGTCTTCTCACAGTGAAAGTATGGACAGAAACACCTTTGGATGTTCTCAGATCTAAAGCCAGAGTGGAGCGTCTCCTCTCTCTCAGTGTTGGAAGCTAGAAGTTGGTTTAGTGTTATCAAGCAATCTCAAACACATTCAGTGGTGTTGAGGTTCTGAACTCTGGGGTGGTCAGTCCATTCAGTGGTGTTAAGGTTCTGAACTCTGGGGTGGTCAGTCCATTTAGTGGTGTTGAGGTTCTGGACTCTGGAGTGGTCAGTCCATTCAGTGGTGTTGAGTTTCTGAACTCTGGGGCGGTCAGTCCATTCAGTGGTGTTGAGTTTCTGAACTTTGGGGTGGTCAGTCAATTTAGTGGTGTTGAGTTTCTGAACTCGGGGGTGGTCAGTCCATTCAGTGGTGTTGAGGTTCTGAACTCTGGGGTGGTCAGTCCATTCAGTGGTGTTGAGCTTCTTTGTTTGATGTGTCTGTATCACCTTTTCTCAGTGAGGAGCTTCTTAAACACCTACACTTCCTTTCAGACCCCCACAGTGTTGAGGAATCTTCTCATCACCGTGGAGGGATGGACAGAAACACCTGTGGATGTTCTCAGATCAGAAGCAGGAATGGAACTTGATGTTCTCCTTAGTTGATAAGATGAAAGCTTTGGGAAGTCTTAGAAGTTGGTTTAGTATTATCAAGCAATCCCCAACACATCCAGTGGTGTTGAGGTTCTAGATTCTGGGGTGGTCAGTCCATTCAGTGGTGTTGAGGTTCTGGACTCTGGGGTGGTCAGTCCATTCAGTGGTGTTGAGGTACTGGACTCTGGGGTGGTCAGTCCATTCAGTGATGTTGAGGTTCTGGACTCTGGGGTGGTCAGTCCATTCAGTGTTGTTGTGCTTCTGTGTTTAATGTGTCTGTATCTCCTTTTCTCATTGAGGAGCTTTTTGAACATCTACACTTCCTTTCAGGCCCACAGTGTTACAGAGTTATCTTCTCACAGTGGAAAGATGGGCAGAAACACCTGTGGATGTTCTCAGATCTGAAGCAGGTATGAAGTTTGATGCTCTCCTTATTCGATAAGATAATAGCTTTGGGAAGTCTTAGAAGTTGGTTTAGTATTATCAAGCAATCTCCAACACATTCAGTGGTGTTGAGGTTCTAGACTCTGGGGTAGTCAGTCCATTGAGTGGTGTTAAGGTTCTGGTCTCTGGGGTGGTTGGTCCATTGTTCTGAGACCAGCAGGAGCTACTTTGTTTGATGTGTCTGTATCTCCTTTTCTCAGTTAGGAGCTTCTTGAACATCCCAAAGCTCTCATCTTATCAAATAAGGAGAGCAACAAGTTCCACTCCTGCTTCAGTTCTGAGAACATCCACAGGTGTTTCTGTCCATCCATCCACTGAGGTGAGAAGATCCCTGAAAGGAAGTGTAGGTGTTCAAGGTGTTCGTATGGGAGTGGTCGCGTCTTGCACTGCCCCCAAGGTCTCCAGCGGTATTGCTCCGTCCCGTCTGTATCTGTAAGCTTTCTGAAAATGTATGTACGGAATGTTGGGTCTTAAAACATGTTTTGTTCAGTAGGAGTCACATGACTACGCATCGCTAACCATTCCTTAATTGTCCAGTGTGGAACCTAAGACTGTTCTCGATAACACATCAGCTTAAAAACACACGTAGCTGCTTCTCAAACTAGATTAATCAACTAATCGAAAAAATAATTCTTAGATTAATTGATTATGAACTTAATCGTTAGGAGCAGCCCTGTTTAGGGAAATCCCCAGAGTCCAGAACCTCAACACCACTGAATGGGCTGACCACCCCAGAGTCTAGAACCTTAACAGCACTGAATGGACTGACCACCCCGGAGTCCAGAAACTGAACACCACTGAATGTGTTGGGGATTGCTTGATAATCCTAAACCAACTTTTAAGACTTATCAACTAAGGAGAACATCAAGTTCCACTCCTGCTTTAGATCTGAGATCATCCACAGGTGTTTCTGTCCATCCTTCAAACAAGTTTTGTTTAGTAGGAGTCACATGACTACGCATCGCTAACCATTTCTTAATCGTCCATTGTGGAACCTAAGACTGTTCTCGAGACCACATCAGCTTAAAAACACACGTAGCTGCTTCTCAAACTAGATTAATCGACTAATCGAAAAAATGATAGTTATATTAATCGATCATGAACTTAATCGTTAGGATCAGCTGTGTTCAGGAACATCCGCCTATTAAACAACATGCCTTACATTAACCCATCACGTTAACCCTATGAAGCGTCAGCAAATTAAAAATTATGTAACATACCTTTTTAGAGAATGGCTTGGCGACGCCTAGTTCCAGCTCTTGGAGTTCTCCATGTTTGCTGGTTCCTAAACCTGAAGGTACTGATAGATTCTGTAGGTACAGATTATAGGATGCTCAATTCCGTTACCAAGCCTGACTTATTTCCTTCGCCGGGAATGGGGGACTGCATTGAGTTGTGTTGAGTTGAGTTGTATTGAGTTGTATTGAGTTGAGTTGTATCGAGTTGGTGCTGCCAGATTTGTTTCTGAATTAGACTTACTAAAGAGAAACGGGCTCGTCCCGTTACCTCCTGCTGCTGAAATCTCTGCATTTGTCACTCCAGATCATTTCCTACAGAACTCTGTGATTCCTTTTGGGTTGTCAAATGCGCCTGCAAACCATTTCGAGGCTTATTTAGAAAGTGTAGTGATATTTTTATATACTGTAGCGTTTGTTTGAAGCTTATTAGACAGATGGCCTGCAGAATATCGCAGAGCTCGCGGGAAGGTCAGGTCTTTTGGCATCTCAGACATTTAGGGAGTCGCAAATACGGCTCCAAACAAACCCTGGACTTAGCCTGGGAACGTCCTTTCGAGAACCACTGTCCACTGGAGATCGACCGATATGGTTTTTCTATAGCTGATGCTGATGCGGATGTTTAGAGGTCATCATTTACTGAACTTACCATCATTTACTGAACTTACCATCATTTACTCAACTTATCATCATTTACTGAACTTACCATCATTTACTGAACTTACCATCATTTACTGAACTTAACATCATTTACTGAACTTAACATCATTTACTGAACTTAACATAATTTACTGAACTTACCATCATTTACTGAACTTATCATCATTTACTGAACTTACCATCATTTACTGAACTTATCATTTACTGAACTTAACATCATTTACTGAACTTAACATCATTTACTGAACTTAACATCATTTACTGAACTTACCATCATTTACTCAACTTATCATTTACTGAACTTAACATCATTTACTGAACTTAACATAATTTACTGAACTTACCATCATTTACTGAACTTAACATCATTTACTGAACTTAACATCATTTACTGAACTTAACATAATTTACTGAACTTACCATCATTTACTGAACTTA
>CM038716.1:13265273-13542773 GCA_021613375.1 Megaleporinus macrocephalus
GAGTTTCTCGAGGAATCGTTTCAGCCCTAGTGTACTCACAGTTCATACACTATAAACAACCAACTAGATGGGGCCTAGTTTCCTACAGCACCACTCTGAGGCAGACCAGTTAAACACAGAGAAGACAATGACCTGTGCCTGAATTTCCATTTACGTTTACTGTCCCCTATGGGACGGTGTGAGTCAGGGCTATTCGCGGGGACCCCCGTAGAATTTTGATGTTTGAAAACATTCAAGAGGTCCAAGAGTGAAGCTCTCTCCCACAGAGATGACATCATCATGTAACACAGTCCTTAGCAGGAAACTTGGCCCTTCCTCAAACATCACAGAGAGCTAAACTAGTAGAAAACTGACCAACGTCCAGCTCGCGAAAGTAGACCCACCAACTTGTTCTGCTGGACTTTCAGGATCGGACTCTGGTTCTAACTGACGTAGCTGAACTAAAACCACTGTAAGAACAACCACAGCTGAAGCAGGATGGCGCTCTGGTGGCTGACCAATCAGAACAGAGCTGGCGAGCTGACCAATCAGAACACACTGGGCTCTAGCAGTAGACACAGGAGCTCTAACAGAGGGTGCATACAGTCTGTTCTAGTAGAACCATTAAATAATATTATAAACAGGAACAGTCAGAGTAATAGGTTCCCCTTAGGTTCCAAAGCGTTTGTGTTTGAAAGATTGAAGAAGCACTGAAAGCTAAATAAAATAATTATGTTTTGATGTAATTGATAAATCAGGGAGTGGTCCCAGCCCTACTTCTGTACACTGGCTTTGCATACAGATCTATATTTCCTCCTCTGTGTATTTTTCCTGCACAGCCCATACAGTTTATGTTGTTTGTCATAATTTCCTGACATGAAAAGTATTTCAATAATGCATGCGGTTTAAAAAATTCATTAATGCAAATCATTCTACAAGAAACTGAATTAATTAGCACAGTGATTATCCTCGCATTAACAAGCGACACCTCGAATGCCTCTGTGAAGCTTCTCTCTCATCAGTATTCGCCAGAGAGAGAGTGTCGGGGTGGGGGCGGTGGGCGGGGGGCGGGGGGTTGTATTGTTCTGTCAGACTCTTTCCTGCTGTCGATCCCAACAGACTGGCTCTCATCCCTGTCGTTTGGAATGACCGTTGGGAAACTACCGGAATTCCAATGTGCACCTTTATTTGCACTTAAAAATCAAAGACGTGTGTTATTAATATTTGTGAATGACAAACCTGCATAGTGTTCGGCCCCCGAGTCCCTTCTCAGCACCACAGTATATATCAACACATAGATCACTACCAGTCAACACAGAACACTACCAGTCAAACGTTTTAGATACACTACCAGTCAACAAATAGAACACTACCAGTCAAACGTTTTAGATACACTACCAGTCAAACGTTTTAGATACACTACCAGTCAACAAATAGAACACTACCAGTCAAACGTTTTAGATACACTACCAGTCAAACGTTTTAGTACACTACCAGTCAAACGTTTTAGATACACTACCAGTCAAACGTTTTAGATACACTACCAGACAAACGTTTTAGATACACTACCAGTCAACACATGGAACACTACCAGTCAAACATTTTAGATACACTACCAGCCAAATGTTTTAGATACACTACCAGTCAAACCTTTTAGATACACTACCAGTCAAACGTTTCAGATACACTACCAGTCAAACGTTTTAGATACACTACCAGACAAACGTTTTGATACACTACCAGTCAAACGTTTTAGATACACTACCAGACAAACGTTTTGATACACTACCAGTCAAACATTTTAGATACACTACCAGTCAAACGTTTCAGATACACTACCAGTCAAACGTTTCAGATACACTACCAGTCAAACGTTTTAGATACACTACCAGACAAACGTTTTGATACACTACCAGTCAAACGTTTTAGTACACTACCAGCCAAATGTTTTAGATACACTACCAGTCAAACCTTTTAGATACACTACCAGTCAAACGTTTCAGATGCACTACCAGTCAAACGTTTTAGATACACTACCAGACAAACGTTTTTGATACACTACCAGTCAAACGTTTTAGATACACTACCAGTCAAACGTTTTAGTACACTACCAGACAAACGTTTTAGATACACTACCAGTCAAACGTTTTAGATACACTACCAGCCAAACGTTTTAGATACACTACCAGTCAAACGTTTTAGATACACTACCAGTCAAACGTTTTAGATACACTACCAGACAAACGTTTTAGATACACTACCAGTCAAACGTTTTAGATACACTACCAGTCAAACGTTTTAGATACACTACCAGTCAACACATAGAACACTACCAGTCAAATATTTTAGATACACTACCAGTCAAACGTTTTAGATACACTACCAGTCAAACGTTTTAGTACACTACCAGTCAAACGTTTTAGTACACTACCAGTCAAACGTTTTAGATACACTACCAGTCAAACGTTTTAGTACACTACCAGTCAAACGTTTTAGTACACTACCAGCCAAACGTTTTAGATACACTACCAATCAAACGTTTTAGATACACTACCAGACAAACGTTTTAGATACACTACCAGACAAATGTTTTAGTACACTACCAGACAAACGTTTTAGATACACTACCAGACAAACGTTTTAGATACACTACCAGTCAAACGTTTTAGATACACTACCAGACAAACGTTTTGATACACTACCAGACAAACGTTTTAGATACACTACCAGTCAAACGTTTTAGTACACTACCAGTCAAACGTTTTAGATACACTACCAGTCAAACGTTTTAGTACACTACCAGTCAAACGTTTTAGTACACTACCAGTCAAACGTTTTAGATCACTACCAGTCAAACGTTTTAGATATACTACCAGCCAAACGTTTTAGATACACTACCAGACAAACGTTTTAGATACACTACCAGACAAACGTTTTAGATACACTACCAGACAAACGTTTTAGTACACTACCAGACAAACGTTTTAGATACACTACCAGACAAACGTTTTAGATACACTACCAGTCAACCGTTTTAGATACACTACCAGTCAAACGTTTTAGATACACCACCAGTCAAACGTTTTAGATACACTACCAGTCAAACGTTTTAGTACACTACCAGCCAAACGTTTTAGATACACTACCAGTCAAACGTTTTAGTACACTACCAGACAAACGTTTTAGTACACTACCAGACAAACGTTTTAGATACACTACCAGTCAAACGTTTTAGATACACTACCAGTCAAACGTTTTAGATACACTACCAGTCAACACATAGAACACTACCAGTCAAACGTTTTAGATACACTACCAGTCAAACGTTTTAGTACACTACCAGTCAAACGTTTTAGATACACTACCAGTCAAACGTTTTAGATACACTACCAGACAAACATTTTAGATACACTACCAGACAAACGTTTTAGATACACTACCAGTCAACACATGGAACACTACCAGTCAAACATTTTAGATACACTACCAGCCAAATGTTTTAGATACACTACCAGTCAAACCTTTTAGATACACTACCAGTCAAACGTTTCAGATACACTACCAGTCAAACGTTTTAGATACACTACCAGACAAACGTTTCAGATACACTACCAGTCAAACGTTTTAGATACACTACCAGACAAACGTTTTGATACACTACCAGTCAAACGTTTTAGATACACTACCAGTCAAACGTTTTAGTACACTACCAGACAAACGTTTTAGATACACTACCAGTCAAACGTTTTAGATACACTACCAGTCAAACGTTTTAGATACACTACCAGTCAAACGTTTTAGATACACTACCAGTCAACACATAGAACACTACCAGTCAAATGTTTTAGATACACTACCAGTCAAACGTTTTAGATACACTACCAGTCAAACGTTTTAGTACACTACCAGTCAAACGTTTTAGTACACTACCAGTCAAACGTTTTAGATACACTACCAGTCCAACGTTTTAGTACACTACCAGTCAAACGTTTTAGTACACTACCAGCCAAACGTTTTAGATACACTACCAATCAAACGTTTTAGATACACTACCAGACAAACGTTTTAGATACACTACCAGACAAACGTTTTAGTACACTACCAGACAAACGTTTTAGATACACTACCAGACAAACGTTTTAGATACACTACCAGTCAACCGTTTTAGATACACTACCAGTCAAACGTTTTAGATACACTACCAGCCAAACGTTTTAGATACACTACCAGTCAAACGTTTTAGATACACTACCAGTCAAACGTTTTAGATACACTACCAGACAAACGTTTTAGATACACTACCAGTCAAACGTTTTAGTACACTACCTGTCAAAGGTTTTAGTACACTACCAGTCAAACGTTTTAGATACACTACCAGTCAAACGTTTTAGTACACTACCAGTCAAACGTTTTAGATACACTACCAGACAAACGTTTTAGATCACTACCAGACAAACGTTTTAGATATACTACCAGCCAAACGTTTTAGATACACTACCAATCAAACGTTTTAGATACACTACCAGACAAACGTTTTAGATACACTATCAGACAAACGTTTTAGTACACTACCAGACAAACGTTTTAGTACACTACCAGACAAATGTTTTAGATACACTACCAGACAAACGTTTTAGATACACTACCAGACAAACGTTTTAGATACACTACCAGTCAACCGTTTTAGTACACTACCAGTCAAACGTTTTAGATACACCACCAGTCAAACGTTTTAGATACACTACCAGTCAAACGTTTTAGTACACTACCAGCCAAACGTTTTAGATACACTACCAGTCAAACGTTTTAGTACACTACCAGCCAAACGTTTTAGTACACTACCAGCCAAACGTTTTAGTACACTACCAGACAAACGTTTTAGATACACTACCAGTCAAACGTTTTAGTACACTACCAGACAAACGTTTTAGTACACTACCAGTCAAACGTTTTAGATACACTACTAGACAAACGTTTTAGATACACTACCAACCAAACGTTTTAGTACACTACCAGTCAAACGTTTTACTACACTACCAGTCAAACGTTTTAGTACACTACCAGTCAAACGTTTTACTACACTACCAGTCAAAAGTTTTAGATACACTACCAGTCAAACGTTTTAGTACACTACCAGACAAACGTTTTAGTACACTACCAGACTAACCTTTTAGTACACTACCAGACAAACGTTTTAGTAAACTACCAGTCTCTCTAAATCATGTGTAAGTATTTGATTTATGTATTGATAATTAAGAATGAATAAGTTCTGTTTTAATTTTGGTCCCCCAGATAAGTTCCTAAAGGTCTGATATTTCTTCATAAACTCTCCAGATCTCGTGCATTTCTATATTAATAATTAAGAATGTAATTAAGAAAGTTCTACTTTAGTTGTGTTTCTGTAGATTCATTAAAGACAACCTTTCTAAATCATTTAATCGTTTGCAGATTTATCTTATCTAATTTGTGAACATCTGTAAGCTCCTACTTCAGTCTCTCTGAACATATGACTGCAGTTGCACGGCAGGTTTCTGTGGATATGAAGCTGAAATAGCTTTTTTCTCCACAGTGATAAGAGGAATGGGGAAAACTCGCCTGTGGGAACCGTAATGGAATATCCAGCACGGCGGGAATTGTAATGGGAGGACCAATATTTGTTTTCTGCAACAGCTATGAGGTCAATTCCTTCCGTATGCTTAATCCGCCATTCTTTTGTTGACAGAAGACTAAAATAAGATACGAGAATGAGATCAGTCCATCACGCCTCAGCATCCGCTGCTATCAAGCTGCTTAGCAATCAGTCTTCACCTTGAAGGTTCAGTTCTTCAGTCAGCGTGTCCTGTACCTGTATTTTGAGTGTTTTCTCTCAGATGTGCTGGAGGGAACCAGTAGTCAGGCAGACTGATAGCAATCCTAGGTTTGGGTGGGTACATTATTGAGTACTCTGGGTGTGGAATGGAAACATTGTTGAATAATGCAGGTATAGGGTGAGTATGATGTTGGGTAATGTGGGTATGGGGTGAGTATGGTGTTGAGTAATGTCTGGATGGAGTGGGTACGGTGTTTGGTTATGCAGGTATGGGGTGAGTATGGTGTTGAGTAATGTCTAGATGGAGTGGGTCTGGTGTTTGGTTATGCAGGTATGGGGTGAGTATGGTGTTGAGTAATGTCTGGATGGAGTGGGTCTGGTGTTTGGTTATGCAGGTATGGGGTGAGTATGGTGTTGAGTAATGTCTGGATGGAGTGGGTATGGTGTTTGGTTATGCAGGTATGGGGTGAGTATGGTGTTGAGTAATGTCTAGATGGAGTGGGTCTGGTGTTTGGTTATGCAGGTATGGGGTGAGTATGGTGTTGAGTAATGTCTAGATGGAGCGGATCTGGTGTTTGGTTATGCAGGTATGGGGTGAGTATGGTGTTGAGTAAAGTCTAGATGGAGTGGGTCTGGTGTTTGGTTATGCAGGTATGGGGTGAGTATGGTGTTGAGTAATGTCTAGATGGAGCGGATCTGGTGTTTGGTTATGCAGGTATGGGGTGAGTATGGTGTTGAGTAAAGTCTAGATGGAGTGGGTGCGGTGTTTGGTTATGCAGGTATGGGGTGAGTATGGTGTTGAGTAATGTCTAGATGGAGCGGATCTGGTGTTTGGTTATGCAGGTATGGGGTGAGTATGGTGTTGAGTAATGTCTGGATGGAGTGGGTCTGGTGTTTGGTTATGCAGGTATGGGGTGAGTATGGTGTTGAGTAATGTCTGGATGGAGTGGGTCTGGTGTTTGGTTATGCAGGTATGGGGTGAGTATGGTGTTGAGTAATGTCTGGATGGAGTGGGTCTGGTGTTTGGTTATGCAGGTATGGGGTGAGTATGGTGTTGAGTAATGTCTGGATGGAGTGCGTCTGGTGTTTGGTTATGCAGGTATGGGGTGAGTATGGTGTTGAGTAATGTCTGGATGGAGTGGGTATGGTGTTTGGTTATGCAGGTATGGGGTGAGTATGGTGTTGAGTAATGTCTGGATGGAGTGGGTCTGGTGGTTGGTTATGCAGGTATGGGGTGAGTATGGTGTTGAGTAATGTCTGGATGGAGTGGGTATGGTGTTTGGTTATGCAGGTATGGGGTGAGTATGGTGTTGAGTAATGTCTGGATGGAGTGTGTCTGGTGTTTGGTTATGCAGGTATGGGGTGAGTATGGTGTTGAGTAATGTCTGGATGGAGTGGGTCTGGTGTTTGGTTATGCAGGTATGGGGTGAGTATGGTGTTGAGTAATGTCTGGATGGAGTGGGTCTGGTGTTTGGTTATGCAGGTATGGGGTGAGTATGGTGTTGAGTAATGTCTGGATGGAGTGGGTCTGGTGTTTGGTTATGCAGGTATGGGGTGAGTATGGTGTTGAGTAATGTCTGGATGGAGTGGGTCTGGTGTTTGGTTATGCAGGTATGGGGTGAGTATGGTGTTGAGTAATGTCTGGATGGAGTGGGTATGGTGTCGGTGATGGTTGCAGTGGATTCAGAATCACATCCCTGTGATGTAGGGCTTCTACAGTAACACTGAATATTAAAATGTGTTCACCAGTTTTATACCAACCACAGTATCTGGGATGTGATTTGCATCTCAGGCTGGGACAGAAAGCCGAGCACATCTGGCTCTCGGTGTTCTCGTGGAGAGGTTCACTCCTGTTTGCTTTTTTGACAAATCCTCATTTCTTTTTGTAGACTCTGGGGTATCGCTTCACTTTCAGGTATCAGTTACTGCAGTTCTGTATTTACACAGAGAGACGGAGAGCGAGAGAGAGAGAGAGAGCGAGAGAGATTACACTCAAATGCAGTTTAATCATTAATGTCTTCTTTCATTTGAAATCACAGAGCCATCCAGCCGGCTTTTTACCCACGACAGTAGAAAATATTCTCCAAAACCGCACGGATATGCGAGCAGCATCACAACTAGCACTCTTTTTTTTCCTCCTGGCTGTAAATGAGCTCTTACCCCGGCAGCAGGACAGTGTTAGTGATTTGGAGTGTGATGTTGATTGGCTCTGAGCTGCAATGGAGTGCCTTTTACACAAAAGCTCCTCTGGGCAGCGTTCTGTAGTTCCGGTTAAACATTTCTGGCAGCGCTTTCTTGTTTTACCGGGTCGTGCGGAGTCGTGTTTGATTAACTGTGACTGCAGGTCAGCAGATACCAGTCAAACTTAAATAACTCAAACACATCTGAACAGATCTCTCTGTCTACACACACGTAACCAGGCGTGGGCACGGATGGACCCAGGTGGAGTTTAAGCCCTCGTCTCGCCGCCCTCGGAATATAGCAGTGCCCTCCTGGCCAGTGTGTGTAGTAGTTGTGGATTTGTTTGAAAGAGGCTCAGTTCAGCCTCTTCCCAGGAGTATAGAGCTCGTGGGTCAGTGTGGCTCTGTGTTCAGACTGCTGACGCAAGTCTGATTTTTGGGATGTCCAGATTGTGTCCAGAATGATTTCTGATTGTCTGGACAGCAAAAAACACGTCATCGCATTTTTGCTAATTAAAGCCAAACTATATTTGAAGGTGGTTTAAAAACTTTACAATTTTAATGTAGTGTAACACAATGTAATGCAATGTAGTGTACCACAATGTAATGTAGTGTAACAATGTAATGTAGTGTAAAAATGTAATGTAGTGTAACACAATGTAATGTAGTGTAACAATGTAATGTAGTGTAACACAATGTAATGTAGTGTAACACAATGTAATGTAGTGTAACACAATGTAATGCAATGTAGTGTAACACAATGTAATGTAGTGTAACAATGTAATGTAGTGTAACACAATGTAATGCAATGTAGTGTAACACAATGTAATGTAGTGTAACACAATGTAATGCAATGTAGTGTAACAATGTAATGTAGTGTAACACAATGTAATGTAGTGTAACACAATGTAATGCAATGTAGTGTAACAATGTAATGTAGTGTAACACAATGTAATGTAGTGTAACACAATGTAATGCAATGTAGTGTAACACAATGCAATGTAGTGTAACACAATGTAATGCAATGTAGTGTAACACAATGTAATGCAATGTAGTGTAACACAATGTAATGTAGTGTAACACAATGTAATGCAATGTAGTGTAACAATGTAATGTAGTGTAACACAATGCAATGTAGTGTAACACAATGCAATGTAGTGTAACACAATGTAATGTAGTGTAACAATGTAATGTAGTGTAACACAATGTAATGTAGTGTAGCACAATGTAATACAATGTAGTGTAACACAATGTAATGTAGTGTAACACAATGTAATACAATGTAGTGTAACACAATGTAATACAATGTAGTGTAACACAATGTAATGTAGTGTAACTATGTAATGTGTAACACAATGTAATACAATGTAGTGTAACACAATGTAATGTAGTGTAACACAATGTAATACAATGTAGTGTAACACAATGTAATGTAGTATAACACAATGTAATGCAATGTAGTGTAACAATGTAATGTAGTGTAACACAATGTAATACAATGTAGTGTAACACAATGTAATGTAGTGTAACACAATGTAATGCAATGTAGGGTAACACAATGTAATGCAATGTAATGTAGTGTAACACAATGTAATGCAATGTAGTGTAACAATGTAATGTAGTGTAACACAATGTAATGCAATGTAGTGTAACAATGTAATGTAGTGTAACACAATGTAATACAATGTAGTGTAACACAATGTAATGTAGTGTAACACAATGCAATGTAGGGTAACACAATGTAATGCAATGTAGTGTAACACAATGTAATGTAGTGTAACACAATGTAATGCAATGTAGTGTAACACAATGTAATGTAGTGTAACAATGTAATGTAGTGTAACACAATGTAATGCAATGTAGTGTAACACAATGCAATGTAGTGTAACAATGTAATGTAGTGTAACACAATGTAATACAATGTAGTGTAACAATGTAATGTAATGTAACACAATGTAATACAATGTAGTGTAACACAATGTAATGTAGTGTAACAATGTAATGTAGTGTAACACAATGTAATGCAATGTAGTGTAACAATGTAATGTAGTGTAACACAATGTAATACAATGTAGTGTAACACAATGTAATGTAGTGTAACACAATGTAATGCAATGTAGGGTAACACAATGTAATGCAATGTAATGTAGTGTAACACAATGTAATGTAGTGTAACACAATGTAATGCAATGTAGTGTAACACAATGTAATGTATTGTAACACAATGTAATGCAATGTAGTGTAACACAATGTAATGTAGTGTAACACAATGTAAGCTGCACAGGTAGAGGCAGTCTCGGACTGAGGCAGTCTCTAGCTCAGTCTTCGTGAAGAGAGGGAGTAAGGCTTAAACAGCTTGGATCATTGGAGGGGTGTGAAGTGGCTTAGAGTGTGGCTGGCAACTCTATATTTGGCAGCTCTATAACTATAACAATAAAATAAAAGAAGACCACCCTGAGACACTAGGATCCCCTCGCTTGATTGTCAATGAACCTCCATGTCCATTGAACATTTTAGCATAGCTAACATAACGTGATGTAGCATAATGTAATGCAGAATTTTAGTTAAGTATAGATTGTATAGTAGAGTATAGTATAGTATAGACAATTTCTATTCACCCATTTATCATTTTAATGGTTTGGTTTTAATAATTATGTCTAGGTCTGACTGTGAAGGTGATGGAAATATTTTTTTCTCTGTGTTTTAATAACATATACAGATTTGCGACTCATTCTGAGACTGGCAAGCGCGTCCTTTGACAGCTTTAGTTGAGATTCTTTACGGAGAATATTAAGTTACTGGTCCAGTCATGCTCAGAGAGCGATCATTACCGCTTAGTTCATCGTCTGCCGTATTAATGAGGCTTCAAAGGCCTTTCCCAGCGCTGTAAGACAAAGCCAGTGATGAAAGATCATCAGGAAGCTCTGCTGTTGTGGCTGAGTGTTGAAGGACGTTTGGGATTGTTGGATCTCTGAGTTGAGCAGAGCTCTCAGTAATGAGCTTACATCAGTCTGTTGCATCATCTAGCTTTTTAGCAGTCAGAGCGGCGACTCTACCGCGGGCGGAAACAGACGGAATCGGTGGCAGCGTCAGTGCAAATACCTTGAGGGAGTTGACAGAATGGTTGTGAGCGCTGGGAGAGAGACAGTGTGACTGCACTGGCACCGCTGAACGTCTGAGAGATTTCCACAAGACACTGAAAACAGACCAAATCATCCATCCTTCACCGCAGCAATGACTCTTGGTGGCAATAAACGTCTCGGTGGTCTATCAGAGTTGCGCGTAGAACTGCATTGGAGCTTGCTGGTACATCAGTGATGGAACACGAGGCTCGTTTCAGTTTTATTTGTTTATATTATGAAGGACATATTATGCTTTTCCATGTTTTTCTGTTTCCTTTTAGTGTCTTATTGGTTTTTGTGCATGTAAACATTCTGCAAAGTTATAAAACCCAAAGTTAAACACCATCTGGAGACACAGTCTCTCCCAGAAACCACTGCCTGAAACGCCTCGTTGGTATTCCAGTCCTTTTCTAAGTTACAAGATGATGTCATCTCATAACAGTTCTAATTGCCTGCCTACCGTTATTATGGGCAGAGTGTTCTAAAGACTAAAGCCGTTGCATTTCCAGCCCTTTCCTCTGTTACAAGATGATGTCATCTCATAACACAGTCCTGGTTACCCACCTGCCAGCAATCTGGGCAGGCCATGTACACAAGAAACAGAGAGCCAAACCATCCAAAACTGACCCCTCTGAAATGTCCTGCTTCAGTCTAGCTTGCGATAGTGGATCTGTTAAGTTGTTCTACCGGACTTTCAGGATCGGACTCTGGCTCTAACTGATACAGCAGAACCACTGTAAGAACAGGCACAGCGATGTGGGGTTGGAACTTGAAGTGGTATGAAGCTCTGGCAGTTGGCCAGTCACAATCAGAGAAAACTGGGCTTATTGGGAGGCGGGGCTTAAGGGTTCTAACACAGCGTTTCAGACAGATGAATACAGACGTACAGCAGGAGTGGTTGGATAGACCCATTTTAAGATTTGTCACCCCCTCTGGAGCAAAAATGCATGCTTAAAAAAAAAAAAGATAATATAGGGTGAGTCAAAAGTTTTAGGACACCCTTTTATTTCAGAAGCGAAAGGGAAAATGATGTATCTGAATATCCCAGCAAGTAACGAGTGAGGGGTCTTATCTTTTACACTATGGCCGGCATCTTGGAAGCTGCAATATTGGATCAAGGCCAAGTTTTCCCAATGGGAAGGTGGTTGTGTAGCAGATCAAAGAAGATCATAACTGTCTCAGAAATCGATTGATGTAGTCAGATTTGCTAGCCCTTAGCACAGATCTGAAGGTCCAGTCCAGCACCAGGGACAGCACACTGAACATGATCTGCTACATGACCACCTTCCCATTGGACAAATTTGCCCTTGATCCAATATGGCGGCCCTTTTCGGGACATAGCCCCAGTTCAGGACAAAGATAGTCCCCTCACCCGTTACTTGCTGGGGTATTCCGATATCAAAGTCATCAATGAGCAAATGTGGCTGTATTTGTGACATCACAAAAACATTTCATATGTAGTTTCCTTTGGAAACTTCAAAAGTGTTTCCAAGCTATATCAAACTCAAGGACTGCGTTTGTTTGTACACGAACGTGGTCCGAAAGTCACTCAGCAAAGATTGTAAATCACTGACAAGACTTTGCCAAAGGCTTTTTGTTAACAGTCCATTTAGTCCATTTGAATTACAACGGCATTATTTAATTACTGGAAAATGATTTATGGCTTTGTGTTGACTCATAATTCTTTTGGGCTCTTGGTGAGTGAATTACTGGAGCGGATTGTAATCCATCTGACGGAGTCGCAAAAGTCCTTCGAAACATCTTTCATGTGGTGTAATATTCAGTGCTGTGTAAAAGGTATATCCTATATTTCATTCATTACCTGTAAAAACGTGGAGATATTAATTTTCAAGAAGATAAGATAACAATAAAAACCAAAAAAAACTAGGGGTGTAAGAAAAATATTGTAATATCGAATATCGGGATATTATGTTTCGTGATACCGTATCGATTCTCAGAAGCACAGTATCGATACGCAGATTCCTAGCAGACAGTGCATCGGTGTGTGTTGTGTTTCCTCTGACCACTAGATGGCAGTGTTGTAATCCATTTTCAGCTTCACTCCAACATTAACAAGCAGCACAAGGGCGAAGTGCTATTGTAAGCATTGATAAACTTGGTGGTGGTGGAGTAGCAGCTGATAGAGCGTCTATGTAACGTGCTCAGCTCTCGGGTGTTTTCCATCATTCGGCTTGTTGGGAAGGTTGCAGCAGCACGGTGGTGTAGTGGTGTAGTGGTTAGTATGGTGGTGTAGTGGTTAGTACGGTGGTGTAATGGTTAGTATGGTGGTGTAGTGGTTAGTATGGTGGTGTAGTGGTCAGTATTTTGGTGTAGTGGTTAGTATGTTGGTGTAGTGGTTAGTATGGTGGTGTAGTGGTTAGTATGGTGGTGTAGTGGTTAGTATGGTGGTGTAGTGGTTAGTACGGTGGTGTAGTGGTTAGTATGGTGGTGTAGTGGTTAGTATGGTGGTGTAGTGGTTAAAACGGTGGTGTAGTGGTTAGTATGGTGGTGTAGTGGTTAGTATGGTGGTGTAGTGGTTAAAACGGTGGTGTAGTGGTTAGTATGGTGGTGTAGTGGTTAGTACGGTGGTGTAGTGGTTAGTATGGTGGTGTAGTGGTTAGTACGGTGGTGTAGTGGTCAGTATGGTGGTGTAGTGGTTAGTATGGTGGTGTAGTGGTTAGTATAGTGGTGTAGTGGTTAGTACGGTGGTGTAGTGGTTAGTACCGTGGTGTAGTGGTCAGTACAGTGGTGTAGTGGTTAGTACGGTGGTGTAGTGGTCAGTACAGTGGTGTAGTGGTCAGTACAGTGGTGTAGTGGTCAGTACGGTGGTGTAGTGGTTAGGGTTAGGGTCAGTGGTGCAAAAATGATAGGACATGTTCTATTCAGATGAGCCTTCCTATTCTCTACAAGCAGGACAGTACGGGTTTAAGAGCTGGGCCTCTACAGTCGGGGGGACTGGTGGCTGTGGTCCACTAGTCTATTTAGAGGGAAGGGTCAATACAAAGGTTATCTAACTGATCACCTCTTTCCTATGACAGTACATTTCTATAGTGATATCTTCCAGGTACGTCCATCAGATGCATATGAAGGGTCACCCACTATTTATATTAATATAAATGAATATAAAACATAATTTGTATGAATATAAATGATGAACACTATCCTTCAAATGTCTTATACTCCTAAGCTCACTGTTTAAAAGCCTTAGCCTTAATCTGCGTACTACTTAGGCGCAACCTAGGCAGTCTTAGTTAGCACTCTTAGTAATAAGTGTGTTTTCACCAGATCTGATTAGAACAGTTGTAAAAAATCATACATACAAAACAAAGTAACATGAATATGTTATTGTGAGAGAAGTAGATCAGATCTTGATCCAGTTTGAAGAACAAAGTTAGGTTCCAGATTTCTACTGGACGCCACAGACATTGTATGAATGTATTCAGTTACTACAGCAGCAATCTTGATTTAGCTTAATGAAGTACTGAGCAGTCAAAGCAGGTATTAGATGAGAACTGATAATAATACTGGGTTGTTTAGGAGAAGCTTGGAAAGAGTTAAACACACTGACGTATGGAAAAGCACTACTTAATCTAATAATACTAATTAATATTTAATAATAAAGTGTAAAAGCACTACTTACTCTATTAATACTGTTTAATATTTAATAATAAAGTGTAAAAGCACTACTTACTCTATTAATACTGTTTAATATTTAATAATAAAGTGTAAAAGCACTACTTACTCTATTAATACTGATTAATATTTAATAATAAAGTGTAAAAGCACTACTTACTCTATTAATACTGATTAATATTTAATAATAAAGTGTAAAAGCTCTACTTACTCCATTAATACTGATTAATATTTAATAATAAAGTGTAAAAGCTCTACTCACTCTATTAATACTGTTTAATATTTAATAATAAAGTGTAAAAGCTCTACTTACTCTATTAGTACTGATTAATATTGAATAATAAAGTGTAAAAGCTCTACTTACTCTATTAATACTGATTAATATTTAATAATAAAGTGTAAAAGCTCTACTTACTCTATTAATACTGATTAATATTGAATAATAAAGTGTAAAAGCTCTACTTACTCTATTAGTACTGATTACTATTGAATAATAAAGTGTAAAAGCTCTACTTACTCTATTAATACTGATTAATATTGAATAATAAAGTGTAAAAGCTCTACTTACTCTATTAATACTGATTAATATTGAATAATAAAGTGTAAAAGCACTACTTACTCTATTAATACTGATTAATATTGAATAATAGTGTAAAAGCTCTACTTACTCTATTAGTACTGATTAATATTGAATAATAAAGTGTAAAAGCTCTACTTACTCTATTAATACTGATTAATATTGAATAATAAAGAGTAAAAGCTCTACTTACTCTATTAATACTGATTAATATTGAATAATAAAGTGTAAAAGCTCTACTTACTCTATTAATACTGATTAATATTTAATAATAAAGTGTAAAAGCTCTACTTACTCTATTAATACTGATTAATATTGAATAATAAAGTGTAAAAGCTCTACTTACTCTATTAATACTGTTTAATGTTTAATAATAAAGTGTAAAAGCACTACTTACTCTATTAATACGGATTAATATTTAATAATAAAGTGTAAAAGCAATACTTACTCTATTAATACTGTTTAATATTTAATAATAAAGTGTAAAAGCACTACTTACTCTATTAATACTGATTAATATTTAATAATAAAGTGTAAAAGCTCTACTTACTCTATTAATACTGTTTAATATTTAATAATATAGTGTAACAGCTCTACTTACTCTATTAATACTGTTTAATATTTAATAATAAAGTGTAAAAGCTCTACTTACTCTATTAATACTGTTTAATATTTAATAATAAAGTGTAAAAGCTCTACTTACTCTATTATTACTGATTAATATTTAATAATAAAATGTTTACTGAGAAAATAAAGGGTTTTAATAGCTTTTTAAATATATATAATATGTTGAAGTTGATGACACCAGTTGAAGGAACATCTTTTGGAAGAATGGTTGTTGGTCCCAGGCTACAGCAGTAGTGAGCAGTAACTATGATTAACATGGCGGTCAGACGCCGGTTCCATCTGTTGCTATGGTCTGTCAGTGTTGTGATGGTGTTTACTCTTGTGTTGGAGGCCAAGGCTCATTTAAAAGAGCGGAAAACTCTGAAAGTCAATGCAGGTCCATGCCTCGGGGATTTAAAGCCATGGATGACCGCTCTAATCCGGGCGGCCCCCACTTACAGAATAAACTTCACGCAAAGACCTGAAGCGTTCTTCTCCCTCAGCTTTGTTGGGATGTAACATCCTGATGTCTTCAGGCGGCTCCAGATAGCAGTGTTAGGATACAAATAGCCTGATAGCGCCGCTAGGATACAAACAGGACAACTTCATAAGCAAGAGTAAACAGAGGCGCTGAGCTCCTACTGAGCGGAGGTCTGGGACATTTGCCAGTAACCGAAGGAGGTGAGGTAATGTTAGTCCTCACCTTGGACACCAGTCATGTGAGTACTGTGAGGTAGTGGTGGTGTTGTTGTTTGAGGCAGCGTAGACCTCAAACAGATACCACAGTTACATCTCGCTTAGCTATAGCGATTCAATTAACCACATTAATTAGATAAAAAATTCCGAGACTGGTAAACTGTGGCACTACCTTCACCTACCTGTGTACAGGTGAACTGGAAATTCAGTGTAGGCAGCCGCTCATAGATTCACTCGGAGACTCGCCGGAGGATTGTTTGTATTGACAGGCAGAAAAAAAGAAAGTGTTGTTTGGAATGATTTCATTCAGATAAATCACAACAAGGCCACATGCTGCTAATGTGGGAAGACAGTTAAATACTATGGCAACACAACAAACCTGAATAAACATCTGGAAATTAGCCACAGCGGTACATGACCAGCTACAACAGAGGTGGTTAGAAGAGAGTGGGCTCCTCCAGCTGGAGCCAGAGTGAGACAGAGCTCCCTGACCAGAGCTTTTGAAAGGGCTCGGCAGTGTCCAGGTGCAAACGTCCACAGTATTAGTCTATTTTTGAACAGAGTGCATTAACTGTAGTGGTTTCTGAAAGCCTGGCTGCATAGAGCCCATTAACTAAAACTCCTGTTTTCAGATATGATAATAAATGAAAGCCACTCGATTTTCGTTCTTCATAATTATTTTATTAAAATATTCTGTTCTACCTTAAACGGTACAGCAGAATTTTTATTTAAGGTGGCAGATTAAAATTGTGGCAAATTTAAAAGCAATGTACAAAAGAGACACAAAAATTTAGGATGGCGGATCAAAAATATGGTAAATTATAAATAAATTTAAAAGTACTTTACAAAAGAGACACAAAAAATTAGAATGGCAGATCAAAAATATGGTAAATTCTAAGCAAATTTAAATGCACTGTACAAATGTGGTCCAAAAATGTTAATTGGTAGACGTCCTTATCAAATGACGAAGTTGCTCAAAATCCTATAAAATTTAACACAACTCTGTGAATAACAAGGTTGCTGATATGGTTTCATTTATAATGAACTTTTACATATATACATGTAATTAATATTAATGTAATGAACACATGGTTACTTACTGAATATTAGTTTCACTAAACATATAACATGAAAGTTACTGAACACTAAATTGTATTTTGTGATAATATGCAGAGATTCTACATTTTTATTTTTTAATTCTTAATATTCTCTTACATTTTTCATTACAACATCAATGTATATACAAAAGTGACATTAGAATTTAGAATGGCAGATCAAAAATATGGTAAATTTGAAGCTAATTTAAATGCACTGTACAAAAGAAACACAAAATTTTAAAATGGCAAATCAAATTTTGGTAAATTTAAAGGTACTATGGTAAATTATAAGCAAATCTAAATGCGCTGTACAAAAGTGGCCCAAAAATGTTTTTAATTGATAGACGTCCTTGAATGAAACATAAAAAAACAAAGTTGCCAAAAGCCTTAATATAATATTTAACACAACTCTTGTAAATAACAAGGTTACTAATATTGTTTCATTTTCATTGGATATATAATGCACTTTTACATGTAAATAATATTGATTATATATTTTGATGTTAAAAAAGAAGTAAAGAAAAAAAACTGAAATTCTAAATCTTTAAATTTTTTATTCTTAATTTTCTCCTACATTTTTCATTACAATGTCATCAATGTACTGCAAAAAAGTGACACTAAAATTTAAGATGACAAATTGAAAATGTTGCAAATTTAAAGCAAATTTAAACCTACTGTACAAAAGTGGCCGTAAAATGTGCAATTTTAATTGGTAGACGGCCTTGAGTGGAATATCAAAGGAAGTTGCTAAAAGTCTTTTACCAATGAATTTTACCAATATTAATCTAATGAACACAACTAAATTGTATTTTGGAATGTTGTTAAAAAAGAAGTAAAGAATTCTAAATTGTAAATGTTTGATTTTGAATTTTCTCTTACATTTTTCATTAGAACATCAACAAATGTACAAAAGTGACAAAGTACAAAAGCATGTACAAAAATTTAGAATGGAAGATTAAAAATGTGGCAAATTAGAAGCAAAATTAAACATACTTTGCAAAAGTGAAATATCAAAAGACAAAATTGCTAAAAGTCTTATCAGATTTAACACGGCTCTTGTAAATAACAAGGTTACTGGTTAAGGTTTGATTTTCATTCTAAAAAACCCACACTTTTACATATAATTAATATTAATTTAATAAATACACACATTTACTGAATACTAGTTTCACTGAATATATAACTTGAACGTTACTGAACACTGTATTGCATTTTAGCAGCCTTATTTAAAAAAAAACTTTTACAAATAATTAATATTAATTTAATAAATACACACATTTACTGAATACTAGTTTCACTGAATATATAACTTGAATGTTACTGAACACTGTATTGCATTTTAGCAGCCTTATTTAAAAAAAAACTTTTACAAATAATTAATATTAATTTAATAAATACACACATTTACTGAATACTAGTTTCACTGAACATATAACTTGAACGTTACTGAGCACTGTATTGCAATTTAGGATGTTCAAAAAGAAGTTAAGAGAGAAACTTTGGTTTCTGAAAGTTAATCCAGTTTATAATTAGATTTCTAAATCCAAAATTCTTAATTTTCTCGTACATTTTTCAACATCGAAAGTCACATATTTTAAAGTATCAATATCAGGATATTAGCCTTGGTATTACTTAGTATTGTATCGAATCAGCACTATCTCCCATTCCTGTTTGCTATATAACCTTAAATATATAATTCTCCTTATATCTTTTTTTATTTTCCCAAATATTATTTTTTCCTATCTGGTATATTGTTTCCATTTCTGAAACTGTTTCCATTTCCATTCCAGCCCAGACCTTCAGTGGCCGTCTTCTACTTTTATAGCTTTATAAAAGCCATCGGTTGTCCTCCTCATGTCCAGTGAAGTAGTACAGTAATAGTAATATAGTGGAGATGGACGACACTGCCTTCCTTTTCTCGAGTGTAAGAAAGGCACAGAATAAACGAGTTCTCTGTGTCGAACAGCGGCGGTGCTCTCTGAGAGCCAATAAGGCTTTGGCCTGCAGCAGCTGGTCCGTTTCACTGGACATAAGGGGGAGTATCTTCGGTCACCAGAAGTGAAGAGCTGCCAGACTGGGTTCTCCGCAAGTTCAACCATCAGGAACGAGTACAAAGTAAACAGATCCAGCAGCAGTGAATCGGCTGTGTGCATGTTTCAGATATTAAAGAGCATTTTCAAGAACGAGAGCCATTATATCAGCGCTGTCCAAAGTTGCCATTTTGGTGATACTGGTTTTACTTTGGACAGCGATGATATAATAATATATATTTCCCTTAGAAAAGTTGGTCCCATTTTATATTCAGTGTCTGTAATAACTGTGTAGTTACACACAAACAACAATGTAACTACTAGTGATGTAGCCACTGTTATAGATGGATTAGAGTAATGCAGCTTATGTAATTACACACGTGTATCAATTTCTTATTTTATCTCATGTAATTACATAAGAGTATCTCACTGATTATAACAGCAGATTTTCTCTTTTGTTATTACACTGTAATAACATGAGTGTAATTACATTTGTAAATTAGACTGTACATTATTTTTTTTTATTATTTGCAAAAAAATTGGGTCCTTGGTCCCTCCATTCATTACTTGTTTATCTATTTATTAATAGTTGTTATTGAGCAAAAAGAGAAAAAAATAAAAAATAAAATAAATAAACAAATAACAAATGGAGGGATCAGCTCTGGATGAATGGCAAGAATGGAGATCAGATATTGTTGTAATTATTATTATTATATTTTATTTAATATAGAATGTAAATTGAAAATTACATTTGAAAATTAGACTGTACATTCATATTTTTTATTATTTACACAAAAACTGGGTCCCTAATCCCTCCATGCATTACTTGTTTATCTATTTATTAATAGTTGTTATTGAGGAAAAAGAAGAGAAAAAAATTAAAATTAATAAATAAACAAGTAACAAATGGAGGGATCAGCTCTGGATGAATGGCAAGAATGGAGACCAGATATTGGTGTAATAATTAATATTATATTTTATATAATATAGAATGTAGATTGAAAATTACATGTGAAAATTAGACTGTACATTCATATTTTCTAATTATTTACACAAAAACTGGGTCCCTGATCCCTCCATTCATTACTTGTTCATCTATTTATTAATAGTTGGTATTGAGCAAAAAGAGAAAAAAATAAAAAAATAAACAAGTAACAAATGGAGGGATCAGCTCTGGATAAATTTTAAGAATGAAGACCAGACATTGTTGTAATAATTAATATTATATTTTATATAATATAGAATGTAGATTGAAAATTAAATTTGAAAATTAGACTGTACATTCATATTTTTTATTATTTACACAAAAACTGGGTCCCTAAACCCTCCATGCATTACTTGTTTATTTATTTATTAATAGTTGTTATTGAGCAAAAAGAAGAGAAAAAATGTAAAATAAATAAATAAACAAGTAACAAATGGAGGGATCAGCGCTGGTTGAACTGCAGGAATGGAGACCAGATATTGTTGTAATAATTAATATTATATTTTATATAATATAGAATGTAGATTGAAAATTACATGTGAAAATTAGACTGTACATTTATATTTTTTATTATTTGCACGAAAACTGGGTCCCTGATCCCTCCATTCATTACTTCTTTATCTATTTATTAATAGTTGGTATTGAGCAAAAAGAGAAAAAATAAAGAAATAAAGAAATAAAGAAATAAATAAACAAGTAACTAATTAAGGGATCATGGATAAATTGCAAAAATTGAGACCAGATATTGTTATAATAATTATTATATTTTATATAATAGAATGTAGATTGAAAATTACATGTGGAAATTAGACTGTACATAATTTTCTTTTATCATTTGCACAAATAATATATTATTATTTGTATATTATTTATTATAATATTATTTATTATTTGGGGTAGTTCCAGAATGCATGGATTTCATGCATTATCTGTTATAGTGGGGCAGTGTGTATAGGTGCTGGAGTCAGAGAAGCCTGTCAGATGCAGGCTGTACATTGAAAGCATTATATAACCCAAAGCAGTTATGATGTAATTACATTTTAATGTCTATGTAATGCAACCCAGATGTATAGTAGTATCCATCAAACCAGTGTCCTACTGTGTACAGCAGCAACCAGACGTCAAGTCGCGCCACCATTGGACAATGGGACAGCAGTGCTTACTGTCAAACGAGCCAGCGGCTCCAGCTCCTGATAGATCTGACACGTGCAGACGGGCAATCAACGTAAAAGCATGGCTGCTATTCGAGCACTAGCACAAAGTAATTCAGTTCCTGGAGAAGTGTTCTTCAGAGATTAAAGGTGTGGTGGAGGTTGGCCATTGTGGCTGTCAATGTGAGGAATTACTCTCAGCTCCGTCATCTCGCTCTGAAATACAATGTGGGAAATCCGTCCAGCAGCCGAGGAGGGATTTTGTAATTGTTCTATGCAAATGTCTGCGCACACAGGCCTGTAATAACAGCTACCCTCTCGAGAATCCAATGATTTTGCCCTCCTAGCCCATCCTATTTCATCCTTTCAGCACAATCCTCCGCTGAGATGACGACTGCATAGTCTTCTCACCAGTTCTCCAGCAGGGAGTATTTAAGGACTTGTGCTTACTGAGCGATTTATAACCTCGTGGTTGAGGTGTGGTTCTCGTTGCAGCTTGTGTTGATAACGTTTGAACCACAAGAGATACTGCAAATCTGATTGCAACAATTGATTTCTGAGTCTGGTCGTCTTTGATCTGCTGCATGACTGCCTTTTCATTGGAAGAACTTGCCCTTGATTCAATAAGGTGGCTTTTAAGATGGTGGCCATGTTCAGGTCTTAGCCTAGAAGATAGAGCCCTCAGATACATCATTTTTCTTTTTGGTGTCCTGAGACTGCCGTTTACATGGTGTACAAATTGCATGAAGAATAGACCAATAGAAATGCTCAAAAATTTTGGTTCCATAGACTTACATTGAAAGTGTAGACAGTTTTTGTCCTCTGCTGTAACGTTGTAATTTTGGAGATCGACAGTATATGTGTATAATGTTATGTAGAGGTAATCCGGCAAAAGTTTCACAGTGACTACTTTAATCTACTTTGTTGTTCTTTGATCTGCTGCATGACTGCCTTCCCATTGGAAGAACTTGCCCTTGATCCAATAAGGTGGCTTTCAAGATGATGACCATTTTTAGGTCTTAGCCTAAAAGATAGGCCCCTCAGATACGCCATTTCCCCTTTTGGTTATGAAGTAAAAGGGTGTCCTGAGACTTTTTACTCTGTTTTTAACCCTGTATATGTATGTGTGTATATATATATATATATATATATATATATATATATATATATATATATATATATATATATATATCTCATAAAGAGGGTTTTTTGTAAGTGATGTTGAAGCATTTCTATTAGTCCGTTCATCATGAACCTTTCACAAGACATAAACAGCAACTGTCATGTTTTTATTTGGACAGCAACTAATATATATATATATATATATATATATATATATATATATATATATATATATATATATATATATATATATATATACACATTTTTGACTATGTAAATTGAACCAATAGAAATGCTCCAAAATTGCTTGTAAAAAATCTGGTTCCATTGACTTACATTGAAAGTGTAGACAGTTTTTGTCCTCTGCTGTAAAGTTGTCATTTTGGAGATTGACGGTATGTGTATAATGTTATGTAGAGATAATCCAGCAAAAGTTTCACAGTGACTACTTTAATCTACTTTGGGTTTGATGTCCAGATGAAAGCGAGTAGCTAGTTTAGGTCAGGTTAGATACTAGCAGCTCCAAGTAACTAGTACAGAGCATGGAGGCCCATTTTATTTAGATAATGTTGCCTCTTTGTGATCATCTCAGCATCTCACCCTAAACCAGCCAGTCAGAGTAGGACTGAAAGTGATTGTTTCACCAAAACTGGACATGAAATATGGCGTCCAGTGCACTGTAAAACCAGATAAGTTGTTGTACTTAAAGAGTTTGAGGCCTTCAAATATTTAAGTAATGCAAACTAGAGAAAATCAAATGGTTTGAGTTAAAATCAACTTAAATGTCAAATAGACTGGAAGTGATCATTTGAGTTAAATACAATGAAATCTAAATTGTTTGTACTTAAAATATTTTGTAAAATCAACCCTACTGACCATTTAATTCAACTCAACATTGAGTTTCCTGTAATCAGAATTAAGTTAACTTAGAAATAGTTTCCATAAAAAGCTACATCAAAAGAACACAGACAGCAGTTACATTTAGTTTAATTTTATTTAAAACTACATCACTGGGATCATCTAGGATGATTCTGACTCTTGAAGGGTTCAGTAGTGATGATGACTGGTTTTGATTGGTCTAGTTAGAAAACTGTTTATCTTACAATAATTCTTAAATACAGTTTACACATTGAAATGATAAAAACACAGTAAATTACATTTTCTAACTTTAGATCAGCATCAACTGCAGAACAACAGTTTTACACCACTTGAACACGGAAAACAACTTACCAAGTTCCAGAATGAGAAAAAGAGAGGGAAGATGGCGGCTTGGTTAATTGTAGTCCTCTGTAGTTCTTCAAGAAAAGAAAACAATGGAGAAAATGTCCACTGTAGAGAAATCCCAGCACTACAGAGTTTCTGTCCGAGGAAAAGAAGTTAAACACAGAAAACACCAAACCTCACAGTGAAAATAGAAAAAGACTTCAAAATCATTACAAGCTCCACTAAACAACTCAAACTAGTCTAGACTGAACTGACCAATGAGAATCTGGGAAGGTGCTACAGGGGTGTGGTCCAAGCTAAAAGCTGATGTTTTAAGTTTGTTCAACTTAAAAATATTAGTGTATCAGTTCTTCTTTCAGAATAGTAGAACATACTAAAATATTTTACGTAATGAAATAAAACTTTAGTTTTTAAGCACCAGTACACAAACTCTTTACACACAAACTAATTACTGGGTAACAGCGTGTTGGTTGTTGGTTGTTTCAACACATAAACAAGGCAGTTTGCAAAGCGTTTTCCACGGAAACGAGTGACTCGGTGCCCCAATTTCCTGGTTTGTCACCAAAGAAGGTCCTCCTCAGCCGGCAGACTGAAATGTGTGCGCGTATAAAAGCTGACAGCTATTTCTCCCGGAGCTTGTCTGAACGAATTTGGTGCTTCATCAGTCAAAGCCTAGGTATCTCCGTCAGAGTGGACCATCAGCTGGGACCAATAATTCAATAAACAGGATGCCTATCAAGTCCTAGTAATGAACAAGCGAGCAGGTACAGAACTTTGGGCTTGAATGGACTTCTGGGACGGAGCCATGAAAGAAGATCATTACAGAAGGAAACGGTGCATCTATGATGAAGAGACTCAACTTATTTTTTCAAACTTTTCAATTAATATTCATATTCTAAACTCCTTCTCGTGAACTGCGATGCTCTATTTTCTTGTACGGGTACGCCAGCCTGCAGGTCTGTTTTGTGTAGGTTTTATATGGACTGTGAAAATGAGAGATATGTATTTATACATGTATAAAATATTAATATTGGCTCATGCATAGGGACATAAGGCGCTTTGCATTCTCCACAGCACTTCTGAAGAAACCCCTCTGTTGACTTCACGCCAGAACAAAGCGATTGAGTGTGATATAAAAACCAATAGCCAAAAGTCTGAATTCATTGGTCCCTCAAATTAAATTTCATAGTGACTTCTATTGATAAACATCGTATTTTCTTCAGTTTAGCTTATATTTTTGATCAGAAAGTCAGAAATGTTGAGACTATCTTTTCTAGGTTTTTAGGGGAGGCACTTAATTTGCATCTTAATTATTTATGAGCTATTAGTTAACAATTCATGATGCGGTAATAAGCAGAGCTCTGAAATTTGTTATAAATATACTTATATAATGGGTTTAAAAATAAATTAAATGTAAATTAATTCGCATTTTTCAGTTAAAAATGAACTTTTAGTGTCAAAGTCAAGAAATATGATTAGATACTAATCTGAAACTTGATTACTGTAGTTTTTTTAATTGCACTTAAAATACAATCTATAACAACATTTAATTAAATTCCAATATTCTTTGCACGTTGCTTAAAAACATGGAAATAATGTCAATGTTTAACAGTTTATAACCTGGAAATATTATTTATAAGGACTTAGTAAGAGTCAGGCAGTGGTTATTAAGAATAAATAAGTTGTACTTCTATTATAGTCATTCAAATTCATTAATAAAGACCTTATAGATGTAGATAACTATTTGATTGTAAATAACTTTTAGTATTGATAATCAAAGATGAATAAGTAGTACTTTAGTTATGGTTATACACATACATTAATAAAGATGTCATAGACGTAGATAACTATTTGATGGTGTATTATTTCCAGATCATTTGTAAGCAAGTAATAAAAGTTAGGAATTAATAATTTAAAAAAATAATTAGTATTACTTTAGTGATAGTCATGCAAATCCATTAATAAAGATGTTATAGATGTAGGTAACTATTTGATTGTGTATAATTGATAGTATTTAGTATTGATAAATGATAATATTGATAGCACTTTAGTTATGGTTATACACATACATTAATAGAGATGTTATAGTTGTAGATAACTATTTAATGGTGTACTATATTTCCAGATCATTTGTAAGCATGTAATAACAGTTAGGAATTCATAATTAAAAATGAATTAGTATTTATTTAATTATACTTGTGCAAATTCATTAATAATGATCTTATAGACGTAGATAACTATTTGATGGTATACTATATTTTCAGATCATTTGTAATCATGTAATAACTTTAGTATTGATAATCAAAGATAAATAAGTAGTACTTTAGTTATGGTTATACACATATATTAATAAAGATGTTATAGATGTAGATAACTTTTTAATGGTATAGTATATTTCCAGATCATTTGTAAGCATGTTATAACTCTTATGTATTGATAATTAAAGATAAATAAGTAGGACTTTAGTTATGGTCTTGTAAATTAATAAATAAATCTTTAATAAAGATCTTATGAATGTTGACAGTAAAATCGCTTGGAAATCGTTTGGTGTAAGGTCAGCATTAGAGGAGAATCTAATCTCAACCAAGAAAGGAGAGAAGATAAGATTCCCAGACATGTTCCCAGACATTACCTTCTTAATGAAGGTACCACCTATAGTTAAGTGTGTTATCACGTGTAATAGTAGATCTGAAGATGCTATCACTTCAGAATCACTCTCCTGTGCTCTTCAGTTCACCGTCTGTTTCCCAAATAGAGTTTTGCACATTCCTGTCAGTGTGTATCTCTAAAATTGTACATAGAGGTGAGACTTTTTTAATCACCCAGCATCTCTGAATAGAATTAGGGCTGAAATTGTGTTAAAGGGAAAGCAGCCAACAGCCGCCAGATGCCAGAGCTATGACGCCAGTTCTCCTCCTTGCCTCTAGAGGTCCCTGTCTCATCTCAAATCTCAATATAAGAATATATTGTCTTGTATTTATTCCCCCTCTTATTTGCTACTCTGGCTTCGACTGTTGCTCTTCTCTGGTTCTGGCTTTGTCGCTCCATCTCCAGTTATGTTCACTCAGTATTGGTCTCTATGGGTAGCTGTAGCTGTTGTACAGACTGACTCACTCCTGCTTATTAAACTAGTTTACCATTCAGGTTTGCGAGTGTCTGGTTTGTGAGTCCAGCGTTAGGTGGGGTCTTGAGTAGCTAGCCTAGCTAAAGCCACACAACATGGTAAGAAGTGCTTCCTTGGTACGACCTCAAAAATGTGTTCTTTTCAAATTAATTTAAATTAAATTTTAAATTTAGAATTATTATTCTGTCGTTTGTGTTTTGCACACAGCAAAAATTGACCCACCCATGCTGTGAAACACATACACACTAGGGGGCAGTGAGCACAAGTGCCCGGAGCGGTGGGAAGCCCTATCCACGGTGCCTGAGGAGCAGTTGAGGGTTAAGTTCCTTGCTGAAGGGCACATCAGGGTCACTACTGTACCTTTCTGTTATCCTGAATACTTGAAAGTGAGACCACAGCACAAGCTCCTCAAGCCCCTAGTGGTCAGCACCAGTATAGCAGGTCACTACAGTACATTTCTATTATCCTGAATACTTGAAAGTGAGACCACAGCACAACAAGCTCCTTGTGGTCAGCACCAGCATAGCGGGTCACTGCGGTAGTTTTCTGTTATCCTGAATACTTGAAAGTGAGACCACAGCACAGCAAGCTCCTAGTGGTCAGCAACAGCATAGCAGGTCATTACAGTGCCTTTGTTATCCTGAAATCTTGAAAGTGAGACCGCAGCACAACAAGCTCCTCAAGCTCCTAGTGGTAAGTACCAACGTAGCATGTCACTACAGTACATTTCTGTTATCCTGAGTACTTAAAAGTGAGACCGCAGCACAACAAGCTCCTCAAGTTCCTAGTGGTCAGCACCAGCATAGCGGGTCACTACAGTACTTTTCTGTTATCCTGAATACTTAAAAATGAGACCACAGCACAACAAGCTCCTCAAGTTCCTAGTGGTCAGAACCAGAACAATAATAATAATATTAACTGTATTTAAAACAAAATACAGTAAAGCAGATCTGGCAAGTGCTTTGTAAGAATGTAGTCCAATGTCAGCTCGGGAACGTCTTCTATAATGCGTCTCCCGTTCTGGCTAATTACGTTGATTGACGCCGGAAGAGGCTTTTATGTGGGTGTCATCGCGTCTTCGCCAAAAACAGCACATCTGATGGAGCAATTAGCGCGGCAACTTCACCCGGTTGTAAAATAACAATATGAAAGATTAATTTATCAGTAAAAATGACAGGTAACACACTGCTGCCTGTGGGGCGTCATGTGATAATAATAGGACTTCTGTGATTTTGATTGCCATCAAGAACAATTAAGCATCAATGCTTAAAAAAAAAAAAAAAAAAAAATTAGTTCATCTCCGGAGACTGAATTCTCAGAACGGCTGTTGCTCTTGGGAATGACTTCCACTGATTTTATAAGCATTTTCTTTATACATCTGAAGGAATTTGACCTCCCTGGCCTCGTGTACATGCCCACACTGGCCTGACGGACTCAAGAGCTTTCTGTTTATATATATATATATATATATATATATATATATATATATATATATATATATATATATAGTAAGGCTTTAGTACAGTAAGGCCTTAAAACAGGGTTTTAGTTGTGTGTTATTAAGTATTAAGTGAGACCCCAAGCTGTGTTTTGTTCAGTCCCATCATATTTGGACTGGTTTCCTCTTTTCATTTGAAGCCAAGAGAAGAAATGACAACAATACCCTCTATAAAGTGTTCCGTTGGTACTACAACCTACAAAAATAACTTGGAGGTAACAAGCAATTCAACTAGTTTTACTCAACCCAAGAAATTAAACATTCAATCTAAATTTTAGGTCAAATCAAACTAGTTCAACCATTTGTTACCACATTACATCATCTTCCTGGGTTCTACCAACAAAGCACTTTACAGTGAACCCAAACTGAGAGCTGGGGCATTCAACATCATTGAACATGATTAAACGTAACGTAACGTAAGTGAGGAAATTCTAATCTCTGCCAAGAAAGGAGAGAAGATAAGGTTCCAACAAGACTATGTTCCCAGACGTTACGAAGGTCCCTCTTAATGAAGGTACCACCTATTGTTGAGTGTGTTATCAAGTGTAATAGTAGATCTGAAGATGCTATCACTTCAGAATCACTCTCCTGTGTTCTTCAGTTCACCGTCTGTTTCCCAAATAGAGTTTTGCACATTCCTGTCAGTGTGTATCTCTAAAATTGTTCATAGAGGTGAGACTTTTTTAATCACCCAGCATCTCTGAATAGAATTAGGGCTGAAATTGTGTTAAAGGGAAAGCAGCCAACAGCCGCCAGATGTCAGATCTGTGATGCCAGTTTCCCTCCTCGCCTCTAGAGGTCCCTGTCTCATCTCAATATTAAGGCCAGGTCTAGACGGGGGCGTGGGGCTTGACTGGGGTGTCCTTTGCAGCTAAATGGTCAGACTCTCCATCTGACCTTCTTCTGATATGGAATATTTTAAAAGTCTGTCTGTTTTCCTATTTTTATCATCTTTCCTATTTTTCGTATCTCAGGTATGACGCCAGCATTACATATTTATTTGCCATAAATATGAATGAATAAAGAAACCCTAGAAAATTAACTAACTAGCTAACTTTTACCTGGCTAAGTTAGTTCAGGACTTGTTTTATGGAACCTCCCAAGGAAATCTGCCCCAAGACTGTATTTGCTGGTTGAGGCGAGACCTTTCTCGTCTTTCTCAGAACTCGTTTTTTCATGGGATCTTTATTTTAGCCACCCACTAACTATACTATGCTAGCTAACTATACTATGACCTTTTGCCCTTCAATTTATAGCTGAACTCGACCTCTACTAACAATACGTTGGGTTTTATATTTGTTATCTAAAAGTAAACTGCTTTACAACAGCAAGAGTATGATTCTCAGCCTGGCCTCTAGAGGTCTCTATTACCTCAGTATGAAGGCCAGTTCCCAATAGGAGGCTGGACAAGTGTACCTCAGGTTGAACATGTATGAAGGCAAAAGCTTTTAAACATGTGCCACTGGAAGTAAGCTGCTAGTACGGTGGTGTAGTGGTTAGTATGGTGGTGTAGTGGTTAGTATGGTGGTGTAGTGGTTAGTACGGTGGTGTAGTGGTTAGTATGGTGGTGTAGTGGTTAGTATGGTGGTGTAATGGTTAGTATGGTGGTGTAGTGGTTAGTATGGTGGTGTAGTGGTTAGTATGGTGGTGTAGTGGTTAGTATGGTGGTGTAGTGGTTAGTACGGTGGTGTAGTGGTTAGTATGGTGGTGTAGTGGTTAGTACGGTGGTGTAGTGGTTAGTACGGTGGTGTAGTGTTAGTATGGTGGTGTAGTGGTTAGTATAGTGGTGTAGTGGTTAGTATGGTGGTGTAGTGGTCAGTATGGTGGTGTGGTGGTTAGTACGGTGGTGTAGTGGTTAGTATAGTGGTGTAGTGGATAGTATGGTGGTGTAGTGTTAGTATGGTGGTGTAGTGGTTAGTATAGTGGTGTAGTGGTTAGTATGGTGGTGTAGTGGTTAGTACGGTGGTGTAGTCGTCAGTGTGGTGGTGTAGTGGTTAGTAATGATGAGTTCAAATATCAAATACAGTGAAGATCATTTGCAAGTAATGTTTCTTGCTTTAGTTGGCATTTCACATACCGTCCCACCTGTTTTGGGACTGAGCTTCTACACTGACTTGGTTGCAGGACTGTAGAAGATCTATGTCTGATCAACCACTTCTGAGATAAAGAGCAAACTCTAAATTAGATTTTCTGCCAAACTATTGCTTTAAGAGAAACATTGGTTCTTTGAGCAAACACGAAAATCAGGAACAAACAGAATAAATCTATTCGGGTCAAACCCACAAGATCCTTCAATCTTCTTCTCCTCCCCCTGTGGTCACCATTCCGCTCCGTAAGCAATGCTAAGTCTGTTCCCTGTGAGCTGGAAAAGCAATAGCCGTTCAGATAGCCGAGTGAGGACTCTGGGAAACATTTAAAGCAAAATGAGGACCGCCGGGCCCTCTGGGACAGGAAGAATTATTTTACTGGGGGCTTGCAGCGCGACTTGTGGGTAAGACCTCGTTCTCTCCCGATTTCCATAAAGATGGAGCTGAGCGTCTCCAAGGACTGACATGGCCGAACAAGTTTTCCATTTAGTCTGAAGGGGACAGTAACAGAGCGCAGCCATTCCCATAACAATGACATAAAAACCAACGACTGGATACACGGGCTCTTTGTTCTCGTACGTGTGTGGAATGTGAGTGAGGCGGATGTTAGTGCCAGTGATGGTGTAGCAGCTGATACTAATGAGCGGAATGAATGAAGAAGGTGGATCTGTGTGACTGATCTACTCCAGTTTTAACTCCTACAAGCTGCAGTTATTGTCAGCTGTAAGAATTTTACTGTCAGAGACCAACCTTGTTTAATTTCTAACCAAAACTATGTAACTAGATATTTATTAGTTATTAATTAGTTAATTTTAGGGACAAGAAAGATTGGCTGTATCGTCTCAGGTCTCCAGAATCCACTTGAGAGTTGCCTTTACTTGAGACTTGACTTAAGACTTGCCTGTTCTAACTTAGGACATAACTTGAGACTTGCCTGTACTGTCTTGAGACTTGACCTCAGACTTGCTTATACTACATTGAGACTTGGCCTGACTTCAGATTCGCCAGTACTAACTTCAAACTAGTCTTGACTTCAGTCTTGTCTGTACTAACTTCAAACTTGACTTAAGACTTGCCTGTGCTGACTTAGGACACAACTTGAGACTTGCATGTACTGACTTGAGACTTCACCTTAGACTTGCCTTTACTAACTTGAAACTTGGCCTGACTTCAGATTTGCCTATACTAACCTAAGACTTGGCACCAGACTTGCCTGTACTAACTTAGGACATAACTTGAGACTTGACTTTAGACTTGCCTGTACTAACTTCAAACTAGGTTTGACTTCAGACTTGCCTGTACTAACTTCAAACTTGACTTAAGACTTGCCTGTGCTGACTTAGGACACAACTTGAGACTTGCCTGTACTGACTTGAGACTTGGCCTCAGATTTGCCTATACTAACTTAAGACTTGGCCTGACTTCAGATTCGCCTGTACTAACTTCAAACTAGGCTTGACTTCAGACTTGCCTGTACTAACTTCAAACTTGACTTGAGACTTGCCTGTACTAACTTAGGACATAACTTGAGACTTGCCTGTACTGTCTTGAGACTTGACCTCAGACTTGCTTATACTACATTGAGACTTGGCCTGACTTCAGATTCGCCTGTACTGACTTTAAACTAGACTTGACTTCAGACTTGCCTGTACTAACTTCAAACTAGTCTTGACTTCAGACTTGCCTGTACTAACTTAGGACTTGGCCTGACTTCAGACTTGCCTGTACTACTTCAAACTTGACTTAAGACTTGCCTGTTCTAACTTCAAACTAGTCTTGACTTCAGACTTGCCTGTACTAACTTCAAACTTGACTTCAGACTTGCCTGTACTAACTTCAAACTTGACTTCAGACTTGCCTGTACTAACTTCAAACTAGGTTTGACTTCAGACTTGCCTGTACTAACTTCAAACTTGACTTAAGACTTGCCTGTGCTGACTTAGGACACAACTTGAGACTTGCCTGTACTGACTTGAGACTTGACCTCAGATTTGCCTATACTAACTTGAGACTTGGCCTGACTTCAGATTCGCCTGTACTAACTTCAAACTAGGCTTGACTTCAGACTTGCCTGTACTAACTTCAAACTTGACTTAAGACTTGCCTATACTAACTTAGGACACAACTTGAGACTTGCATGTAGTTAGAATTTTTTTTAGAATTTAGACACTCAAATTAGCCACATGTGATTTTGCACACAGCGGAATTTGACCTCCGCATTTAACCCATCCGTGCAGTGAAACACCCACATATACACACACACTAGTGAACACACTAGGGGGCAGTGAGCACACGTGCCCGGAGCGGTGGGCAGCCCTATCCACAGCGCCCGGGGAGCAGTTGGGGTTAGGTGCCTTGCTCAAGGGCACCTCAGTCGTGGCCTGGGGGATCCCGGGGATCCCGGCCACGGCTGTGACTTGAGACTTGACTTGACTGTGACTTGAGACTTCACCTTAGACTTGCCTATACTAACTTGAAACTTGGCCTGACTTCAGATTTGCCTATACTAATCTAAGACTTGGCACCAGACTTGCCTGTACTAACTTAGGACATAACTTGAGACCTGACTTGACTTCAGACTTGCCTGTACTAACTTCAAACTTGACTTAAGACTTGCCTGTGCTGACTTAGGACACAACTTGAGACTTGCCTGTACTGACTTGAGACTTGACCTCAGATTTGCCTATACTACATTGAGGCTTGGCCTGACTTCAGATTTGCCTATACTAACCTAAGACTTGTCATCACACTTGCCTGTACTACCTTGAGACTTGACCCCAGACTTGCCTGTACTAACGTCAAACTAGGCTTGACTTCAGACTTGCTTGTACTAACTTGAAACTTGACTTAAGGCTTGCCTGTGCTGACTCAGGACTGAACTCGAGACTTGCCTGTGCAGACTTGCCGTATTTAATTTTTGACTCAGCTTGAGACTTGCTTTTGTCTTGCCTGCTCTGTATTGATTCAGGATTTACCTTCAGACTGAGGACTTGCCTCTGCCGACTCTGGACTTGATACCTACCTGTACAACTCGACCTGAGACTTGCCGCCTCAGGACTTGATACTGTGAGACCAGCCTTGACTAATTTAGCGCAGAAACTTGGGACTTGTTGGTTTTGATTTAGAACTGGACGTCAGACTCGACTGTACTGACTCAGGACTTGATACGAGACTTAACCTCCACTTTAGACTTGCCTGTGTTGACTTGAGACTCGAGAATACACCGTGCAACATTTTATTGTGACAAGGCATTGCTCTTTAGAGACGTCGAGGTTCAGCAAGTCTCGAGTCGAGTCTACCAGCACAGGCGTATGACTCCCTTAACGATATACTTACTTCGGTTCTGCTCCATGTAACGCTCACTCTCTCTAAATGAGCCTGCTGTCTGCCGGTGGGACCTCCAGACTGTTAGTGTCGGTGGTATTGCGGGTGATTTGTTGTTAAGTATCGGGCTGTTCATTAGACACTCTTCCGGGATGTTTTCTTCTCGTCTACGAACTCTGTTACCAGTTTAGTCCTCATTTAGGCCTGCGCTCCTCTAAACCTGGGGGAGTTCCGATGCTTTAGCTGGATTTAGCTGAAGGATTAGGCCGTATTAAACCCTGTTTATGTTAATATTGACCTTTCACTAATGATTAGTGTGCATTAGAGGCGTACAGTGCTCTGAAAAAGCATACGTATGATCCAGTAATATCTAGTCCTGTTATATGGAGTTGGTTTTAAACTTAGCGAGAGTGGCTTCATTGTACTTTATCATCTTGCTATGTTAGTGGTGATGTTGTGTCTGTATATATATATATATATATATATATATATATATATATATATATATATATATATATATAATATAATATAATATAGTACTATCTTATATATCCTCCTTTAAACCAGTAATGATAGACGGCTCCATCCCCGCCAACGTCCACGGCAGGTCGTGTGGTATTGAAGATGTACGGCTTCTTGTATCTACAGTGTCCACTTTTCTGCTTTTAGTATGAGTTTCACGCGGAGAAGATAGAAGTACAGAAGCACAAAAGGAAAGAGGCTGTGTATGAGTGTGTGGGCGTTCGAGAGAGTTCAAAGCGAGAGTTTGGCTGCGTTTATGCACTTATGCGTCCAGCCATACAGCAAATCCTGAGTGTAGGATTAACACTCGCAGAGGTCAGTACTGCCCAGCTGCCCTCAAATGAATGCCGCAGGGGTTAATTCAACATTGTAGGTGTTTATTAGTACTGGATTAGTGAAAAGCCCACCACTACTGGTTTTAATAACAATTATAGAATTTTATACAGTGGAATAAACAAAAAATGTTTTATTTTTCTTTATTATTTTATTTCTTTTATTATTTTTTTGCTTTAATTAGTTCTGTATTATTTAACTTATTTTATTTTGTTATTATTATAATATCTTGTTTTTTTCCTCTTAAATTTCTTTTGAACTAATTAACTTTTTTATTATTTGTATAATCTCTTACCCTCTTTTTATCTGAATTTCTTACTAATTAAATCTTAAATCAATTTTTTATTATTATTATTTTTTCTACTTTTATGTTCACTGTTACTTTCTTCTCAGTTGTTTTAATTTATAATGATTAAATTCAGATTTTATTTTCTTTATATCAATCCCTGTTCATGTAAATGCTCGGCTACATTGAAAATGAGGGTTATACCACAATGTACATCTGAGCTTGATTGATTGATTGAAACAGTATTATCTACAATATTATTGCCAAAGATTTTAAATTTGGAGCGCTATATTCCTATACAAGATCCTGCTCTAAAGTGATGCCGTGTACTAATAACATATAAGAGTGTAGATTTGAAGCAAGGGTGTAGATTTACTTTCCACACTTAATTTAATAACAAATAAATTTGAGATAAATTTAAAATTTTATGTCATTCATCCAGCTTTTTTTTATTTTAAGATCTTGTTTCAGGCAAAAATATATTTAATATATCATTTTATAACTGCATCTAGACCTACAAAATTCAGAGCTCAAACAATCTGTGAACGCTGCTGCCTACCTACACGATGAACTTCAAATTTTAGGCTTTAGATTTAAAATTCTACAATTCAAATTTAAGATTTCAGCGTGTAATCTTCAAAGATTAAGATTAGGTTTAAGATTAAGATTAAGTTCACTTCGAAGTTGATTTCTAACTTCTAAACCAGTCTTTTTAGCTACCAGTAGATGAACTACTTAGTTAGCATTTCAGTTATACTATAAAACGTGGTTCTTTAGTTTAACCTAAAACAAGTTGTGTTAACTTAAATTACATAATTTTATTCAACCTAAATAAATGTCTGTTTTTTTGCGGTCATTTTTTTGAGTGGACCCAAAAATAATTTGCTGTTTACCATATTAAGTTTTTTTTTATTTAGGTTACAATTTACCTTTCTGTAATCTTAGATATAGAAGTGTAGAGACTTTCGACCTTTTCGATCATTGAGCAAAACCTCTCAGCTAGTTCAGAGATTTATTAAAAATGCATCTGCAGTGCCTACAACAGTTGCATGACTTCACACCAGGACTTAGTAGTAACTTATACAGCTGAAAAAGCTATAAGTGTTAAAAAAAAATAGTTAATACTGTAAAAAGCATGAAATTTTATTCAACTCAAATAAAGGTGCAGCAATGTTTTATTCAACGGATTTATGTGAAGTAAATAAATCCAGTTTACTTGCTTGTTACCACATTTTTTTATATACCATGTTTACATTGTGTAATGTATTTAATTTCATGTGAACCCACAGTTAAACCGACAAATACTAAAAGTACTTCAATTACTTTCTTGTCATCTAGCCACGAAAACACAGTAAAAAGTTTTTTGTTGGTACAACCTCTACAAAAACTTACCTCATATAGAAACAAGGAATTGAGCTACTTTTATTCAACCTAAAAAAATATTTTTTGTTGTGTTTAAATGAACAAATGAATTATTCTTCCGGTCAAAGTCAAATTTTTTGAGTGGAGTAAAACTAGTTCAGTTGCTTGTTTCCACATGAAGTAGCAAAGCACTTTTTAACGGGGATATCTCGAATAGGTTGAAAGACTTCTACCAGAAAATAAAAGCTTTAAAAAGCTGTGGTTGTACTACTGGCAATAACCACATGGTTTCAGTCCTGATAAAGCAGAACATATTTTTTTAGCTATTTCAGCCATGATTTTATTTATTTAGTTGTTTTATTTTTTGTCCTGTGGCCAATCAGAGAGCTGAACAGCTCTCCAATAGTGGACTCCTTAGCACTACTGACTTACTTTCCAGTCACTTTTACTGTTATTATTTATCAAAGAACTTAATGTGATGCATTTGACAGCTATTCTTAGCTGCTGCCTTACCTTTACCTGTAGACGTTCTCGTGCTGGGCTACCCATGTGCTGATTATACTGTGTTTATGCACCTCAGCGCCATATTTCTGTGTGGTACTCGGCTGGGAAGGTGTTGGATGGATGTTGAAAACTGTAGTGTGAGCCTTGCACAGCCTAATGGCCTTCATGAAGCATGGCAGCGTTTCTTAGACTGTGTGGCACGTTGTCACATATTTATCCAGGGGTCTAGCGGTCTTCGTGTGAAAGCATCATTACAGTGACAGGAGAGATTTGGGCACTGCAGCTTCTCGTGCCCTAAATGTCCTGAGGAGTTGTCCATCAGGAATAAACTAGCTTTCCAACAGAGCGGTCCACAGCACCCTGTAGAAAGTGCTTCGTTGGTACAACCTACAAAAAAAACACTTCATGTGGAAACAAGCGACTGAACCAGTTTTACTCAACCTAGAAACAAAGTTTTAACGAATGATTCTTTCAGTCCAAGTTGTTAATTACGTTGCACTTTCTACGGTGGAGGGAACGTTTTACAGTCGCAGCTCTTTCATTATGCTCTATTTTATAAACAGATCACAGACTGCGATGAGCCTGAAGCTCTAATAGCATCTCAGTCCTCGACTCCACTCTCAGCCAGCCTCAAGTTGCTTTTCAGAGTAAAAAAAAGGCCAAACTATCCAAAAAATACAGCCCATTAAAATAAATAAAAGCCACCAATGACAATTGTGATACCCTAGGGTTGTGCGATATTGACAGAAAATGATATATCAATATTTTCTGTTGATAATGATAATAAACGTGTTGGCAAGAACCTGACGATACAATACATATCGTGATACAATATGTTGCGATACTGCAAGCAAAGTGATTTTTCAAATCCTACTATAAAACACACCACTGTATGAACAGGTTTATCAATGTTTACACTAGCACTGCACCTTGATGCTGATTGTTAATGCTGGAGTGGAGCTGAAAATGGATTACAACACTGCCAACTAGTGGTCAGAGGTTTAAATACAACACACAATGATAGACTGTCTGTGTATCGACACTGTGTTTTTGAGAATTAATACAGTATCACCAAACATAATTCAATATTCATATAATTCATATTCAATATTTTGATATTTTTTCTAAAAAGCAGTTACACTAATTTTATTCAACCTAAAAATGTAGCTTGAATTAGTAATTCTTTCAATCAAAATCATTTATTAGGTTGAATAAAACTAAATGAAACTATAAGTTGTGTCTCAAGATTGTCCTAATGCAGCACTTTCTACTTTCGTTTTTATTATTAAAATAAATAAAAAATAGGTCAGTGAAAATTGTGATAAACTGTTTTGTTGGTATAATCTAAAAAAAAATACTAACCAGCAATTGAACTAATTTTGTTCAACCTAAAATTGTAACTTGAATGACTAATTCTTTCAATCAAAGTAATTTTTTGGGTTAAATAAAACTTCAACAATTTTTTCAACAAAAAATCAAACAATTACATGTTGCCACATAACAACTAAACGGGTGCTTGTTACCACATAAGTAATTAGTTGAGGTTTTACCAACGAAGCACTTCTTACAGTATCTACTAGGGGTGTAAGAAAATATTGAAATGTTGATAATTATTCGTTCATTATATCTAAATATATGTTTAGTGATACTGTATCAATTTTCGAAAACACAGTATCGATTATCACTAATTAATAGTTTACATGCAAAGATTCCTGTTTCTGGCAGCCAGTGACTCATAGCATGTTGTGTTTAAACCTCTGACCACTAGATGCCAATGTTGGAATCCATTTTCAGCTCCACTCCAACATTAACAAGAAGCACAAGGGCGCAGTGCTATTGTAATGCTATTATAAGCGTTGTTGAACTTGTTCACATAGTGTTATGTTTTTATACTAAAATTGCAATATATCACTTTGCTCACAATATCACAATATATAATCAACTGTATATTGAATCGTGACAGCTGTAGGTTCTTGCCAATACACAGCCCTAGTATCTACTGATTGACCATCGCTGCCTACGGGATATATTTTGAATAGCAGTAACGAACAGTTCTAGATGTGGTTAATGATGAAACCTGAATGTTAATGTTTTAAAGCTTATTCTGAGTTACTGAATTCTTGTTTTATTCTTGTTTTGCAGACTGAAGGATGTGGTTTAGAAGTTTTTTTCCCATAATACCCAATAATATTCACGGGTGTTACACTCCTTATCCATATTGCCGGAATCACACTGAATTATTTTTCACCTTCAGCTGGAGTCTAGATGAGGCATGAGTGCTGTTATCTGCAGACTGCATGATGTTTTCACAGTTAATATTCACTTTTGAATCTCACTGAACGTAAAGCCTTGTGGATCTGAAACTGGCTAGATGAACGGAATATCTGCAGCTGCATGTAGTTGTGATTATCTTGATTTTGAGTAGAAAAAGTTTGATATAAATATATACCACATATAAATATATAGGTTTTTTAGAACTCGATGCCAATAAATAGTCATATTTTTTCTACTTGATGGCAAAAACAAACTTAATAACATCTGGGAGTTTTAGACTAACCTAAATGAGTTCTATGGTTTAGAAGCAATTGAACCGTTCTTTCAATCGACTCTACTGTTACTCGGTTTTAAATTTCTGCCAGATCTTTAGTGAGTTTTCAAGATATCAGCTCCGCTCCAGCTCCAAATTGTCTAATCTGACTGTCTAATTGGGGCTAGTATACAGCTTTTTGAATGGATGCTCAGATTCTGGAAAACAACAGATTTTTTCCAGAATTTTCCCCCATAGAGAATGAATAGGATGGAAAAGTGCACGCCAATCTACTAAGTTTCTGCTCAACCAACAGACACCATTTCACATACACTGACTCAGGACAGACCCCCGACCATGACTGCAGTGTTAGTTTGACCTGCACTCGTCTGTTTGTTGTTTTTTTCCGTTCCTCTTTTTTCCCCATAGAGTCCCATTCATTTTCGAGTGCCACCAAAACTCATGGTTTGGTTAAACCTACAACGACCAAACTGCCTGAACTCACTGAGAGCAGATCCTCAAACACACTGACCCGCACTCCTCTCTTTGTAGTTTATTCAAACCATCATGTGTTTTCTTCAGGAAATGCACTTTTCTAGTTACCAGTAGATCATTTATCTAGGTTGTACCTACAAAGCACATTTCATATATAAATTTTTTTCATTTCTCTTGATAGCAGAAGTTAGAAGTTATAGCTGACAGTGATAGCAGTCAGTTTGCTGTCTACTGATTGCTGGTGTACGTACAAGAGGAGGGAGTTTAATTTTTAAGCTACTTCAAAACTCCACAGATCCATCCTTTCTAACAATCCTTGGATTTGCATTGGTAGCCTTTAAGAAACCAGAGATCGGCAACCTTGCCGAGACAGGAAGCACGGATTTCTGCCAGATCTTCGATGAGTTTATAAGATATCTTCTCTGTTCCAGCTCCAAATTGTCCAATCTGACTGTCTGATTGGGGATTGTATACAACTTTTTGAACAGATGCTCAGAAACTCCACAGATCCATCCTTTCTAACGAAATCCATTCTTTCTAGCCTTCAAGAAACCAGAGATCGGCAACTTCAAACATAACAGAAATGGAATAGAATTTAGAACTATTTGCCAGACAGCAGAATTTGACCTTCACATTTAACCCCTACGTGCAGTGAAACACCTACCTGGGAGCAGTTAGAGGCTAGTTGCCTTGCTCAAGGGCACTTCAGTCATGTCTTGTTGGTGTGAGGGATCTAACCGAAGACCTTCCGGTCAAAAGACCAGATCACAAAACTTTAGCCCACGACTGCCCCAGGATTATAGGTCATTACGTCTCCTCTGCAACAAGCTATGAAATAACTTAAGTTTGGGAGAAGGACCAAATCCAAACTCCTTCTATCCATCATTACACACTCTATATAAACCACTCCTCTGCCCTCACCTTCTCTTGACAAGATTTACACCCTACCACCTTCCCAGCTCCTCCATCTCTTCCAAAATCTTACTCACTCTGCGTTGGGCAAGGGGGGCCTGGCTTCAAAACCCAGCAGCCGAAGCCACCAAGAACTCCAGCACTTCTCAAAATGACTTTGAGATGCTGTCGATTGGAGTGGACATGTTAGAACAAAGCTCGGGGTCAGTTCAGCATGACCTTTCTTATCTAGCCTTCAGGACACCAGAGATATGGACCCTGAGACTGGTGTCTTCTCCGAGGAGTCCATGCTCTTAGTACCGTAATCAGGTGATCTCTCTCTGGAAGCGTCTTCTCCGAGCAGCCCCTTTGCCGTAGTAGTGATGATGATGTTGTGGTTTGATGAAGTGAATGTTCTTCTTAAACTGCTGTACCGAGTCCAACAGCGACGGCAGCAGGCTGACTCATCAGGGACCGCGAGGAAACTTTGTTATTAATTGCGAGATCTACTACTTGCTTCCTTATGTTGGGTTTCTCTAATTAGCAAACAGAAGAAAAACCTGTTACCATTAAAACTCGTTCCCATTCTGGAACTGGCCGGTCTTCTGTATGTTCGGTTCAATTTAGTTTTAATGTTTATTTTTTTTCCTTTTCTTTTATAAACAACACTGTCAAGCCAAAGCAGCTTTCCAGAACTGCAGGTCCAGCTTCATCATTAATATAGCCAAGGCAGGAAAACCAGGAGGAAATGGAAATATGATGAAAGGTTGTGGAATTTTTGCCTATGAAAGTCTGGATCTTCCATATGTAGCTATATGTCATGGGGCATATCATAAACTGTGGCTGGATTATGTCAAATAGAGGTGAGCGATATGGCCCTATAATAATATCACAATATTTCAAGGTATTTTGGCAAAAACGATACTCGATAGCGATATGATAATAAAAAAAAAAAAAATCAAGAATGCACTACTGCAACAAAATGAAAATTAATTTTTTTTTATTGCATACGATATGATATGGCACACCCCTAACTGAGATATTAAAAAATACAAGAATTTTCATCAGTACAGAAGTCAGTGATCCAGAATGTCACGATACTAAATAATGCACTCCAAATATCTCCATATATCCAGGACTGAAGTAAAGTGAATGATACTGGACAGATCAAATCTGTCTATAGTAGATACATAATGGGAAATGAGAAAAATTTAAATTTTTCTTTTGATAAAAACAGTAGAAGTAGTACCTGATGTGATAATTAGGGATGGGTGGTGATATTTTAGGGTATCACGATATTCAAAAATGTTGGCAATATTATTGTGTACGATACGATATGGTACACCCCTAATGTCAAATATACTATATTTCTTATCTTTACAGTAATTTAAGCATATATTTGTTACTATATATGGATTAATGGCACTTACAGAGTTTTCATAACTAGACTTCTTGTAACTGGAAAGCTATTATGATTGAACAAGCAAGTCTGGGTCCTAGCATCCTTCAAACCAAATTAAGATTAATTTCATTTATACTTGATCATCTCTAACAATCCTCAGATTTCAGCTAAATTACACTACACTGCCAAAAGTATTCGCTCTTGAGTGACGTCCCATTATTTAATCCATAGGGTTTGATATGATGTCGGCCCAACCTTTGCAGCTATAACAGCTTCAGCTCTTCTGGGAAGGCTCTCCACACGGTGTAGGAGAGTGTTTATGGGAATGTTGGACCGTTCTTCCAGAAGACCATCTGTGAGGTCAGACACTGATGTTGGACGAGAAGGTCTGGCTCACAGTCTCCGATTCTAATTCATCCCAAAGGTCTTCTATCAGGTTGAGGTCAGGACTCTGTGCAAGCCAGTCAAGTTCTTCCACACCAAACTCGCTCCTCCATGTCTTTATGGAGCTGCTCTGTGCACTGGTGGGCGGTCATGTTGGAACAGGAAGGGGTCGTCCCCAAACTGTCCCCACAAAGTTGGGAGCATGAGTCTCTTCTGAAGCATTAAGAGTTCCTTTCACTGGAACTGAGAAGCCAAGCCCACCTCCTGAAAAACAACCCCACATCATGATCCCCCCTCCACCAAACTTTACACTCAGCACAATGCAGTCAGAGTACCATTCTCCCGGCAACTGCCAAACCCAGACCCGTCCATTGGATTTCCAGACGGAGAAGTGTGATTGGTCTCTCCAGAGAACACGTCTGCTCTAGAGTCCAGTGATGGCGTGCTTTACTCCACTGCATCCGACACTCTGCATTGTTCTTGGTGATGTAAGGCTTGGATACAGCTGCTCGGCCATGGAGACCCATTCCATGAAGCTCTCTACGCTCTGTTCTTGAGCTGATCTGAAGACCACATGAAGTTTGGAGGTCTGTAGTGATTGACTCTGTAGAAAGTTGGTGACCTCTGTGCACTATGCTCCTCAGCATCCGCTGACCCGCTCTGTCATTGTACGTGTTCTACCACTTGGTGGCGGAGTTGCTGTCGTTCTCAATCACTTCCACTTTGTTCTAACACCACTGACCGTCCACTGTGGAATATTTAGTAGTGAGGAAACTTCACCACTGGACTTCACAGGTGGCTTCCTATCACGGTACCACACTGGAGTTCACTGAGCTCCTGAGAGAGACCCACTCTTTACTAATGTGTGTAGAAGCAGTCTGCAGGACTAGGTGCTGGTTTTCTACACCTGAACACCTGAATTTAATGACTTGGATGGGTGAGTGAATATAGTGAACATGGCTATCATCAGCAGGGCAAAGCAAATGAATTATTTGCCTAATGAATTTGAAGAAAGTACAGTGGGCCTAGGACGGAGCCCTGTGGGATACCATACATTTATATGTGGCCTGCCATGTAGTATCTGAACCAGGATAGCACAACGATATTTTCTAGCCTGTGTATTAGAGTTTTTTTCAGTGATGTTGTCAAATGTGAGAGCAATAAGTCCAAACAGTGACCCCTGGTTTGGAGGACAGCGACAGGTTATTTACTATCTTCAGCTGTGTTCTTCCAGTTGTGAGATAAAGGGCTAAACTCTGTAACTTTGCTTCGTGCAGAGGGACCGGGTGGCACTTTGAACCAGAGGATGAGAATTGACCATGCCAAGGGTCTCGAAACTTGTCAAAGGACTGCTGTCCTTGTGCCAAGGTAAATTCCAGACACAAACAAAGCCTGGAGCTGAGGGAAATCATCAGTCTGCCTCACACTGTGCTTCTTTTGATGGACCAGCCGAGGAGATTTCACTCTGCCCCCACAAGGGCTTACACTGCTGGCTGCGAGGATACAGGCCGGTTTTGAAATGTCCTTTGTTTCCGTGTCCCCTTTTCTTCCTTTAGGAAGAACAATCCTTCTTTGCTCTTGCTGTTGAAACTTCTGTGTAATGCTTAGCCGGTTAGAAAGGCTTTCTCTACTTCAACAGTCGCTTTCATGTTGCTGCCTGGACCCCCAAGACTCAAACCCACTCCATTGATTTAGCCTCCGCAGAAACAGAACCACCTTTTAGGTGTACTTGAAACGCACTATTTGGAAACGGTCACGATTTTTCTGAGTGTGAAGGTTTTCTTGAAGAACAAGCTCTAATCCAAGCCATACATATCTAAAATAGCATGAAAAACAAGATGCCACCTGTGCAGCAAGTCCAGTGGTGAAGTTTCCTCACTACTAAATATTCCTCAGTGGTGTTCTAACAAAGTAGAAGTGATTGAGAACGACAGCAACTCCGCCACCAAGTGGTAGAACATGTACAATGACAGAGCGGGTCAGCGGATGCTGAGGAGCATAGTGCACAGAGCTCACCAACTTTCTACAGAGTCCATCACTACAGACCTCCAAACTTCATGTGGTCTTCAGATCAGCTCAAGAACAGAGCGTAGAGAGCTTCATGGAATGGGTCTCCATGACCGAGCAGCTGCATCCAAGCCTTACATCACCAAGAACAATGCAGAGCCGCCACTGGACTCTAGAGCAGTGGAGACATGTTCTCTGGAGTGACCAATCAGGCTTCTCCGTCTGGCAGGCCGATGGACGAGTCTGGGTTTGGCGGTTGCCGGGAGAGCGGTACTTGTCTGACTGCATTGTGCTGAGTGTAAAGTTTGGTGGAGGGGGGTTGTTTTTCAGGAGGTGGGCTCGGGCCCGTAGTTCCAGTGAAGGGAACTCTTAATGCTTCAGCAGACCAAGAAACTCTGGACAATTTCATGCTCCCAACTTGACTGTGGGCACAGTTAGAGGACATCCCCTTCCTGTTCTATGATGACCGCCCACCAGTGCACAGAGCAGCTCCATAAGGACATGGAGGAGCGAGTTTGGTTGGAGGAACCTGACTGGCCTGCACCTCAACCTGATAGAACACCTTTGGGATGAATTAGAGCGGAGACTGTGAGCCAGACCTTCTCATCCAACATCAGTGTCTGACCTCACAGATGGTCTTCTGGAAGAACGGTCCAACATTCCCATAAACACTCTCCTAAACCGTGTGGAGAGAATTCCCAGAAGAGTTGAGGCTGTTATACCTGCAAAGGTTGGGCCGACATCATATTAAACCCTATGGATTAAGAATGGGTGTGTGTGTGTGTATATATATATATATATATATATATATATATATATATATATATATATATATATATATATATATTATTGTATTAGATGAGAACTGTAAATAACACTGGGCTGCTTCCACAAGAAGAAGCTTGGAAATCAACACACTGATGCATATAAAATCTTTACTTACTCTATTAATACTGTTTAATATTTAATAATAAAGAGTTGTAAGTGTTAATGATATGGCCAATTACGAAACCTTGAGAATGACTATTTAAAAAGCATTAGAAGATTTTTTGGATTTTGCTCAACACCCATATGGACTGCATGGCCTGTGGAGTGACTGATACTTGACATAGAAACATTGTTTACTCATAACACATACTTTTATTCCAAGATAAAAAGAAAGAAACCCTCGGGTTCCATTATATAAGCAATTTAAAAGCATTGTTATGAAGTTACGGCTGATGTTTACACTGAAAATAACGAGTCCAGGCTCTTTGTAGCCTGTTTGATGAATCTCATTACAGACGACTCAAAGGAAGAAGAACTTTGACATTTACCTCCATTAGAATCGTAGTCTGTCAGCCCGAGTTCGTGAAGCCGGCTGTTGTTTGGCACATTCGTAATTTGTTATGGCTGCACATTTTTAGTTCTCCGCAACATACAGTATATGTCTTCGCTGCGTTTCCAGCGAGAGCACGTCAAAACACATCTCACGTTGCTGGTTCTCTGCGAGGGAAATGAGCGTTGAGGGCGTTATGAATATGGATGTGCGTAGGGTTATTGTCTCCGACTGTCAGAGTGGGTTTTCTTTCATTCGGAGGGACAAAAGTTCTTCTTATTTATTCCTTCGCCGTCTGAAGTGTCTCCTTCCATTTGGGTTTCACCTTCCTAGCCTGATGTGTTTTTCTCAGCCGGCCCGGTGTCTCTTAATTGCTGCTTTTTGAGGAGCTCGGCCTGAATATCAATACGCTGTGTTTTTACCTCCTGTTGCTGAAACTCAGGTTTAGGCAGATGATTCTGCTCTTACAGATATCTTTCCTTTAAATGATCTGATTTGTGTTCCTAGTACCGGCGTTAAAGTGTTCTTACTGGGTTTAGCTGAAGTTCTAAGCTGATCTTTATGTTTTTACTGGGTTTTAACTGAAGTTCTGAGCTGATCTTTATGTTCTTATTGGGTTTAGCTAAAGTTCTGATCTGATCTTTATGTTCTTACTGGGTTTTAGCTGAAGTTCTGAGCTGATCTTTATGTTCTTACTGGGTTTTAGCTGAAGTTCTGAGCTGATCTTTGTTCTTACTGGGTTTTAGCTGAAGTTCTGAACTGATATTTATGTTCTTACTGGGTTTTAGCTGAAGTTCTGAGCTAATCTTTGTTCTTACTGGGTTTTAGCTGAAGTTCTGAGCTAATCTTTGTTCTTACTGGGTTTTAGCTGAAGTTCTGAGCTGATCTTTATTTTCTTACTGGGTTTTAGCTGAAGTTCTGAACTGGTATATGTTCTTACTGGGTTTTAGCTGAAGTTCTGAGCTGATCTTTATGTTCTTACTGGGTTTTAGCTGGAGTTCTGAGCTGATCTTTATGTTCTTACTGGGTTTAGCTGAAGTTCTGAGCTGATCTTTATGTTCTTACTGGGTTTTAGCTGAAGTTCTGAACTGGTCTATGTTCTTAATGGGTTTTAGCTGAAGTTCTGAACTGATCTTTATGTTCTTACTGGGTTTTAAGTGAAGTTCTGGGCTGATCTTTATGTTCTTACTGGGTTTAGCTAAAGTTCTGAGCTGATCTTTATGTTCTTACTGGGTTTTACGGAAGTTCTGAGCTGATCTTTATGTTCTTACTGGGTTTGAGCTGAAGTTCTGAGCTGATCTTTGTTCTTACTGGGTTTAGCTGAAGTTCTGAACTGATCTTTTTTTTCTTACCGGGTTTAGCTGAAGTTCTGAACTGATCTTTTTTTTCTTACCGGGTTTGAGCTGAAGTTCTGAGCTGATCTTTATGTTCTTACAGGGTTTAGCTGAAGTTCTCAGGTGATAGTCCATAAAATCAAATACTAAATTTGTATTGTAAATAAATAACAAGCCAACAAGACAATGTAGTATATACAGTTGCGACTTTGCAAGTTCTCCAACTTAGAAATCATTGAGGGGTCTGAAATTTCCATCTTAGGTTCATGTTCACTGTGAGAGACATAATAAAAATTTGTTTTTTAAAAATCCAGAAATCACAATGTATAATTTTTTAATAATTTATTTGTGTGCTAAGTATAAATAAATATTTGAACAACTGCCAATCAGCAACAATTCTGGCCCTCAAACAGTCCGCCTCTAAAAAGTCTGAGCCAGTCTCCAGACCTAAACCCTATAGAAAATCTTTGGAGGGAGCTCAAACTCAGTGTTTCGCAGTGACAGCCCAGAAACCTGGCTGATCTGGAGAAGATCTGTGGAGTAATGGACCAGAATCCCTGCTGCAGTGCAGACCTGGAGAAAAACAACGGGAAACGTTTGACCTCTGTAACTGCTAACAAAGACTACTGTACCAAATATTAACACTGATTTTCACAGGTGTTCAAATACTTATTTACAGCAGTAACACACAAATAAATTATAAAAAAAATCATACCTTGTGATTTAAGGATTTATTTTTTTAGATGATGTCTCTTACAGTGGACATGCTGAAGACAATTTCAGACCCCTCCATGATTTCTAAGTGGGAGAACTTGCAATGTTTGTATTAAAGTCTGTTTTTGTATAGAGGCTTATTTTACATATAGTTCTATTATCAGTAATTCTCAGTCCTCTGTCTAAATCTCCTGGTACGACCACCAATCCAAGTTAAGGATGTTATTGGACTAATTGGTTGTTAGGACACTCTTGATCAATTGTGATGCACAGCTGAAAAACATTCTACTAATAAGTGAGTATAAAAGGGAGAACAACATTCTAGGTTAGTTTAGTATCTGAAGATCAGCAGTTGATGGCTTGCTGACCGACTCACAATGACCAGAAAGAAACAACTTTCTTTAGAGACCCGTCAGTCCATTGTTGTGTTAAGGAAGAAGATACTCCATTAAAACAAGAACATTTCACTGTGATCCCAAACTTTTGAGCAGTAGTGTATATACATCTATATCACTGTCCAAACACTGTCCAATAAAAATGCTCCAAAATGGCTGTTTTTAGTTTTCATTGGACAGCAGTGATATATATAAGCTTGATTTTCATTTTCTAGGCTGTATAAGAACGTCCTGCACTTTGGAGAATCCTTCTACAGTGTAGAAGCAGAGAAATCCATAGCCTAGACTTTGGAACCCAGCCTATAGCTGTTTGGAGGCTGATGTTCTGTTGAGACTTCAGTTAAATGTTCTTTGAATTTTTCTGATCTTTAAAGATTGAATCACTGCTTTGACTGGAAACTGAATGAAAGAAAATGTTGAACAACCTTTGGATTTGAGTAGATCTTTCAAATGGCATGTTAAGGTGGTGCATAAGTCCAAGCAGTTGGATTTCCACACTGAAGCTTATTCTTCAATTGCACTCCAGCACCACTTCTTTGTAGGACCATAAATTTAGACCCTGGTTTTTGGGGTCTATGGGTGGTCTAAGGGTTTCTATGGTCAAAATAATGCAGGCCTTACCCGTTGACCTTATACCCTGATACCTTGAACACTGATACTGTTTATGCATTGAACACACTTCTGCATTCTATTGCTGTGGTCTAAAACTGGGGTGCCCTCAGTCAGGATGTGGTTTACACAGATAACTAAGTTTTTAACTTCGGAGAAACATTTGATTTGCACCATAACTCAGGAAAATTCTGGAAGATCTTGTCTCCTCTGGACGTGTATTTGGAAATTTAAGCCTACTTATCACATGACTTATTTATTTGCCTCTATGATCCCTTGTTTGTAATTCCATATGCCCTGTCCAGTTGCTGTATATATTATTAACTATACGGTGTGGCCTGATATGTATTGTTTATTTAAAAAAATATATATATATATTTTATTATTATTTATTTATTTATTTTTAATTTTTTTTATTATTATTATTTTAGTATATTTATTCATTTTTTCCTTTTTATTCTATTTTATATGTTATATATATGTATCCCTGGAAAAATCCAATAAAAAGATGAATTAAAATAAATTAAAAAATAAATAAATAATGCAGACCTTGAACCGTGTGATTTTATTGGCTCGCAAATATGTTTTCAACACGTTTTGTGTTCCATGACTGCCAAATATAGGACGCCATGCCGGCTAACGGGCTTTGTCCATCAGCGGGACACCTGTCATTAAGCCTGGCTGTTTACCGCAGTATCGGCAGTGGGCGTTGAGAGTGTTAATGGGCGTTTGTCCCCTAATCTGAAGGTGAAATGGCTCTTATGTGCCCCTGCATAAATTCCGGCCTCAACAGGCCCCCGGTAGCACATTAATGCCCAAACCGCTAGCTTGAATAACGAGCTGTCAGCCGGAAAGCTCAGCCTCAGTCTGGCCGCTCTGTTGCGTGTCACTCGTTAAATATGATCAGTGCTTCCTCTTCCTCTCTCCGAGCTTCAACCTGTTTGCTCTTCTCTCGGGACGTGATGGGTGTATGCAAAACCCGGGAAGCTTTTCCAATCGGATAACCTTTAGCACTGAGTAAGCTGTCTGGTTTGAGTCGGAGCACAAGCGAGCGGTGAGGAATTGTGCTGACGCCGTGCGGCGTGGAACGCGGATGCTGATATTAAGCCTTTCTCGTCGTGAGATTGTCAGGATGTGCAGTTGGGGAAGTAAATATTCAGCACGTCAACAGTTCCTTTAATAAACATACTCCCACTGCAGCTTCTCGCATCAGCTTGAAACCAGAGCTTAGTATCAAATTCGATCCAACTAAAGATGGACTAAAGAAGTAAGAACATTCTGATCTATAAACCAAGAAATAAAACACTCAACCGGCTGATTGGCTCTCCTACCTGTGAGGTTTGTAGGCACTTCAAGAGCTCTTCTTAGATCTTTGCACAAGGTGGTTGAGGAGCACAGCAATGTATGCACAGTTTGGTTCCAACGGAGAACAGCATTGGCTTCCATTCACAATCACCCCAGAAGACTCCATTACTGAAAAAAGCTTGAAGCTACAGAACATTTGGAAAAGCCTGTAGATTACAGAGAGAAGGTAGCATGAAGACAACCTGCCCAGTGTTTGGTACACTACCAGTCAAACGTTTTAGATACACTACCAGTCAAACGTTTTAGATACACTACCAGTCAAACGTTTTAGATGCACTACCAGTCAAACGTTTTAGATACACTACCAGTTAAACGTTTTAGATACACTACCAGCCAAACGTTTTAGTACACTACCAGTCAAACGTTTTAGATACACTACCAGTCAAACGTTTTAGATACACTACCAGCCAAACGTTTTAGATACACTACCAGTCAAACGTTTTGGATACACTACCAGCCAAACGTTTTAGATACACTACCAGTCAAACGTTTTAGATACACTACCAGTCAAACGTTTTGGATACACTACCAGCCAAACGTTTTAGATACACTACCAGTCAAACGTTTTAGATACACTACCAGTCAAACGTTTTAGATACACTACCAGTCAAACGTTTTGGATACACTACCAGTCAAACGTTTTGGATACACTACCAGCCAAACGTTTAAAACACTACCAGTCAAACATTTTAGATACACTACCAGACAAACGTTTTAGTACACTACCAGTCAAACGTTTTAGATACACTACCAGTCAAACGTTTTGGATACACTACCAGCCAAACGTTTAAAACACTACCAGTCAAACATTTTAGATACACTACCAGCCAAATGTTTAGATACACTACCAGTCAAACGTTTTAGATACACTACCAGCCAAACGTTTTAGTACACTACCAGTCAAACGTTTTAGATACACTACCAGCCAAACGTTTTAGTACACTACCAGCCAAACGTTTTAGTACACTACCAGTCAAACGTTTTAGATACACTACCAGTCAAACGTTTTAGATACACTACCAGTCAAACGTTTTAGTACACTACCAGTCAAACGTTTTAGATACACTACCAGCCAAATGTTTTAGATACACTACCAGTCAAACGTTTTAGATAAACTACCAGTCAAACGTTTTAGATACACTACCAGCCAAACGTTTTAGATACACTACCAGTCAAACGTTTTAGTACACTACCAGTCAAACGTTTTAGATAAACTACCAGTCAAACGTTTTAGATACACTACCAGCCAAACGTTTTAGATACACTACCAGTCAAACGTTTTAGTACACTACCAGCCAAACGTTTTAGATACACTACCAGACAAACGTTTTAGATACACTACCAGTCAAACGTTTTAGATACACTACCAGCCAAACGTTTTAGTACACTACCAGCCAAACGTTTTAGATTCACTACCAGTCAAACGTTTTAGATACACTACCAGACAAACGTTTTAGATACACTACCAGTCAAACGTTTTAGTACACTACCAGTCAAACGTTTTAGATACACTACCAGTCAAACGTTTTAGTACACTACCAGCCAAACGTTTTAGATACACTACCAGTCAAACGTTTTAGATACACTACCAGACAAACGTTTTAGATACACTACCAGACAAACGTTTTAGATACACTACCAGCCAAACGTTTTAGATACACTACCAGTCAAACGTTTTAGATACACTACCAGCCAAACGTTTTAGTACACTACCAGCCAAACGTTTTAGATACACTACCAGTCAAACGTTTTAGACACACTACCAGACAAACGGTTTAGATACACTACCAGTCAAACGTTTTAGTACACTACCAGACAAACGTTTTAGATACACTACCAGCCAAACGTTTTAGTACACTACCAGTCAAACGTTTTAGATACTCTACCAGTCAAACGTTTTAGATACACTACCAGCCAAACGTTTTAGATACACTACCAGCCAAACGTTTTAGATACACTACCAGCCAAACGTTTTAGTACACTACCAGTCAAACGTTTTAAAAACACTACCAGACAAACGTTTTAGATACACTACCAGTCAAACGTTTTAGATACACTACCAGTCAAACGTTTTAGTACACTACCAGCCAAACGTTTTAGATACACTACCAGCCAAACGTTTTAGATACACTACCAGCCAAACGTTTTAGTACACTACCAGTCAAACGTTTTAAAAACACTACCAGACAAACGTTTTAGATACACTACCAGTCAAACGTTTTAGATACACTACCAGTCAAACGTTTTAGTACACTACCAGCCAAACGTTTTAGATACACTACCAGACAAACGTTTTAGATACACTACCAGACAAACGTTTTAGATACACTACCAGTCAAACGTTTTAGATACACTACCAGTCAAACGTTTTAGATACACTACCAGCCAAACGTTTTAGATACACTACCAGTCAAACGTTTTAGATACACTACCAGTCAAACGTTTTAGATACACTACCAGCCAAACGCTTTAGTACTGACTGGTAGTGTATACATATAAACATATACTTCTAAGTTATTTTGGAGCATTTCTGTTGGTCTATACACTATAAATGTTTCACACAATGTAAACATCTTCTTCCGTGTTTACTTGATTTCCTAAAAGCTTGCTGTGATGTCCTGCTTGCTAACAATACCTGCTTCTGCGTCTGAATCGAGCTTTCAGTGGGTGATATTGCAGCCATGAGCCTCATTACTGCCTGTGAAACACACTCATTTGCACATGGCTTGGCAGCCAAGAGCAGGTTGCGAGTCGCATCTCCATGCCTGTCTGGTCCAATTAAATAATTCCTGGAAGCCAATGGGAGTTGACGACTGCCATAATAACCCAAATCGATCTTAAAGCAGTTGAAAATAAGACTTCTGTTCAGCAGTAACCGGTTAATCAGCGCTGCGAGTCCAGAGCAGCTTTAACTTCAGAAAGGAACCGGACCTGATGGGCCTCATTCCCAACACCTGCTGATTCAGAGACTGGGAGCTCTTTGGGGAAGAATAAAGGTGTGGAGGTCTGAAGGTCGGAGAACTTAATGGTGCTTCCTGATGGAGGTTTACTGTGATAGCTTTGTAATAGCTTTTAACTCTAATTGGGAAAGATGATTGCAGGTGTTTTGGGTAATTACAGAGATATGATTTATTTTAGGGAACGGAGGTTTTTTGTTATTTAGTTTTTTTGCTCATGACCTGTAGTCAGTGGGGAACCGTCATGGACCTCTACGCCCTCTCAGAGGCCCTAAAATATTCCAAACACACACACACACACACACACACACACACACACATATAATTTTATTTTATCTACTTCCAGTTTGAGAATCAACATCTAAACATTATTAATTATAAAATATAGATAAATAAATTATTTAAACTATTCAGTCTGTGTTGGAGCGTAAGGGGTTAAGTGGAAGCCTGTGAGTCTGTGTCTCCCCCTATAGGGACTGTGATGCCTCTACAGAATGTTGGTGATTGGTGGTCCCGCTGTTCATGTACAGAGGGGTCCAGGCAGTTCTAATTCAGAGCCATACCAATTTCAAATAACAGTAAAACTGACTAATCATATCTTCCCTCTAAGTGGGCGGGGCTTAACTGTATGATCATTTTCGCCCGCTGTGGTTACGCTAGCTGGAGGCTGAGTCACCCCATGTCCTGCCTCCAAACTGTCAAAACCACGCCCTCTGAAAACTCAAATATTTCAGTATTTCAAATCGCGAGAGCAAAAAAACATTAAAGCGAGTCGGAGAAAGAATAAGGTGCTGTAATAAAGAGAAGTGGAGGTGAAGAGCGACTGTTGAGGCAGAAATGGAGTCAGAAGTTAAAGTGTATCAGAGAATAAAGCGAGTCAGAGAATAAAGCGAGTCAGAGAATAAAGCGAGTCGGAGAATAAAGCGAGTCAGAGAATAAAGCGAGTCAGAGAATAAAGCGAGTCAGAGAATAAAGCGAGTCAGAGAAAGAATAAGGTACTGTAATAAAGAGAAATGGAGGTGAAAAGCAACTGTTGAGGCAGAAACGAGTCAGAAGTTAAAGTGTATCAGAGAATAAAGCGAGTCAGAGAATAAAGCGAGTCAGAGAATAAAGCGAGTCGGAGAATAAAGCGAGTCAGAGAATAAAGCGAGTCAGAGAATAAAGCGAGTCAGAGAAAGAATAAGGTAATGTAATAAAGAGAAATGGAGGTGAAAAGCAACTGTTGAGGCAGAAACAAGTCAGAAGTTAAAGTGTATCAGAGAATAAAGCGAGTTGGAGAATAGAGTCAGAGATTAAAGCGAGTCGGTTGTCTTGGTGTTTCAGTAGTTGATGGTATGAGATGCTGATACTAGACTACTTCAGTAAACAGGATACACCACTGAATCAGAACACACGTTAGAGATGATGATGGTCTGGACCTTGACCTGAGGAGATCTCCTCTACCTGGACCTTACTGACCTCTAATTAAACACTCCTGGACCAGTCTAGCAGATTAGCAGAACTCAGAACTGTCTCTGACTTTACATCTACAAGGTAGACCAGCAAGTAGTAGGAGTGTCTAATAGAGTGCACAGTGAGTGGACTAAGTGTTTAAACACTCCAGCAGCAGCAGAGAATGACCCACCTCCCTAATAGTATCTGCTCTGTGGTGGTCCTGTGGGGGTCCTGATCATTAAAGAACAGAATAATAAAGTATACAGAGAATCAGATGAACTACAGTTTGTAAGTGGAGCTCCTGTATGGTCAGTGGAGCTGATACAGTGGACAGTGTATGTGTATATATATATATATATATAGTCATGATTTGAGCATCCTAGAAAATCGTATACACTTAAATTCATATATAACAGTAGCTAAGCATTTGAGGGGACGTCTGATGGCACTTATCTGAAGCTTGCAGCTCTCGGTCTTCTTTGACCGTACACACTGACCTTGCTGAGCAGTTTGTTTCTGTTTCCTGTGATGATCACAGCAGAAAACGTAAACATGGACCTACGACGTCTGGAAATCTTGATTTTAATGTTGTCCAGCGTTTCTCAGCGTAGCCGTTCCATTTGTGTTAAAGATGACCCTCGTCTTCACTAATGCCTTCTGGGTAGAGAGGAAAATAAAGTGCTTTACCCTTGGATTGGCCAGGCCTGCGCCGAATGCCTCTCCTGTGAGGATGAGTGCTAGTAAATCGCTGCAGGTTTGTTCCAGTCTCTAAATCACTGGGCACTGTTCACTTCACCCTCGAGCTCAGGTGGAAACCCGAGCAGTCCTATCGTTCCCTCACTTTTCACTGCTCACTGATCTCGTACAGCTTCTAGGCTGTGTTTATAGCGAGACTCTTGTTCAATGTGATGAAGATAGTTGCTGTTTTTGTTGCTGATGTATACCTGAAATGTCTAAATGTCTTTGTATATTTTTTTATGTACACAATTATAACATAGACGAGGTTGGAGATCTGTTCTGAGAAAGCTCAGCCAGTTTGGAAGCTGTAGGTTGAACCAAACCGTAATAGTTGGGTTTGGCCAAAAATGAATGGGATCCTATGGGAAAAACGAGGGATAAATAAATGACAAATAGAGGAGTACAGGTCAGTGTGTCTGTGGATTAGAGTTTGGCGATCTATCCTAAAAGAGTTCAGCCAGTTTGGAGGCTGTAGGTTGAACCAAACCGTAATAGTTGGGTTTGGCCAAAAATGAATGGGATCCTATGGGAGGAACGAGGGAGGAATAAACGACAAATAGATGAGTGCAGGTCAGTATGTCTGTGGATTAGAGTTTGGGGATCTACTCTGAGTGAGTACAGCCAGTTTGGAGGCTGTAGATTAAATGAAACCATGATGTTTGGGTGTGACTGAAAATGAATAGGATCATATGGGGGTAAAAAGGAGGGATGGAAAAAAACGACAAACAGACAAGTGTGGGTTGAACCAACACTGCAGTTGTGGTCGGGGGTCTGCCCTGAGAAACGGTGTGTGTAGGTTGAGCAGAAGTTCAGTAGATAGGCGTACACTTTTTCATCCTGTTCATTCTCTATGGGGAAAAATACGGAAAAAAATCCGTAGTTTTTCGAAATCTGTGTATCTGATCAAAAAGCTGCTTACAAGCTTGAATTACACAATCAGACCAGACAATTTGGGCAAAAAAAGAATAACAATATAGTTACAACCATAATAACCAACACTACTACTGTTTGAAACATTCATGTACTGGTTATACTGGTAGGGGATATTATTAAAACCAGTGAACCACCAAAACCATTAAACATTTGCCTGCGTTACCATTTCAGGCATTATTATTGGTTGCGTAACGCCAACTTAACCCTTTGATTCACGATTAATAAAGTAAATAATTCTGAAATCAGGATTTGTGATGATCAGAAACAAGTTGAGGAATTCATGGAAGCTTAAATTGTGAAATTAATTTATTGTAAATATATAAAGAGTAAAATCTCAGTTGAAGGGTTGAAGTTTGTTTATGTGTTTAGTTTTGATTGATTCTTGTTTTTAGTGTTTGAATCGATTGATCAATGTATAAAGTTTACAGTAATAAAATCAGACATTCAGTTATTAATATCTGGTGTGTTGACCAGCCTGTGGTCAGTGTGGGTTCTACATGATCTGGAGAAGTACTAGAAAGTTAAAGTGTTCATCTCTCATTGGTTTTAACCCCTCTCTCTCTGTATCTCTCTCTCTCTCTCTCTCTCTCTCTCTCTCTACAGGTAAGTGTGCTGATCCTAACCTGCCCGTGTACCTGAGCTGAGCCACAGTTGAGCTGATTGGTCATGTTGAAGAGAAGCTTCTGAGGAGCTGCAGTAAGATCAGCCTGGTCTCCTTCCCTCTGCTGTTCTAGCTCGTTGACTCTCTCTGGTTTTAACTGGATCTGGTGGGAATCGTATCCTAACGGAAGCGATGATGAGTTATTGGATTGTTAGGTTGAGCATTAGATGGACTCAAACTCATTTCATGTCATGTTCCTCTGGTCTGAGAGCTTTGCACAGCTGTTTGAGCAAATGTGTTGGCCACAATACCAGCTACCTCTAAGCAGAGATGATGATTGTGGTTTGTCTTCTTTTAGACTGTGATTCCAAAAGTTATTTTTTAAGTTTATTAATTTTATTGTTTTTGGAACCGCCACCACCCCTGCCTCTTTGAAGGACTAAAAACACTTTATTTTTATTTATAATGTATTATTCATAAGAGAGGATGTGGACACATGTACAAACAAATATGAAGAAAAACACAAACAAATATTTGTTGTTGTTATGTATAGAGTTGTGTTGAGTTTGGTATTGGATCTCAGTACACCTGTGTTTATGGTGGAGTTGGTTTGGCCGAATGGTCACTGGTGTAGGAGGTTAATAATTGGTGTCCAGATTGAATTGTACTCTGGGATTTTATTTTTCCATAGATATATGACCTATTAATAGGTTTTTCCAGTGATTGACAGTGATGGTGTCGATTCCCAGTTCAGTAGGATAGTTCTCTTGGCGATGGTGAGGGCTATGAGTAGAGCGAAGTGTTGATGTGTCTCCTAGGAGACATAATTCTGGAGATATGGGGAGGATGATATTTAATCATGTTGCTAATATACTGATCATTTCTTGGCTGAGGTGTTGAATGGGTGTCCAGTGTAGTGAATTCTATGGATGACTTTGTATTTTATCAGCTGTAGATTAGCGCTTGTGATGGTATGGAGATTGTTTTGGCATATCTGTATCCATAAATCGGTACTGGGAGTAGTCTTCTTCCCACTGTTTGGTTGGGAGTGTTTACTTCAGGACTGATTTTGGTATAATTTGTATATTGTAGAGTTTTTTTTTGGAAAAGATATGTTAATAAAAGAGATTGCAGAAGGTAAATCTAATGTGTTTTCAGTCTTTTAGATTTTGGAGCTCAGTAGTGATTCTAGCTGGTGAAATTCAAGGAAACGATTCCTCCCAATAGCAAAATTCTGGGTTAGTTATGAGAGTGACACTGTGATTCCAGAAGACATGTCATGGCATACGTCACTGGAAAGCTTGTTTCCTGTAGAATCTATAGAGATGATATGAATATGTCTATTTTCCTTGTACTGATGTCAGCATTCACATATATAGGGAACGTTTTCTGATGTCTTGCTTGGTTATGCAGATCTGGTATTAGAAGAATCTCCTAATATATCAGATTTTGTATTAGTCATGAAATGGTTACCAGTTTAACTGTAAACGAAGGTAGCAGTCCAGTTTTAATGGGGGGAGTAGAAGCCAATGATGGCACCCTGGGGGTTTTTTGAGCCATCTAAGAAGACTAAGTTTGAAGTGTTGCTGGTATTTGGTTGCAGAGGGACGATGGTTGATTGAAGACGGTCACTCTCGCAGTGAAAGCCGTGATGTGTGCGATCTTGATGTTGTTGTAGCTGAAATCTCCTTTTTTAAAAACCATGATCATCTTGTCACTACAGTTGTGCTGTTATGATGTCATACTATGTCCATATATACTTTTAAATATATATTATACAATGAACATGAACTAAGAATGTTTTATAATAGGAGAATTGCTGTTTTATGATCTATGGTGTCGGGCATTTTTATATTCTGTTATTTTATAAAGTCATATAAATGCTAAATGCTACATTTTAGGTTTTTAAAAGTAAATATTCTGGTATCCTGGTTCCATTGACTTAGATTAGAAGTAAACCAGGTTTTACTTTTGTAATTTTGGAGAAGAAGTTTAAGACAAAACTACTGGTAGAAAAACCCATAAACAAGCAACGACTGAAGACAGCTGCAGTAAAAGCCTGGCAAAGCATCACAAAGAAGCAAACCCAGCGTTTGGTGACGTCCATGGGTTCCAGATATCAGGCAGTCATTGCCTGCAAAGGATTCTCAACAAAGTATTAAAAATGAACATTTTATTTATGGTAATGTTAATTTGTCCAATTATTTTTGATCCCCAGAAATGAGGAGGCTCTGTAGAAAAATGGTTGGAATTCCAAAACATTTCTTAGAATATTTTTGTTCAACCCCTTAAATTAAACCTGAAGGATTACACTTCAGTTGCACTTCAATATATATATATATATATATATATATATATATATATATATATATATATATATATATATATATATATATATATATATTTATTTATTTATTTATTTATTTATTTTTTTTACTGACCGGTCCAGTGCCCAGGGGCCCTTGAGATCAGGGGGCCCCGGCGGGGCCCAAAATATTTTGCAATGCTGATCAACATTTATGATACAATATATATTTTTTTTTATTTCTGAGGGCCCTCAATTTTGAGGATCCTCTGACTTTTAAGAACTTTGACCCCAGGGCTTCTTGGGGGCCCTAGCCATGCTTTTGGGGGCCCTAGCCATGCTTTTGGGGGCCCTAGCCTTGCTTTTGGAGGCCCTAGCCATGCTTTTGGAGGCCCTAGCCTTGCTTTTGGAGGCCCTAGCCTTGCTTTTGGAGCCCCTAGCCATGCTTTTTTAATTTTTTTTTATATATGCTAAATGGAACTTTTCAGTGGGGGTGGTTTCAGACTACCGGGCTTTCTGCTGAATGAAGCAGCTTCAAGCTTTGACCTTCACTGTCAGTGGCCTGGATTTCCATCACTTTTCAGAGCATGTAGGACACTAACTTGGCACAAACCAGCTCTCTTCATGTCATAATGCTTTTGGATTGAACTGTCAGAACCCTTGGGTTTAAGAGCGAGTGGCATGAGTCTCGATTTAAAGGGGAACAGTTCAATTACTATTTACCGCACAAAGTATTTTTCAGGTTGAACCAACAAAGCAGAGCAGTTCTTTCTGAGTGACAACACTACAACACGCAGAGCCAGCTACTCCAGCGCTAACCCGGAGAGCCCCTGTACTCTGGCCACCCTCCAACAAACCCATTTTAAGACCATTTTAAATACATACACGACAAAAGTGCTTCGTCTGTACGACCTCATAGAATTACTTCACAGTGGAAAAGCTATTAAACTGGCTTTATTCAACCTAAAATCCCAAAAGTTGGATTATTATAATCAAAGCCCCATTTCTGAAATTGTATATGAGATTGGATTGATTAGAATTTATTAGGAGACTGAAAAAAATGGATTACTGACCGGGCCAGTGGGGCCAGCGTCCAGGGGCCCTTGAGATCAGGGGGCCCCGGGGGGCCCTGGCCAAAAATATTTTGCTAAACTGATCAACATTTTTGATACAATATTTTTTTATTTATTTCTGAGGGCCCTTAATTTTAAGGATCCTCTGACTTTTATGAACTTTAACCCCAGGGCAATTTGGGGGCCCTAGCCATGCTTTTGGGGGCCCTAGCCATGCTTTTGGGGGCCCTAGCCATGCTTTTGGGTGCCATAGCCTTGCTTTTGGGGGCCCTAGTCTTGCTTTTGGGAGCCCTATCCATGCTTTTGGGAGCCCTATCCATGCTTTTGGGAGCCCTAGCCATGCTTTTGGGTGCCCTAGCCATGCTTTTGGGGCCCCCAGCCATGCTTTTGGGCCCTAGCCATGCTTTTGGGGGCCCTAGCCTTGCTTTTGGGAGCCCTAGCCATGCTTTTAGGCCCCTTATGAAAATGGACGAGGCATTGTGGCACTGCTCTGACTTCGACTTCTGGCTATTAGGGGTTCTAGGAAAGAGGGGGGGCATAATTTTAGAGGGCCCTGGTTATGAGAGCCCCTACCAGGGGGCCCTAAAGAAGAGCAGGGCATACCATTAGAGGGCCCTTGATCTAGAGGAGTGCGGGTTGGGGGGGAGGGGGTTATACCTGGGCAACTCTTTGCCCAGGGGCCCAGACTATTGAGCTTGTTTTATTCAACCTAAAACCCCAAAACTTGGAATAATGTAATCAAAGTCATCTGTTTAGTTTGACCACAATATTTCTTTTGGGTTGAACCAATGAAATGCTTGCTCTGGTTGTGTGATAATAATAAAAAACATAATATCAGACACTTCTTTGGAATTGGACTCTAGAATCAGCAGGAACAACATGTTGAATGACTGGGTTTAGATTTATGTGCTGGACAGAAATGTTCAATTTGCTGCCCAATGAGCTTCTTACATCAAAGTCCCGTTTCTGAAATTGTATATGAGATTGGATTTATTAGAATTTATTAGGAAACCACATTGAAACGGTGGGCAGAATTGATGAATATTCACAAGGCCGGGCAGGCCACCTTCTCCAATGCAAGTATGAATATTTATGAGTTGGGGGTGTTTGTTTCAGAACCAACGTTTGATACTGTTGACTCATATAAAGTGTTTATGTTGATTTATTCTGCATTAAACTCATGAAATGATCATGTCTTTGACATGTGTACTCATGAAAATGAGCAAATAATTAAATATAGATGATTACAAATGGAAAAAGACAATGCTATTTAACGCTGGGCTCCTGATAGACCTTTGAAATTAGAGAGAATGCTCAGCAGAGATTGTTTAGTATGATTATGTTCACCTCGTTCATGTTTCTTGCACTGTGGTGTTCTCCTCTAGTAACTTGCCAATGTTTTATATGCTGTAGACTATATCTATAGACTGAAGACATAATCTGCCATCTCTGTACTCAATTTTGGAGCATTTCTATTGGTCCTACATCTTTCACAGGATATAAAAACAGCTGTCGTGTTCAAATGATAGAAAACCCAGCAACAAAAATTCAATGCTTTTCTTTGAACAGTGCTGGTATTCCAATAGGGAGTAGATAACATTTGCCAATTCTTCTATGCTAGTTGAAGTTTCCTTTATAACTTGTTGGAATAAGGCGTTATAACAATTCATTTAGTGCTTTTTCAGTTGTTATAACAAGCTCATTAGTTTGGCTTTCCGAAAAAACAATGTATTACCAAAACAGTAAGGTTCTTAACTTTATATTATATAACTTCATATTAGGCATCTCCAGGTATGAAGGTAACCAGGTATAAAGACCTGACCACTCAAACAGTCGTGTAGTGTGAACCAGGCGTTAGGAGAACTCAAGTGTGGCAGTATTTTCATTAAAAGTTATTATTTTGGTATTAAAAGTTATTAAAAGTCTTTTTGAAAATCTCTTAATCAAAGTCATGTTTTGAGGTTTGTAAGTGAAAGTAAGTGAATATATCCTGAACTTAAACATGACATACTTTTAATGGAACATTACATATGACATAACTAGCACAACCCACATTTAATATATGTTTTTTTTTTACATTATGTTAAAATTAGTCAAATAAATAACATTTGCATGTTGAAATATTAAGAAGTACTGTATGTTCTCTGTAGAGGATGTGTTCATGTCATTTCATTTAGAATATTAGCAAAATGTTGACCACTGGTGACCACAACAGTAAACGAGGTGTAGACATGAACCGGCCGATACAGCATGTGAGCATATACACTCATTACACATCGTCTACATGACTGACTGTATAATTATATATTCACCTGTGAATCTGCTGTGATGTACAGTCAGTGTGCAGCTGGGTAGCAGTAATAACTTCAGAGGAGTAACTTCTTTTAGTCAACCTTGAAGAAACTCCGACCGTGTTTTCCTGGAAAGCCCGGCGCACCACGAGTAATACGCTCACCTGCCGAGCGCTTTCCAGATAAAACACCTCCCGCCTCCGTTCCAGAGAACCGGCGGAACCGCAGAAGTACGGAAGCTGTAAAGGTTTGATAATGAAGTGGAAGACAGCTGATAGACAGCGTGTCACTTCCCAGCAGGATCAAACGTGCAGCTGTTACCCTCAGCGCCCTCCTGCAGTCCCCACACAGACATACATACAAACACACACACATACATACATACACATACATATACATACATACACATACATACATACACATACATACACATACATACATACATACACATACATACACACACACACATACATACACATATATACAAATACACACGCACACATACATACAAATACATACACATACATACACACACACACATACATACACATATATACAAATACACACGCACACACATATACACATACATACATATACATATACATACATACACATACATACATACATACACATACATACAAACACACACACATACATACACACATATATATATATATACACACACATACATACACATACATACACATACATACATACATACACATACATACACACACACATACGTACACATACATACAAACACACACACATACATTCACACACATATATATATATATACACACACATACATACACACACACACACACATATATATATATATATATATACACATACATACATACACATACATACATACATACACACACACATATACATATACACATATATACAAATACACACGCACACATACATACACATACATACACATACATACACACACACACACATACATACACATATATACAAATACACACGCACACACATATACACATACATACACATACATACAAATACATATACATACACATACATACATATACGTATATTTTTTAGTATTGTTTTAAGAAACTTTGCTACCTAATATCTAATCTATTATTATTAATATTGTTTTATTATGTGATAGAGAATGTGCTGTGACTAATTACATCAGGTCAAATTAAAAGAAATTAATATACATTTGTAATTAAATGAGCTGTAGTGCTAATATTCATCTATAACAGTGGCTACATCACTAGTAGTTACCTTGTTATTGCATGTGGTGTTCATGTGTAACTACACAGTTATTAAATACACTATATATGAAGTGGAAAAAGGTTTTGTTAAGTCATTTTTTTATAAGAACCACAGCCACGTTGAAATAATGTGGACACATACAGTTTATTACATAAGCTATACTGCTGTAATCCAACTATATCAGTGACTACATCACTTCACACATGAATTGTTATAGTTTGCAGTTTTATTCAGTCGAGGCTGCTAAAAAAACCATTAATTTATACATAATCCCGTCAATTATTAAGGAAATTTATTTATTTATTTTTTTATGCAAATGTTAATGCACTTTTAATTTACATTTAATTAACAGTAGGTCTGTAATGCTGTATTAATTTAAAGTGCGTCATGACTTTGTAGCACGCTGGAAACTTTTAGTTTTGTTTTAAGAAGCTTTGCTACCTAATATCTAACCTAATATTATTAATAATGTGTTATAACATCAGAATCAAAATCAGAAATACTTTATTGATCCCAGGGGGAAATTGCAGTTTTTACAGTAGCAGCCGGTTATGTAGAAGAATAAACACTCTAATAATAATTTACAACAAAAAAGAAATTTGCAATATGTACACATATATAAAGTCTTATTATACAATAGAAGAATTAAATATAAAGTGACTGGCACAAATATAAAGTCTTATAATAAAATAGAAGAATAAAATATAAAGTGACTGGCACATATATAAAGTCTTATAATATAATAGAAGAATAAAATATAAATTGACTGTGGCACATATATAAAGTCTTATAATAAAATAGAAGAATAAAATATAAAGTGACTGTGGCACATATATAAAGTCTTATAATAAAATAGAAGAATAAAATATAAAGTGACTGTGGCACATATATAAAGTCTTATAATACAATAGAAGAATAAAATATAAAGTGACTGTGGCACATATATAAAGTCTTATAATACAATATAATAATAAAATATAAAGTGACTGTGGCACATATATAAAGTCTTATAATACAAGAGAAGAATAAAATATAAAGTGACTGTGGCACATATATAAAGTCTTATAATACAATATAACAATAAAATATAAAGTGACTGTGGCACATATATAAAGTCTTATAATACAATATAATAATAAAATATAAAGTGACTGTGGCACATATATAAAGTCTTATAATACAAGAGAAGAATAAAATGTAAAGTCAATCAATCAATCAATCAATCAATCAACCTTTATTTAATCTCAGAAATACATTGAGGGCTGACCCTCATTTTCAATGCCGGCAAGCATATACATTATAAGGGATTGGAAGCAAAATTACCAAAAATAATAATAATAAATAAAATACAAATTTTAAATCAACATTTAATATAGGTGCATAAAATATAATGTAAAAAATATTTGAAAAATTTAATAAAAGAATATAAAATAAACATAAAATATATACAACAAGATAATAAAAAGTTGAAATACTAATAAAAAATATACTATTTAAAACAAACATAAAATACATAAAAATAAATAAAATAAAAATAAAATCCTAATAGAAAGATATATTCATTTAAAACAAAAAAGTGACTGTGGCACATATATAAAGTCTTACAATTCAATAGAAGAATAAAATATAAAGTGAGTGTGGCACATATATAAAGTCTTATAATTCAATAGAAGAATAAAATATAAAGTGACTGTGGCACATATATAAAGTCTTATAATACAATAGAAGAATAAAATATAAAGTGACTGTGGCACATATATAAAGTCTTATAATACAATAGAAGAATAAAATATAAAGTGACTATGGCACATATATAAAGTCTTATAATACAATAGAAGAATAAAATATAAAGTGACTGTGGCACATACATAAAGTCTTATAATACAATAGAAGAATAAAATATAAAGTGACTGTGGCACATATATAAAGTCTTATAATACAATAGAAGAATAAAATATAAAGTGACTGTGGCACATACATAAAGTCTTATAATACAATAGAAGAATAAAATATAAAGTGACTGTGGCACATATATGAAGTCTTATAATACAATATAATAATATAATATAAAGTGACTGTGGCACATATATAAAGTCTTATAATACAATATAATAATATAATATAAAGTGACTGTGGCACATATATAAAGTCTTATAATACAATAGAAGAATAAAATATAAAGTGACTGTGGCACATATATAAAGTCTTATAATACAATATAATAATATAATATAAAGTGACTGTGGCACATATATAAAGTCTCATTATACAATAGAAGAATAAAATATAAAGTGACTCTGGCACATACATAAAGTCTTATGTTGAAATGAAGTAGAAACATAAAGAATAAACTCATAAACTCGTACTTTTCAGGAATGTGCAGGACTAGATATTGCTTGAGTGTCCAAATCCAACCGTAAGCCACACTGGAATGTCACCTGGTCGTCCGGTGCAGCTGAAAGGTTTGGGATGCGGCCGGCGCGTGTGGGATTACTAGCTGTTGATCACCAAATTAAATATTTTCAGGCGGCGAGCTGCGTTGGGCTCCCGAAGGCTGGGGCCTCTGTATAAATCCATGATGAATATTAATACCCCGTCTCGGCGGGTAGACTCGGCCAGATGGAGCGGCTTTAGCCTTCAGCGCTCCCGAGGAATGTTTCTGGAGCTTTACAGCAAAGCCACCCGCGATGACCTCGGAGATTCGCTGGTTACGGTGGGCAGATGCCTGCGCGAGCCGAGAGGCCCGGCCGGAGCCTGGAGCCGGATCGCCGTTCAACGGTTTTTGTGTTTTTTGTATGTGGGATTTGATCTGAATTCCTGCTCACGGTCAAGCTCGGCTGCGGAAGGAGAAGAAACCGGCCGGCCCCCCGTAGCGCTTCCGCGAGACCCGCCGTCTATTTTCAGTCTTTCTGCAGCAGCTGCTCAATAAAACATGCGCCCGATCTGCTTCTGTCGGTAGCTCTGGCCGTCCGGCGCTCCGTTAACATCTCAGTCTCCGCTCACGTCGGCTTGAAGATCAAAGCCTTGGCTCTTCACCAGGCTTCCGCGCTTCACCCCCTCCTCCACCACCACCTAATCAGTCCTGATAGACAGTGTGGTGTGGGTACGTGACTGAGCCGGAGCGTCCCTTGTTTTCTTCTGCATCTGTCCATGTAGCGTGACAGCGTGTGACACCTGTGTGGGGATCAGAGAGGGGGCACACTCACCTTGAGGCGGGCTTGAAGGAAGAGGTTTGCCGCTGCCGTAAACACGACCGACACTCGGTATCAGGTGATCCTGAACACCACCGTACTAACCACTACACCACCGTACTAACCACTACACCACTATACTAACCACTACACTTCCATACTAACCACTACACCACCGTACTAACCACTACACCACCGTACTAACCACTACACCACCATACTAACCATTACACCACCATACTAACCACTACACCACCATACTAACCACTACACCACCGTACTAACCACCACACCACCGTACTAACCACGACACCACCGTACTAACCACCACACCACCATACCAACCACCACACCACACCACCGTACTAACCACCACACCACCGTACTAACCACCACACCACCGTACTTACCACCACACCACCGTACTAACCACTACACCACCATACTAACCACTACACCACCGTACTAACCACTACACCACCGTACTAACCACTACACCAGCATACTAACCATTACACCACCATACTAACCACTACACCACCATACTAACCACTACACCACCGTACTAACCACCACACCACCGTACTAACCACGACACCACCGTACTAACCACCACACCACCATACCAACCACCACACCACACCACCGTACTAACCACCACACCACCGTACTAACCACCACACCACCGTACTTACCACCACACCACCGTACTAACCACTACACCACCATACTAACCACCACACCACCGTACTAACCACCACACCACCGTACTTACCACCACACCACTGTACTAACCACTACACCACCGTACTAACCACTACACCACCGTATTAACCACTACACCACCGTACTAACCACTACACCACCGTACTAACCACTACATCACCGTACTAACCACTACACCACCGTACTAACCACTACACCACCATACTAACCACTACATCACCATACTAACTACTACACCACCATACTAACCACTACACCACCATACTAACCATTACACCACCATACTAACCACTACACCACCGTACTGACCACTACACCACCGTACTGACCACTACACCACCGTACTAACCACTACACCACCGTACTAACCACTACACCACCGTACTGACCACTACACCACCGTACTAACCACTACACCACCATACTAACCCCTACACCACCGTACTAACCACTACACCACCGTACTAACCACTACATCACCGTACTAACCACTACACCACCATACTAACCACTACACCACCATACTAACCACTACACCACCATAATAACCACTACACCACCGTACTAACCACTGCACCACCGTACTAACCACTACACCACCATAATAACCACTACACCACCGTACTAACCACTGCACCACCGTACTAACCACTACACCACCGTACTAACCACTACACCACCATACTGACCACTACACCACCTTACTAACCACTACACCACCATACTAACCACTACACCACCGTACTAACCACTACATCACCGTACTAACCACTACACCACCGTACTAACCACTACACCACCGTACTAACCACAACATCACCGTACTAACCACTACACCACCATACTGACCACTACACCACCATACTAACCACTACACCACCATACTAACCACCACACCACCATACTAACCACTACACCACCATACTAACCACTACACCACCATACTAACCACAACACCACCTTACTAACCACTACACCACCATACTGACCACTACACCACCATACTAACCACTACACCACCATACTAACCACTACACCACCATACTAACCACTACACCACCATACTAACCATTACACCACCATACTGAACACTACACCACCATACTAACCACTACACCACCATACTAACCACTACACCACCATACTGAACACTACACCACCATACTAACCATTACACCACTATACTAACCACTACACCACCATACTAACCACTACAACACCATACTGAACACTACACCACCATACTAACCACTACACCACCGTACTAACCACTACACCACCGTACTAACCACTACACCACCATACTGACCACTACACCACCATACTAACCACTACACCACCGTACTAACCACTACACCACCGTACTAACCACCACACCACCTTACTAACCACTACACCACCATACTAACCACTACACCACTATACTAACCACTACACCACCATACTAACCACTACACCACTATACTAACCACAACACCACCTTACTAACCACTACACCACCATACTGACCACTACACCACCATACTAACCACTACACCACCATACTAACCACCACACCACCATACTGACCACTACACCACCATACTAACCACTACACCACCATACTGACCACTACACCACCATACTAACCACTACACCACCATACTAACCATTACACCACCATACTGAACACTACACCACCATACTAACCACTACACCACCATACTAACCACTACACCACCATACTGAACACTACACCACCATACTGACCACTACACCACCGTACTAAACACTACACCACCATACTAACCATTACACCACTATACTAACCACTACACCACCGTACTGAACACTACACCACCATACTAACCATTACACCACTATACTAACCACTACACCACCATACTAACCACTACACCACCATACTAACCACTACACCACCATACTAACCACTACATCACTATTAAATTGAATTGAATTGTGTTTGAGAACTCTCGGCTGTAATTAATAAGCTCGGCTAAATGGACTGAAGTCTGTGCTCTGTGGAACGTTTCTATATACGTCTGTGTTTATTTACTCTCTCCGTTTCTTAAATGTGAGGGGATTGATTAGCCGTCGGCGAGGACAAATTGCTGATCTTGGCATTTCATACGTGTCAGAAAGCTCTCTGGGTGATAAGCGCCGATCCTCGCCGATCGAATCCCACCAGAGTAACAGATTTGGTCTTGTCTCAACGTTCGATTCGTGCACTGTAAACTCCCAGCTCCGCGCCGGACGCCTCTTAAGCAGCCGCGATAAGCTCTGTGCTCATTTCTATGCTAATCCCCGACGGCGTCGGCCGCTCCTCGGTAGAGCGGAGGTGAGGATCCAGAGAGGCTCGGCTTCCCGCTGTGGCTGCTCTGCTTCTGAAGCTGAACCTGAGATGGAACTGCTTCTCTGTAGTAGAGCACATGAAGCAGCAGTGATGGGCTGCGTGTCAGAGCTCCAGTACACTGAGAGAAGAATTTAGATCAGGAGCATCTTCAGTTCGTTCAGATCACTGAGGGTTTAAGTTCCACCTAATGCTTGGTGTCTATTATGGATCATATGGGATGTAATTTAGTTAAGTATTTAAAGAAAATATATTAAATAAGAAAACAAGTTTAAGTAGTTTTATTCAACTCCAAACATTAACTGTGACTGAACGAATCGTTTATATTAATTGTGCATATCTGTATGTTGTCGCAGTGCGAAGAAAAAAAGAGTAAAGCAACTTTTACAGTACATTATTATCTTTATTAACATTATTAACATTATTATATCTTTCAATGTAAGCCAATGAGAGCAGACCTTGTGAAGCATTTCTATTAGTCTATCCACACATATATATATATATATATATATATATATATATATATATATATATATATATATATATATATATATATATATATATATATATAAGTATATACATAAACAAGTAGCATAAGGATAACACGGCTAATGCACGGCTAACATTAGCATTAGCAAATCTAGGTGATGAGGTAATGTTTTTAAACAGTGATAGTGTTTCTAATATTAGATTTTAAATATATATCACATCATATCACCTTGTTTACAGTATACATACCGTATATATCACCAGGTTCAGTCCAGTACCTACAGGTTTACAGGTGGTCCTGGGCGTGTACTCCCGTTATGAGACCACTGTGAGACAAACCAGAGACTACAGCTGAAGGTGTGGACGCTTTCAGTTCTGTCCATTATGTTTCTCGTCACCTGCGTCGGCGCAGATCTAATGAGGAAGGAAGGAAGGAGGGAAGGAAGGAAGGAGGGAAGGAAGGAAGGAGGGAAGGAAGGGAGGGAATTAAGTAAGGAAGGGAGGAAGGTAGGAATAAAGGATATAAGGAAGGAAGGGAGGGAAGGAAGTAAGGAAGGGAGGAAGGTAGGAATGAAGGATATAAGGAAGGAAGGGAGGGAAGGAAGTAAGGAAGGGAGGAAGAAAGGAAGGGAGGAAGGATGTAAGGAAGAAAGGAAGGAAGGAAGGAAAGAAGGAAGGAAGGAAGGAAAGAGGAAGGAAGAAGGAAGGAAGGAAGGAGGAAGGAAGAAAGGAAGGAAGGGAGGAAGGAAGGGATGAAGGAGGAAGGGAGGAAGGAAGGAAGGAAGGAGGAAGGAAAAAAGGAAGAAAGAAAGGAAGGAAGGAAGAAAAGAAGGAAGGAAGGAAGGAAGGAAAGAGGAAGGAAGGAAGGGAGGAAGGAAGGAAGGGAGGAAGGAAGGAAGTAAGTAAGGAAGGAAGGAGGAAGGAAGGAAAGAAGGAAGGAGGAAGGAAGTAAGCAAGGAAGGGAGGAAGGAAGGGATGAAGGAGGAAGGGAGGAAGGAAGGAAGGAAGGAGGAAGGAAAGAAGGAAGAAAGAAAGGAAGGAAGGAAGAAAAGAAGGAAGGAAGGAAGGAAGGAAAGAGGAAGGAAGGAGGAAGGAAGGAAGGAAGGAAGGAAGGAAGGAAGGAAGTAAGGAAGGAAGGAAGGAAGGAAGGAAGGAGGAAGGAAGGAAGGAAGAAAAGAAGGAAGGAAGGAAGAAAAGAAGGAAGGAAGAAAGAAAGAAAGGAAGGAAGGAAGGAAGGAGGAAGGAAGGAAGAAAGGAAGGAAGGAAGGAAGAAAAGAAGGAAGGAAGGAAGAAAAGAAGGAAGGAAGAAAGAAAGAAAGGAAGGAAGGAAGAAAGGAAAGAAGGAAGAAGGAAGGAAGAAAGGAAGGAAGGAAGGAAGAAAGAAAAGAAGGAAGGAAGGAAGAAAAGAAGGAAGGAAGGAAGAAAAGAAGGAAGGAAGAAAGAAAAGAAGGAAGGAAGGAAGAAAGGAAGGAAGGAGGAAGCGAGCGGGCAGCTGAGGTTTTGTCTTTATTCTGTATGCGTTGTAAAGCTTAGCCGAGCCTCTCTGCGGTACTGCAGATATAGATTTCTTCTCTTCCCTCTGTGTTTGGGTGGTGTGATGCTCTGAGACTGATGCTGGTTAGTGTGCTGCTTGGTTTGACTTTGATCTGAACGAGGTGTGTCGTGTACGGGTCCTCTCTCCTGCCCTCTGTGAGCATGATGCCACTCCTGAGAGCCTATGGATGAGCTGTGAGTGCTCTACAAAGACAGAGAAGATATGAAATGATGGGGTACACGGGCACCACACAACATTAGTTGTGATTAGTAATTGCAGCTGAAAACTTGGTGGTCCATCTGTGCCCGCCATAACGCTGATGTACACCAATATGGCCAAAGGTTTGCGGACACCACTCATTTCTAATGAATAACAGACTAAGACCTTGTGTACAGGTGTCCTGTCTAACACTACCTTCACCTACCTGTGTACAGGTAAACTCTAACACTACCTTCTGACGTTGATCTATTATAAAGTCTGATATTCTTATATATTCTATAACTTTTGCATTTAATTATAATTAATTAGGAGAACAGTACACACTTATGTCAAGCAGTGTAAGGTATTATGTATGCTATATAATGCCTTATAGATTTTTTTGTTATTAGTCTATCCTATTTAGATGTTTAGCCCCACCCACTGACACGAAATTCACTACTTTGAGCCACTGTTTTTACACAACCAGCCACACGAACGTTGTAAGCGGAGAAAAGATGAAGGAAAGATGAAAAGTCAGTAAAAGTGTAGCAGATATTTAAATTTCCATTTGAATCCAATTAAGACTTCAGAAGGTACAATAGAACCCCATCATTTCAAGACTTTTTTATTCTTTATTTAATACCTCACCGATCAATTAATCATTCTTCCATTCATCCATTGCTTCAACCACTAATCAGTCACTTTCTTTCCTTTCAGACTGTATCGCTGTAGTTGTCTTTTGTCTCGCTCCTCCAGTTATAAACGGCCCTGCACATCCCATTAACATAAAGCTCATTTGTGAAATGAATTGGCTGAGGCAGGACGAGTCTGCTGCATGTCCACCGGTCATTCCTCTGTGGAAAACTCTGCTTCCTTGGCTGCCTGCGAGGCTTTTAAGTAGCTCCACTGTGGCACAATCCATCACTATCAAAGCCGGCATGAGCCACAGCACTGCGGCTGGTGCGGGAGCACAAACGAACGAGTGCTCGAGTCTTCTGTGGAGCAGGAGACCGAGGAAAGGATTTAAATATGAGGCCAAACCTGAGACGGAGGTGCTTCATCTTCTCCGAAACAGCCTGTGAAAGAAATAGAACAGAAAACAAATAGTGACGTTCAGCTATTCATCTGTGGTGAGCTGGACATCCATACTTACACGTAATTACTGCTGTGCTTCTATACCAGGAAACATATTAATAAAGATAAATCAGCTTATCTTGCTGAAGAGGTGATAGTGAGTCACTGTAGTACAACTTTGTCCCTGAAGAGGTGATAGTGAGTCACTGTAGTACAACTTTGTACCTGAAGAGGTGATAGTGAGTCACTGTAGTACCACTTTGTACCTGAAGAGGTGATAGTGAGTCACTGTAGTACCACTTTGTACCTGAAGAGGTGATAGTGAGTCACTGTAGTACCACTTTGTACCTGAAGAGGTGATAGTGAGTCACTGTAGTACCACTTTGTACCTGAAGAGGTGATAGTGAGTCACTGTAGTACAACTTTGTACCTGAAGAGGTGATAGTGAGTCACTGTAGTATCACTTTGTACCTGAAGAGGTGATAGTGAGTCACTGTAGTACCACTTTGTACCTGAAGAGGTGATAGTGAGTCACTGTAGTACCACTTTGTATCTAAAGAGGTGTTAATGAGTCACTGTAGTATCACTTTGTACCTGAAGAGGTGATAGTGAGTCACTGTAGTACCACTGTGTACCTGAAGAGGTGGTAGTGAGTCACTGTAGTATCACTTTGTACCTGAAGAGGTGATAGTGAGTCACTGTAGTACCACGTAGTATCTGTAGAGGTGATAGTGAGTCACTGTACTTCAGATCAGCTCAAGAACAGAGCGTAGAGAGCTTCATGGAATGGGTCTTCATGGCGGAGCAGCTGCATCCAAGCCTTACATCACCAAGAACAATGCAGAGCGTCTGTTGCCAGGAGACGGTACTTGTCTGACTGCATTGTGCTGAGTGTAAAGTTTGGTGGAGGTGGGATTATGACGTGGGGTTGTTTTTCAGGAGTTGGGCTCGGACCCTCAGTTCCAGTGAAAGGAACCCTTAATGCTTCAGTGGAAGAACTTGACTGGCCTGCACAGAGTCCTGACCTCAACCTGATGGAACACCTTTGGGATGAATTAGAGCGGATACTGTGAGCCAGACCTTCTCGTCCAACAGTGTCTGACCTCACAGATGGTCTTTTGGAAGAACGGTCAAACATTTCCATAAACACTCTCCTAAACCGTGTGGAGAGACTTCCCAGAAGAGCTGAAGCTGTTATAGCTGCAAAGGTTGGGCCAACATCGTATTAAACCCTATGGATTAAGAATGGGGCGGCACTCAAGTTGAAGCAGTGTTCTGAGTGTTGATATGGGACGCTAATGGTAAAACTGGGAACGTTTCTTTTTCAGGTGCTCTGTTTTGGAGAACTCTCCGTCTCTACCTTCTCCATTAATGGACTGGAACGTCAGGCCGTGTGTTCGGAGCCACTTTGTGCAGTAACTTTCTTTGGTAGAGCTTTTAGAAGCATTAAGCTCCTCAGACTTCTGTTTTCATCACCAGCACTGTAAACCATCCTAGATTCTTCACAACAGAACAACTCTTTATACTGTATTACTCTGTTCTTTAATGATCAGGACCCCCCCAGGACCACCACAGAGCAGCTACTGCAGTGACACTGATGTGGTGGTGGAGCTTCATTTGTTTTGGCCTTCATTCAGTTTCACTACATGATCGCTAAACCAAAAGCAGCCTGGTCCATTACAGTTTCCAAGTTTCTGGCCACTCAGCTGTGAGGGAAGTCTGGTGACCGTCAGAAACCTTGTTGACGTGGAAGGACAGTGAGGAGTTCGTGGATTGCTGGTCTCTGATTGAATTTGATCTGAAGCGCCCGATGTGTCAGAGGAGTGCTGTGACCACGGGGGCTGCTTCTCTATTGATTTTCTTCTATTTTTCTGTTCTTCGGCTCCGCAGACGCTCAGATCGAGATGCTGATGGCGAGAGAGGAGAATTGATGGGTCTGGCGTTCGGCCAGAAGCTCTCTCTGTTGTGTTTTTAGCTGACAGTTGAGCACTCATTATTAATGTAGCCGCGGTTCTCCGAATGTTCTTGATGATTGCGTTCTTGATGTATGATGCAACCGGCCATACAAATCCACTGCTCGCGCCGAGCATGTCCTCGAGGAATCCTCTGCTCCAGAACTGCTGCTCTTGTGTTGGTACTGAACTGAGTTGAAGTGATAAACATGTTGTTAGGAGCAGATCATTAGATTACCTGTGTGCAGAGCCAGGGCGCTGTAATTAGATTGGTGGGTCTGATTTTAGAGCATAGGATGCTGAGCCCTGCTCTGACTTTCCCACTTTGCTGCAGAGCCGAGGGCAATGCCTGTACACGCACACTTCAAAGACTGTTTAACTGTTTATTTCTAATGTAAATAAACTGTAATAATGATTACAGTGTGATGACTGTCACAACAAGCTGGGGTATTCCAGTTGGTTGCTAGGGTGTTGCTAGGCGGTTGCTGGGGTATTCCAGTTGGTTGCTAGGGTGTTGCTAGGCACTTGCTATGGTATTCCAGCTGGTTGTTAAAGTGTTGCTATGCAGTTGCTATAGTATCCCAGGTGGTCAGCTTCCTAAAGTAAACCATGATGCAGAGTGCTTCCTCTATGGGTTGACAAGCTGTTGTTAGTAAATGAATGGGACTCTATGGGAGGAACGAGGGATGAATACATGACAAATAGAGGAGTGCAGGTCAGTATGTCTGTGGGTCAGTGTGTTTGGGGGTCTGCTCTGAGTGAGTACAGGCAGTTTGGAGGCTGTAGATTGAATGAAACCATGATGTTTGGGTGTGTCTGAAATGTGTCTGAATGGGCCTCTATGGGAGAAAAAAAGAGGGATGGAAAAAAACAACAAACAGACGAGTGCGAGTTGAACCAACACTGCAGTTGTGGTCAGGGGTCTGCCCTGAGTCAGTATATGAGAAACGGTGTCTGTCTGTCGAGCAGAAGTTTAGTAGATTGGCGTGCACTTACCATCCTATTCATTCTCTATGGGAAAAAATTACGGAAAAATCTGTAGTTTTTCGAAATCCGTGCATCCGATCAAAAAGCTGTACACAAGCCCCAATCTGGAGCTGAAACAGAGTTGATAAGTCAAAAACTACTCAACAAATGCCCAATAAATACTGGGATAACATCTAAAAATGCTTTGTTGGTTCAACCTAACTAATTACTTATGTTTAATTACTTAAACAATTAAAAAGAAAGTTTTGTTTAGCCTAAAAATATAGTTATAACCAATGATTCTTTCAATCCAAGTAATTTTTGGAGTAAATCAAGTTCAATTGCTTGTAACCACATGAATAGTTCTCTGAACAATGGACTGTCACAAAGTCCAGATCTCAGCATCACTGAATATCATTGAAGTGTAAGTAGCAGAAAAGGCTAAACCAACTTCTAAGACTAAACTTTGAAGATTGTGGCTGCAGATGTCTTTGAAAAACTGAAAGCAGGTCTCCTGAAATGAACTGAAGCTGTAAGAAAGGCGAATATATTGAAAAGTTTAGTGACTGTATTCAGTAGAAGTTAAATTAATAAAGGACCCCACCAATATCCAGCGATTACTAAATTGTCCCCACCAATAATTTGATCCCCTACGTCTCAATAGTCTAGAGGTGCACAAAGGGTTAAATCACGTCTTCTACTCGAGTCCTACCTTTCCATTACTCATACGGCTGTTGGATTGGCTGTGTCTTCCTCTGCTGTCACCTGGGACTCTGTAGCTACGTTTGGTTGTTAGCAGCTCCAGAACTGGAAGGAGAACTTTCCAGTCATATTGTACTCACTCTGCAAGACTCAGGTGCAGGTAATGTTGATAAGTGTTTAGATGTAAACTCACTGTTACTGGTTTGAAACTGGCTGAACAAGCCCATGCCTTATAGTTTAACATTATATTATTCATGAATTAAATTATGAATTGTTATTCAGAATAGTTTTAAAACATGTAAAATAGCATATGTAGTATATCAGTACTTTATAGTTTTATCACAGAGCAAAAAGACAAACACAAATAAAGAACACAGGCAATGGGGTAGGCCTATGTATTGGCAAGAACCTGGTGACACAATATGTATAGTGATACAGCGGTCACGATTCAATATATCACGATATATTGTGATACTGCAAGCAAACTGTGATTTTTCTAATCCTACTATTAAAACACACCACTGTATGAACAGGTTTATCAATGCTTACAACAGCATTGCGCTCTTGTGCTGCTTGTTAATGTTGGAGTGGAGCTGAAAATGGATTACAGCACTGCCATCTAGTGGTCAGAGGTCTAAACACAACATACTATGAGTCACTGTCTGCCAGGAATCTAGGTATTGATACTGTGTATCATTGTAGTATCACGAAACATAATATTCGATATTTCAATATTTTCTTACACCACTACAATGGGGAAGGGGGGTGCGGTGTTGGTAGAGTCATAGGTCCCTACCAATGTCAAGAGCAAATGTATGCCCCTTGGTAACAAGCAATTTCCTTAGTTTTATTAAACCTAAAAATGATTTTGATTGCAAGAATCATTGATTCAAAATTAATTTTTAAATTGAATTAAAGTTTGAAAGTTTTAAGATTGAATTGTTTTTACCACGAGACCATTTGTTTTTAGGTTGTACTTGTCTGGTGTTGGAGTATTAAAGCATGTATTTACTAAATTTAGTAAATAGATTAAGATAAAGTAGACTGTAGGACATATTCAGACAATCTAATTACAGTGAAGTTGATTTTTGATCAAACCTGGAAAACGAGTTAGCCGTTGTTTTTTGAGATGCTGATCAAACAGCAAGCCGTAATGGAAATATTGAGCTCTGCGACTGTTTGCATCTCATTTAGAGATCAGAGCTGTTCCAACTTTCCAGCAGTAGTTTGCTCAGATAGCTTCAGATGACTACACGGAGACAATTAAATCGCATGTGCGATCACGCTCCGAGACTCGTTTTCAGTTCCTTCGCCATCCATTGGGTTTTAATGAGGCTTCAAAGGCCTTTTCCTCTCCGAACGGCTTCGGATTTGACTCCAGGGAATGAAGCTCCTGGAAGACGAAGCCACTGATGAAAGCTCATCAGGAAGAGCTGATGACAGTCGGGATTGCTGGCTTTCTGGCATTGAATACGTCCACACGTTACACAACTTGTTGCATCATATCTGACCCGTATTAGCGGCGGGCTTATCAGTGCTGACACGGTTGGAAACAGAAACGAAATCTAGCACTTCAACACGACACCTATGATCACGGGAGCGTGAGGAGCGGGGTGGATTACGACCCCTCAACAGCCCGGGGTGCATCTAGTGTATATTTATAGCGTGGATGATGGTGAAGCTTTTCAGTGCAGCTCACAGGCAAGAGCGCCGGCTTTCGCCCACGGCCAGAATGACTGCCAGTGAAGGTTTGGTAGTATTTACTTCACATTTTATTTAGGATTTTATTATTTTTCAATAAACCTGCTTAGTTGTTTCTTGTCAGGTGTTGTCGCAAACAACGAGGATAACAAAGGTCTAACCAAAGATTTAATTTAGATCTTAATTTAATATCAGTTGTTACCAAAAAAGAAAAACATTTGCTTTTTTGACCTAACTTTGGAGGTTGAAGCTTTAGATTTTCTTGAAAAACTGAAAACAGGTCTAACCGAAGCTTTGAAAATTTGACTGTAAAACTAATTTAAAGACTGTAACAAGTGGAATGAATGCTGGGATACACTCAACACAAAAAGTACTTTGTTGGTATAACCTAAAAAAGTAATTTGTGGTAACAAGCAATTGAACTACTATTGTTTAACCTAAAAATGTAAATTGAATGACCAATTCTTTCAATCAAAGTCAATTTTGTAGTAAAACTAGTTCAATTGATGTTTCCACTTCAGTAATTCCTTCAGGTCGTACCAACAAAAGCCTTTTTACAGTGTAGAACGTTTACAAATTTACCAAATACACTGCAAGTTTGTTATTTTGTCATTATTTACTTCACATGTTATTATTTAGGATTTTTAAATAGACCTGCTTAGTTGTTTGTCGTCAAGTGTTGTGTTGTCGCAAATGACGAGGCTAACAAAGGTCTAGAGCTGATTCTGGACGTGGCTCGGCGATGTAACCAAAACTTGTTATTTAATATAATTTTTTACCAAAAAATAAAAGCACTGCAAATTAAACAAAAACACTGCTGGTCTTCTCAGAATAATGGACTGTCCAGACCTCGACATCACTGTCTGTGTTTGGATGGTAAGAAGCAGAAACTGCTGAACCAACATTTTGACCAAACTTTGGAGGTTGAAGCTGCAGATTCCTTTGAAAAACTGAAAGCAGGTCTAACCGAAGCTGCAATTTTATTGAATATTTGACCGTAAAACTAATTCAAGGACTGTAATAAGTGGAATGAAGGCTGTGACGAACTCAACACATAAAATGTACTTTGTTGGTACAGCCTAAAAAAAAAATTGTGGTAACAAGCAACTGAACTACTATTGTTTAACCTAAATTGAATGAACAATTCTTTCAATCAAAGTAAATTTTGTAGTAAAACTAGTTTAATTGCTGTTTCCACATGAAGTAATTCCTTCAGGTGGTACCAACAGAACAGTTTTTACAGTGTAGAACGTTTACAAAGTTACCAAATACACTGCTAGTTTGTTATTTTGTCATTATTTACTTCACATGTTGTTATTTAGGATTTTTTAATAGACCTGCTTAGTTGTTTGTTGTCAAGTGTTATGTTGTCGCAAATGACGAGGCTAACAAAGGTCTAGATCTGATTCTGAACATGGCTCAGCGATGTAACTATAACTTGTGGTGTTTAATATCAGTTGTGCTGGTCTTGGCAGAATAATGGACTGTCCAGACCTCGACATCACTGACTGTGTTTGGATCATAAAAAGTAGAAACTGCTGAACCAACATTTTTGACCAAACTTTTGAGGTTGAAGCTGCAGATTCCTTTGAAAAACTGAAAGCAGGTCTAACCGAAGCTGCAATTTTATTGAATATTTGACTGTAAAACTAATTTAAGGACTGTTATTTAGGATTCTTTAATAGACCTGCTTAGTTGTTTGTCGTTCAGTGTTGTGTTGTCGCAAATGACGAGGCTAACAAAGGTCTAGAGCTGATTCTGAACATGGCTCGGTGATGTAACTACAACTTGTGGTGAGTGGAATGAAGGCTGTGATGGGCTCAACCCATAAAAAGTACTTTGTTGGTACAACCTAAAAAAATAATTTGTGGTAACAAGCAAGTGAACTACTATTGTTTAACCTAAACATGTAAATTGAATGAACAATTATTTCAATTAAGGCCAATTTTGTAGTAAAACTAGTTGAATTGATGTTTCCACTTGAAATAATTCCTTCAGGTTGTACCAACAAAACAGTTTTTACAGTGTAGAACGTTTACAAATTTACCAAATACACTGCTGGTTTGTTATTTTGTCATTGTTTACTTCACATGTTGTTATTTAGGATTTTTCAATTTTTCAATAGACCTAAACACTATATAGACTGTTCTGTGTGGATCACTATATGGACTGTTCTGCAGCAGTGGAGCTGCTAAGTCATCAGTTTACATCACTGTAATGTTATTTTAACTATAAGTTTACTGTAAATATCTGATTCTAAAGTATCGTTAGGCCTTATTTCCTGAGCTTTATTTACTGGAGCGTATATACTGTGGTTATATTAACATTTTGTTAACGTTATTTTTCATATTCTTACCTCTGTTAGGTCCAGATGTCTTGTATACAGTTGGTAATCCTCTTGGTATTACAACTTTTAGGGCTCATACAAACACCCAGTGTTTATTGAACCTAAGGAGGAATAGTTGCTATTTTTAAATACTCAGCAATACTACAGTTACTTCTAGTTGATTATGTAACTACATCAATAAATACCTGGTATTTACTCAATGCCTACATATACATTTGATTTACATTCTACATCTATAGTTGGGTTTGATTCCAACATATACAGAGTATAAGGAATTTAAAGGCTAAGACTGAAATATTTCCGGTGAGCCTACAAAGTTCTCATTTTCACGTCCCTCAGAACGTCTCGCAGTAAAGTATGAGGGAAAACTAATGAAATGAAATATAAGAAGAGGTTTTAAGGCCCGTGTGCCAGGGGGAGCCCGGGAGGGTTAATATGTTCCTGAATGATTTGTGTGTGATGTGTGAGACGGCTCAGCGTGTGCGGCGTGTTATACGGGGCCGATAAATCAGCAGGAGAAGCTGGACCTTCTAGTTTTTGGTTCGTTGCCTCTGCATCCTGAGAGCAATGAAGGGAATTTGCCTGAGGGCTCAGAGGACGCTTGGATGAGCGATCCTTATATTTTCCATTCCACAGTCCAGCGGACGGACGGTTTATCTTTAAAGTGTAAATGTCCAGTTCAGTGGCCAGCCGGTGTACACTGGAGCCAGATAACACAGAGTGGACACTGACGGATGAAACAATGCATTCGGTGACAAAAGCTACTGTAAGCTGCAGATATGGGTCTTATGAAGGTCTAGAAGAAACTCTGTGGGCTTTTAGGAAACTCGAGTCACATCAGCAGGTGTTTGTGTTGTTATCTGTGACAAGAGTTGTGTAGTTGTATATTAATCATAAACACAACTCAGTCACAACTCACTGAAACAAGCAGAGACTTGAGCTTCAGATCCTAAATTTTCTGTGTGGATCACTATATAAACTATATAGACGGTGGTGTATCCAATTTACCTTTTATCTCTAAGATTTTAGAAAAGGCTGTAGCTCGACAACTCTGTTCTCATCTACATAAGAACAACATATATGAAAAATTCCAATGTGGTTTTAGGCCACATCACAGCACAGAGACAGCTTTAGTTAAGATAACAAATGATCTTCTTCTTGCCTCTGATCAGGGCCACGTATCTCTACTGGTGTTACTAGATCTAAGTGCAGCTTTTGACACTATAGATCACACTATTCTCTTGGACAGGCTAGAAAATATAGTTGGAATCACAGGAACAGCGTTATCCTGGTTCACATCTTACCTTAGTGATCGCTTTCAGTTTGTAAAGATAAATAATGTATCGTCTAACACTACAAAAGTGAAATATGGAGTTCCACAAGGTTCTGTTTTAGGTCCTCTGTTATTTACACTATATATGCTACCATTAGGCTCAGTTATAAATAGACATGGAATTAGTTTCCACTGTTATGCCGATGATACACAACTGTACATATCAGCCAAACCAGATGATAAATCCAGATTAAAGAAGATAGAAGATTGTGTAAGAGATATTAGACTTTGGATGCTACAGAACTTCCTTCTTTTAAACCCAGATAAAACGGAAGTTCTCCTCGGCCCAAAGGCTGCTCGGACTAAATGTTCAGATTTAATGTTAAATCTTGCTGACTTCTCTGTAGTTCCTGGTTCAGTAGCCAAAAATCTTGGTGTAACAATTGACTCAGATTTGACATTTAATCAACACATCGGTAACATTACAAGAACAGCGTTTCTTCACCTACGAAACATTTCAAAGTTAAGAAATGCGTTATCTGTGTCTGATGCTGAAAAGTTGATACATGCCTTTATAACCTCAAGGCTAGATTACTGTAATGCATTATTGTCAGGATGCTCCAGCAGGAACCTGAATAAACTTCAGTTAGTTCAGAACGCTGCAGCTAGAGTACTAACTAAAACCAGGAAATTCGATCACATCAGTCCAGTTTTATCAGCTACACTGGCTTCCTGTTAAATTCCGTATCGACTATAAAATTCTATTACTGACGTATAAAACCCTGCACGGTCTCACACCGGAGTACCTGCAAGATCTAATTTCCTATTATGAACCGCCACGTTCACTCAGATCACAGGATGCTGGTTTTCTAATAGTTCCTAAAATTCAGAAGACTACAATGGGGGGAAGAGCTTTTTCCTACAAAGCCCCAAAATTGTGGAATAATCTCCCAGTTAATGTTCGGGACTCTGACACAGTCTCAATATTTAAGTCTAGACTGAAAACATACTTGTTTAGTGTAGCTTTTGGTTATTAATCTTCTCTTTTAGATAAAGGCAGGAGATCTGGGGGTTCTTGGACACAGAGGTTTATGGTAAACTGAGATGTTGGGGCTGTTGTTCCACCACTTCACGCGATCACACAGGTTTGTTGATGGTGGAGTGGTGGGACCCCAGTGTCTCAGGGTACTCTCATGTCCATGTTACCTTCTGGTTCTCTCCTTTTAGTTTAGGCTGTTATAGTTAGATCTGCTGGAGTCTCCAGCACCACTCTAAAATTCTGAAAATTCATATTCTCTACAGTCTTACTCCTGAGCCCAACTAACTCTTTCTCTTTACTCTTCCTGAGGAAATGACTGTCCTCCTGTCTGTTGAAGGCTGTTGAAGGACTGATCATCGGGCCATCACCCCACCATCACCAGCCAGCTCACCTGTCCATTTACTGCTACACCCTCAGTTACATCACTGTGCCATCCAGATGCACCAGCACTGAGATAGGATGGGACTGTTTCAGCTCACGCCCACTTTACATAAAGACTCAGTCATAGACTGCCTCAGCCAGAGACTGCCTCAGTCATACACTGCCTCTATCTGTGCAGCTTCTAAAGCTTTGCTATCCAGATTTCAAACAGAGACTCCTTTCTTTGGTATTTAGTTCAAACTGTAAACACTGTTTGATCAGAGGAGGATGGGTCTCCCCTTGTGAGTCTGGTTCCTCCCAAGGTTTCTTCCTCCAGTTGAGGGAGTTTTTCCTTGCCACTGTTGCCTCTGGCTTGCTCACTGGGGGATATATGTTATAACTGTTTTCAAAACTCTGTAAAGCTGCTTGTTGTTGAGACAACATCGTTGTAAAAAGCGCTATATAAATAAAATTGACTTGACTTGACTTGACGCGTAGTGGTTAGTACGGTGGTGTAGTGGTTAGTACGGTGGTGTAGTGGTTAGTATGGTGGTGTAGTGGTTAGTATGGTGGTGTAGTGGCTAGTACGGTGGTGTAGTGGTTAGTATGGTGGTGTAGAGGTTAGTACGGTGGTGTAGTGGTTAGTATGGTGGTGTAGTGGTCAGTATGGTGGTGTAGTGGTTAGTATGGTGGTGTAGTGGTTAGTACGGTGGTGTAGAGGTTAGTACGGTGGTGTAGTGGTTAGTATGGTGGTGTAGTGGTCAGTATGATGGTGTAGTGGTTAGTATGGTGGTGTAGTGGTTAGTACGGTGGTGTAGTGGTTAGTATGGTGGTGTAGTGGTTAGTATGGTAGTGTGGTGGTCAGTATGGGGGTGTAGTAGTTAGTATGGTGTGTAGTGGTTAGTATGGTAGTGTATTGGTTAGTACGGTGGTGTAGTGGTTAGTATGGTGGTGTAGTGGTTAGTATGGTGGTGTAGTGGTTAGTACGGTGGTGTAGTGGTTAGTACGGTGGTGTAGAGGTTAGTACGGTGGTGTAGTGGTTAGTATGGTGGTGTAGTGGTTAGTATGATGGTGTAGTGGTTAGTATGGTGGTGTAGTGGTTAGTACGGTGGTGTAGTGGTTAGTACGGTGGTGTAGTGGTTAGTATGATAGTGTAGTGGTTAGTATGGTGGTGTAGTGGTTAGTACAGTGGTGTAGAGGTTAGTATGGTGGTGTAGTGGTTAGTATGGTGGTGTAGTGGTTAGTACGGTGGTGTAGTGGTTAGTATGGTGGTGTAGTGGTTAGTATGGTAGTGTAGTGGTCAGTATGGGGGTGTAGTAGTTAGTATGGTGGTGTAGTGGTTAGTATGGTAGTGTATTGGTTAGTACGGTGGTGTAGTGGTTAGTATGGTGGTGTAGTGGTTAGTATGGTGGTGTAGTGGTCAGTATGGTGGTGTAGTGGTTAGTATGGTGGTGTAGTGGTTAGTATGGTGGTGTAGTGGTTAGTATGGTGGTCTAGTGGTTAGTATGGGGGTGTAGTGGTTAGTATGGGGGTGTAGTGGTTAGTATGGTGGTGTAGTGGTCAGTATGGTGGTGTAGTGGTCAGTATGGTGGTGTAGTGGTTAGTATGGGGGTGTAGTGGTTAGTATGGTGGTGTAGTGGTTAGTATGGTAGTGTAGAGGTCAGTATGGTGGTGTAGTGGTTAGTATGGTAGTGTAGTGGTTAGTATGGTGGTGTAGTGGTTAGTATGGTGGTGTAGTGGTCAGTATGGGGGTGTAGTGGTTAGTATGGTAGTGTAGTGGTCAGTATGGGGGTGTAGTGGTTAGTACGGTGGTGTAGTGGTTAGTATGGTGGTGTAGTGGTCAGTATGGGGGTGTAGTGGTTAGTACGGTGGTGTAGTGGTTAGTATGGTGGTGTAGTGGTCAGTACGGGGGTGTAGTGGTTAGTACGGTGGTGTAGTGGTTAGTATGGTGGTGTAGTGGTTAGTATGGTGGCGTAGTGGTTAGTATGGTGGTGTAGTGGTCAGTATGGGGGTGTAGCGGTTAGTATGGGGGTGTAGCTGTTAGTACGGTGATGTAGTGGTTAGTATGGTGGTGTAGCGGTTAGTATGGTGGTGTAGCAGTTAGTACGGTGATGTAGTGGTTAGTACGGTGGTGTAGTGGTCAGTAAGGTGGTGTAGTGGTTAGTATGGTGGTGTAGTGGTTAGTATGGTGGTGTAGTGGTTAGTACGGTGGTGTAGTGGTCAGTAAGGTGGTGTAGTGGTTAGTATGGTGGTGTAGTGGTTAGTATGGTGGTGTAGTGGTTAGTATGGTGGTGTAGTGGTTAGTACGGTGGTGTAGTGGTTAGTATGGTGGTGTAGTGGTTAGTATGGTACTGTAGTGGTCAGTATGGGGGTGTAGTGGTTAGTACGGTGGTTTAGTGGTTAGTATGGTGGTGTAGTGGTTAGTATGGTGGTGTAGTGGTTAGTATGGTGGTGTAGTGGTTAGTATGGTACTGTAGTGGTCAGTATGGGGGTGTAGTGGTTAGTATGGTGGTGTAGTGGTTAGTATGGTGGTGTAGTGGTTAGTATGGTGGTGTAGTGGTTAGTATGGTGGTGTAGTGGTTAGTACGGTGGTGTAGTGGTTAGTACGGTGGTGTAGTGGTCAGTATGGTGGTGTAGTGGTCAGTATGGGGGTGTAGTGGTTAGTACGGTGGTTTAGTGGTTAGTATGGTGGTGTAGTGGTTAGTATGGTGGTGTAGTGGTTAGTATGGTGGTGTAGTGGTTAGTATGGTGGTGTAGTGGTTAGTATGGTACTGTAGTGGTCAGTATGGGGGTGTAGTGGTTAGTACGGTGGTGTAGTGGTTAGTATGGTGGTGTAGTGAACCTGTGCATGGTGTACCCTGCCTTCACATGTTGATGCTGGGATTTGCTCCAGCCTCTGATAAAGTGATATATGATGGACTGATGGTATGTACACAGTTTCACTCAGTAGCACTGAAATGCCCAGCAGGTTGTGTTTAGTTGTTGGGAAAGTAATTGGGACTCCAGACTGCTGTGTAATTGTTTTGGGTTAAAAGGGTATTTAACTGAATTAAACATAAAAGCCCGACAGATTCCAGTGATTATAATGAAGAGAGACAGTAAAATGTCCCATAAATGGATAAGTGGTGAGGATAAACAAACTCTGAGTAGCTCTAAATAAAGAAATGAACGGGATATTTCACTGTAACGAGACGGAGTTAATGGTTAGGACCCAGTAAACCCAAGTACGTTCTTCTACAGCCTATATTCCAGGTTCATAATATTATACGGATATGTAAGAATATTATGGCTCCAGTTTTCTTTGAATTGTCTTTTTTTGGACCTACAGTAATGGGAACCTTTCTTGGCCATTACAGTGAAACTTGAACTGTCTGGTAATATTCCCCCATTTAAGCACTTCAGAGCTCTTCAGACGTATCCAGTTAATACTCAGAACCCATTGAGCCCTGCAGTTTAATCTAATTCACTGTTTGAAATAATGTTCTGTGAACTGATGAGTAGAAAGAGGAACTTTTTACAAGACTGGGTTCTGTTATGTTTAGTTGTAAAGCAAAAACATTCAAACGTTTTAGATACACTACCAGCCTAACGTTTTAGATACACTACCAGTCAAACGGTTTAGATACACTACCAGTCAAACGTTTTAGATACACTACCAGTCAAACGTTTTAGATACACTACCAGCCAAACGTTTTAGTACACTACCAGTCAAACGTTTTAGTACACTACCAGACAAACGTTTTAGATACACTACCAGCCTAACGTTTTAGATTCACTACCAGTCAAACGGTTTAGATACACTACCAGTCAAACGTTTTAGTACACTACCAGACAAACGTTTTAGATACACTACCAGTCAAACGTTTTAGATACACTACCAGTCAACCGTTTTAGATACACTACCAGCTAAACGTTTTAGATACACTACCAGCTAAACGTTTTAGATACACTACCAGTCAAACGTTTTAGTACACTACCAGACAAACGTTTTAGATACACTACCAGCTAAACGTTTTAGATACACTACCAGTCAAACGTTTTAGATACACTACCAGTCAACCGTTTTAGATACACTACCAGCTAAACGTTTTAGATACACTACCAGTCAAACGTTTTAGATACACTACCAGTCAAACGTTTTAGTACACTACCAGTCAAACGTTTTAGATACACTACCAGCTAAACGTTTTAGATACACTACCAGACAAACGTTTTAGATACACTACCAGCCAAACGTTTTAGATACACTACCAGTCAAACGTTTTAGATACACTACCAGTCAAACGGTTTAGATACACTACCAGCCAAACGTTTTAGATACACTACCAGCCAAACGTTTTAGATACACTACCAGTCAAACGTTTTAGTACACTACCAGTCAAACGTTTTAGATACACTACCAGTCAAACGTTTTAGATACACTACCAGTCAAACGTTTTAGTACACTACCAGTCAAACGTTTTAGATACACTACCAGTCAAACGTTTTAGATACACTACCAGTCAAACGTTTTAGTACACTACCAGTCAAACGTTTTAGATACACTACCAGTTAAACGTTTTAGATACACTACCAGCCAAACGTTTTAGATACACTACCAGCCAAACGTTTTAGATACACTACCAGTCAAACGTTTTAGATACACTACCAGTCAAACGGTTTAGATACACTACCAGCCAAACGTTTTAGATACACTACCAGTCAAACGTTTTAGATACACTACCAGCCAAACGTTTTAGATACACTACCAGTCAAACGTTTTAGATACACTACCAGTCAAACGGTTTAGATACACTACCAGCCAAACGTTTTAGATACACTACCAGCCAAACGTTTTAGTACACTACCAGTCAAACGTTTTAGATACACTACCAGTCAAACGTTTTAGATACACTACCAGACAAACGTTTTAGTACAGTTCTAAAAAAAGTTGACCGGTAGTGTGTATTTACAGTTAATAATATGTAGCGATAATATATATATATATATATATATAGAGTTTGTTTGTGTTTATTGCTACTAAAGCTGTTCAAAGTTGTTTTTAGTGCAGCAGTCAGTGTTGCAAAACCTTTTCTTTTAAATTAAAAACACTATATTTCCTGAGTTCTCCTCGCTGTGTATTACCTTCTGTGTAAGGAAATGAAACTGCTTAGGCTAAATTCCAGTCATGCCATCGCACAGAGGCTCAGATGACTAATAGAAGTCTGGTGGACTGTAGAGATGAAGCAGCAAGATTCATATGTATTTTTCTTATTCCTTTTGTGTACTGTTGGAGTCCTCTTGCTAGTCCGTTACCATAGCAACAGCACTCGCATTGGCTGACTCTCAGGCCGGAAACAGGTGAAACAGATGACGAGCTGCTTAAATCCACTCCTCAGCTTCTTACAACATTAAATACTCACCACATTAAATACTCACCACATTAAATACTCACCACATTAAATACTCACATTTAATACTCACCACATTAAATACTCGCCACATTAAATACTCACAATATTGAATACTCACCACATTAAATACTCACATTAAATACTCACCACATTAAATACTCACCACATTAAATATTCACCACATTAAATACTCACCACATTAAATACTCACATTAAATACCACATTAAATACTCACCACATTAAATACCACATTAAATACTCACCACATTAAATACTCACCACATTAAATACTCACAACATTAAATATTCACCACATTAAATACTCACCACATTAAATACTCACATTTAATACTCACCACATTAAATACTCGCCACATTAAATACTCACAATATTGAATACTCACCACATTAAATACTCACATTAAATACTCACCACATTAAATACTCACCACATTAAATATTCACCACATTAAATACTCACCACATTAAATACCACATTAAATACCACATTAAATACTCACGACATTAAATACCACATTAAATACTCACCACATTAAATACTCACCACATTAAATACTCACAACATTAAATATTCACCACATTAAATACTCACCACATTAAATATTTACCACATTAAATACTCACCACATTAAATACTCACAATATTGAATACTCACCACATTAAATACTCACATTAAATACTCACCACATTAAATACTCACAATATTGAATACTCACCACATTAAATACTCACATTAAATACTCACCACATTAAATACTCACCACATTAAATATTCACCACATTAAATACTCACCACATTAAATACCACATTAAATACTCACCACATTAAATACCACATTAAATACTCACCACATTAAATACTCACCACATTAAATACTCACAACATTAAATATTCACCACATTAAATATTCACCACATTAAATACTCACCACATTAAATATTCACCACATTAAATACTCACCACATTAAATACTCACAATATTAAATACTCACATTAAATACCACATTAAATACTCACAACATTAAATACGCACCACATTAAATACTCACCACATTAAATACTCACAACATTAGTTGCTTACAATATTAAATACTCACCACATTAAATACTCACAATATTGAATACCCACCACATTAAATCCTTACATTAAATACTCACCACATTAAATATTCACCACATTAAATACTCACCACATTAAATACTCACAATATTAAATGCTCACATTGAATACCACATTAAATACACACAACATTAAATACGCACCACATTAAATACTCACCACATTAAATACGCACCACATTAAATACTCACCACATTAAATACAACATTAAATATTCACCACATTAAATACTCACCACATTAAATACTCACAACATTAAATACTCACCACATTATGTAACATTAAATACTCACCACACTAAATACTCACTACATTAAATACTCTACATTAAATACTCACCACATTAAATACTTACCACATTAAATACTCACCACAAAAAATATGTTTTGGCTAAAGGGTTTGAGTAATTCATGCGTCCCCATCGACAGGTTTGGGTCTGTTTTGTACAGTCAGGTCAATATCTATGGCAGCCGCTTAAACTATCTTTCCACAAAACATAACTCTACATACAACAATAACTTAAAATTATGAATATAATGATATAAAAATAAATCCTCCTCTAGCAGCGAGTCTTAAAACTCTATATATGGCATAGATAATACAATATAAGGGGGCCATACCATACGCATTATCAACTAAAGTTCCCTTACACTGTGGAAAGTGCTTCGTTGGTAGAGCCTATTCTTTTAGTTGAAGTCAACTGAAAAAATCGGTTATTCAATCTACATTTGATGCTCAACAACATTTTTCAAGATGAAGTCATTTATTTTTTGGTTCTACCAGCCAAGAACTTTCTACAGTGTAAGGTAAAAAAGTTTGAGAGCCACTGATTTATAGACATTCAATGTCCGAAACCAGTCCCTGGGTAAATCCTGAGAAAATATCCGATTGCTGTGAAAATTCCCAAACCGACGTGAACAGATTTGGACGAGTCATTCGTTTAGGCTGCCAGCAACAGAAACCTCAATTCAGCCACTGCATCTGATTTCCCTTCCCAGCTGTTGGGTTTGCTCAAAAATAATTAGGAACACTTGCCTATATGCCTGCGAGCGAATGCTTTAGCTTTTCTAATTATCGCTGCGAAATCTTGAGGCATCGCCCAAACACCAATCATTCCCTCTCCTCTCTAATATCAGCCTGATGATTCATACTTTCTCTGGTGGGAAGGCGATAAAACTCACTTCCATGTTGCAGTGAACTTCCAGTATATGCTCTGTTTTTAATTGGGAACAGTTGGCCCATCGTAATTGATCACATCATCATATACATCATGTTCGCCGCTTTGATCGTTAGAAAACGTGGGCTTTATTCCGAGGACCTGAAGTTGGATCATTCGTGTCTATGTTTACGATTCATCTTTTAGGGTCTATTAGTAGGAGAGCGAAAACAAGAGGCACTCAATCGTAGCGTGAATTTCAATTGCGTCTGTTTACAGAACCGAGTCAGAACTGATGTTATATACAAGTTATCAATTGTAAAATCAGGAAAATTGCATCCAGTGCTGACCTTACACCAAACGATTTTACTGTCGCAGCCAGATTTCCAACTTTGGAATCAAATCTTGAGAGTCTTTCTAGAGTTGAGTTGCTCGCGTCATCTCGATTGTTTAGTGTGAGGTGGTCGAGACTGCCGGGTTAAGTCTTTTTCTCGTCCGAGCGTTCCGATAAAATCAACCGTGTTTAATATTAGCGTAAGTCTGAAGTCATAGTGACGTGAACATTGTCGACAACCAATAGGAGAGCTCTGTTCACCACCAAACGGAAGGCCGCGAGGCGAGTACAGGAACGTCTGGCGGGTAAAGAAGTTAGACTTGGAGGGGAGTCTGTCGAGGGTTTGGAGACTGTGGTTCTCCTGGACTGTACAAAATGGGGAGAAACTGGTGGAGCTGTGGAGTGAGCTGTGGAGTGAGCAAGAGTGCCTCTTTGACGTGTCTTTACATTTATACCTCGACAGAGTGGAGAAGCAAAGAAGGTGGACAGATATTGCTGAAGCCCCCGAAATCCCAGCTGAGTATGTTATGCTAAAACACTCCCGAACCCGCCTACAGTGTTTACTATTAGCCTAGCAGCTAACTATACATTTAGCTGAATATGCTAACTTCAATCATATAAATGGGAAATAATCTCAAAAGGAATCTAGTGCCAGTCTCGTGAATAGTGACTCCGAAAGACCCCCAGTCGTTGCAAAATCCTAGCCTGTGACTAGTCTTTAGATGTGAGAGGGTCAGACTTTAGTCTATCCAATGTCTTTTCAGAGTCTACTAAAAGTCTTCTAGTGTCTAGTCAGCATAAGCTGTCCATCCACCCTTCACTTCCCATTGCATTCTCTTTTGAAGGCTTCCAAATTCGGTCTTAGAAGCTGCTTTAGCATTTCCTGCTTCCCACCATCCAAATAACCCCAAAAACATTCCACGGTGTTGAGGTTCTGGACTCTGGAGTTGTGGGTTGGCCGGTCCATGGTTCTGAGATCAGCAGCAGCTTCTTTGTTTGATGTGTCTGTATCTCCTTTTCTCAGTGAGGAGCTTCTTGAGCAGCTACACATACTTTCAGACTGTCAGATCTTCACCTGGGGCTTCTGCTTTCAACCTCCAGAGGTCACTGTCACCTCAGACATTACCTGGATAACCTGCCTCTTTTCTGTTAGCTCATTTCAAGGCTTCTGTAAACAGACCCCACCGGTGGTCTCAGCGAAGTCTTGTTTTGTGAGCATCGTGCTCCACGACAGATTAAGGATTGTCTGGGCCCCTAGGCAAAAAGTTCCCCAGGGTCAACCACGCCCCCCCCCCTCCGCAACCTACGCCCCTTGTGATCAAGGACCCTCTAATGGTATGCTCTGCTCTTCTCTAGGGCCCCTGGTAGGGGCTCTCATAACCAGGGCTCTCTAAAATTATGCTCCCCTCTTTCCTAGGACCCCTAATAGCCAGAAGTTGAAATCAGAGCAGTGCCACATATCCTCGTCCATTTTCACAAAGGGCTCAACAGGATGGCTAGGGGCCCCAAAAGCATGGCTAGGGGCCCCAAGAGTACTAAGAACTGTCCAAGCCATCATTAAACACTGGAAGGATGGTGGGGACCCATCGTCTTTGAAGAGGACACGTGGCCGCAGAGAAATTCAGAATGAAAGTGAAACGTTTGGTGAAATCAAATCGAAGAAAAACAACAGAGGAACTCAGGGCTATGTTTAATACCAACCACCGGATGTGAGGGCAAAGGAACTGTGTGTCTGGTAAGGTGGTCTGCAGCACAGGGGCCCCTCAGGGATCGGTCCTGGCACCGTTCCTCTTCACCCTGTACACTGCTGACTTCACGTACAGCTCACCAAACTGTCACCTCCAGAAGTTCTCAGATGTCTCGGCGATCGTCGGCCTTCTAACTAACCAGGAGGACGGCGAGTACAGAGAACTGATTCAGGACTTTGTGGACTGGTGTCTGCAGAACCACCTCCAGATAAACGCGGGAAAGACCAAAGAACTGGTGGTGGATTTCCGCAGGTGCAGGCTAGGGGTGTGCCGTATCGTATCATACACAATAATATCAGCAACATTTTAGAATATCGTGATACTCTGAAATATCGCCACCCATCCCTAATTATCACATCAGGTACTACTTTACACCGTTTTTAGCAAAAAAATAAATAAATTCACAATTTTCCTATTATTTATCTACTAGAGACAGATTTTATATGTCCAGTATCATTCACTTTACTTCAGTCCTGGATATATGGAGATATTTGGAGTGCATTATTTAGTATCGTGACATTCTGGATCATTGACTTCTGATGAAAATTCTTGTATTTTTTAATATCTCAGTTAGGTGCCATATCATATCGTATGCAATAATACAATTTAATTTTAATTGAAATATTTTATTTTTAATTTAATGTTTTGTCATCGCCAAGAGTATCGTTATCACAAAAATACCATAAAATATCGTGATATGATTGTAGGGCCATATCGCCCACCCCTGGTGCAGGCATCCCTCTATATCAGTGAACATCCAGAGAGTGGACTCTTATAAGCCCTAATGTAAACTGATAGATTTCTTTGGTCCTGACCGTACAAGTGCTACGAATGCATAGCAACCATGACTTCATTATAACTACTCTGTTATAAATCTGTAAGTCTTCGTACGTTCTCATAGACGCGATACTCATAGAGAAATATTGCTTTTTAATAAATTAGCTGCAAACCGTTGTTCAGGTGTGCGATGCTGGGAACGCATTAGGCTCATTGAAATGTCTCTGGTCTGCTTCGGCTTTCACAATTTCCACAATTCACTGACTAATGTTTCAAAGAGAGAAAAAAAATATATAAATAAATAAATAAATAAATATATTTATTTATTTTCAAGCATTTGCATAAAATGCAATTTACCTGTCAGATCCAAGATTTACGACGAGCGAACAGCCGGCTATAAAGAGATGAAATGATTTACTCCATCATTAATAGCCTCGGTAGTGACACTTCTGCTGACAATTTCATGCGGAATGCTTGTTTTATAAAGTGGAGGCGCTCCCCTCGGTGGTCCGTGTTTTCCATTTATTCCTTCATTTATTTATTTATTTATTTATTTATTTGTTGAGTTTTTATCCGGGTCCCTGCCAGCTGAAATCCCTCGCCTGCCTTCGCTTGGCATTTCCTGAGCTAATGGATGGGTCGCCCTATTGATTTCCCACTTTGTCATGGCTCCCTCGCTCCGCGCCACAAAGGAGACCCTCCTGGTGGAGAGACTGAAGTGTCTGCAGATAGAAAACCTGAATCAGGAGCTCAGGCCGAGCGAGCGGAGCCGAAAGATTCACTCTGAGCTCCGCTGCGACTGTCTGAGCGGATTTGGAGCGTCATCAGTCAGCGGGCAGGTGCCTCCGCCGGAGTGGACTCAGTCTTGGTGGGACGGAATAGCCGACAGGGCTTCCATCAAACGAAATGGTAATCGGCTGGAAAGTCTGGGATCCGTTCGGGAACTTGAATATGATCAGATTTACAAGCTTCAGCGAAGGTTCTGCCGGGAAGACTCCAAGGCTGCGTCATTCTTTCATTCATTACTCCAACCAATCACAGGCCGCCACCTGTCTTAAAAAGGATTCGACTTAGACTCCCGTTCTTCTGCTTTTAGGTGCTGATGTTCTCCATACTCCACCCTCCTCCCCACCACCACCATCAGCCCTGGTGTTCATATCCAACAGCATCTGCCAGGGTATGCACGCTTAAAGACCTGGGCCTACACCAAAAACTCTTTCTTTGGCTGTGTCTCAAATCCTAGTGAGCTCCCTACATGGGCAGCATTCTACATCATAGTATGTACTCCCGACATGTAGACTGTCCCAATTCTTACATACCTTAAACATGCTGTCTACTGAGGAACCTTATTTAGACCTGATTTTAAGAAGCATCGAACTCTTCCTCAGCCACTAAGACAATCCCATGATGCAGTGCAGGCTAATCTAGGAGCAGTGAAGTGGTTTTAAAATGTGAGTTATTTTGATTCTCTGGAGTTTTAATGTGTTTCTGGTCATATAATCACACAGAACAGTATTTTATTATCAACTCTGTAACGAGTTCTTCACCATTTACACCTTATACTCCAGACATTAGCATTTATGCTAGCGGATTTTTAAGCCTCAGGCTATTGTTTTGGATGCCGGCCGGTAGCTTAGCAACCAGCTAAACCACCGGTGGGCGGGAACCAGTGGGCGGGAACAAGCCGTCACGCAGTCTCTCTCTAACTAGAGCGTCTCAGTAATCTGTTTTATGAGGAGAGATGAGGAGAGAACACTGCTACTTACACACTCACTACCTAGACAGCCTACTTACACACTCACTACCTAGACAGCCTACTTACACACTCACTACCTAGACAGCCTACTTACACACTCACTACCTAGACAGCCTACTTACACACTCACTACCTAGACAGTCTACTTACACACTCACTACCTAGACAGCCTACTTACACACTCACTACCTAGACAGCCTACTTACACACTCACTACCTAGACAGCCTACTTACACACTCACTACCTAGACAGCCTACTTACACACTCACTAGGAGTTGAGACAGAGCCTTTATGTCCTCCAATAACTAACCTACCAATTGTACACTTTATTGAGGATTAAACCTTGTTTTACATCCCTTTACCAGTACCCAGAGTCTTTATATATATATATATATATATATATATATATATATATATATATATATATATATATATATATATATATATATATATATATATATCTTCGTTGGCAGTCTGTTATTCTCTAGAATGATTGGTTTGGTATGGATGATATGTCGGGTTGGGAGGTTCAGTCAGTCAGATGACAGCCAGGTGTGAGGGTGTCTGACCCTACCCTGTTTAATAAACATGAACCTGAATCTTCACCAATACACCGACCAGCCATAACAGTAACACCACCTCCTCATACCTCCACTCACTGTCCACTGTATCAGCTCCACTGACCATACAGGACCTCCACTCACTGTCCACTGTATCAGCTCCACTGACCATACAGGACCTCCACTCACTGTCCACTGTATCAGCTCCACTGACCATACAGGACCTCCACTCACTGTCCACTGTATCAGCTCCACTACCATACAGGACCTCCACTCACTGTCCACTGTATCAGCTCCACTGACCATACAGGACCTCCACTCACTGTCCACTGTATCAGCTCCACTACCATACAGGACCTCCACTCACTGTCCAGTGTATCAGCTCCACTGACCATACAGGACCTCCACTCACTGTCCACTGTATCAGCTCCACTGACCATACAGGACCTCCACTCACTGTCCACTGTATCAGCTCCAATGACCATACAGGACCTCCACTCACTGTCCACTGTATCAGCTCCACTGACCATACAGGACCTCCACTCACTGTCCACTGTATCAGCTCCACTGACCATACAGGACCTCCACTCACTGTCCACTGTATCAGCTCCACTGACCATACAGGACCTACACTCACTGTCCACTGTATCAGCTCCACTGACCATACAGGACCTCCACTCACTGTCCACTGTATCAGCTCCACTGACCATACAGGACCTCCACTCACTGTCCACTGTATCAGCTCCACTGACCATACAGGACCTCCACTCACTGTCCACTGTATCAGCTCCACTGACCATACAGGAGCTCCACTTACAGACTGTAGTTCATCTGATTCTCTGTGTACTTTATTACTCTGTTCTTTAATGATCAGGACCCCCACAGGACCACCACAGAGCAGATACTATTAGGGAGGTGGGTCATTCTCAGCACTGCAGTGATGCTAACATGATGGTGGTGTGATGTGCTGGTGTGAGTGGATCAGACACAGCAGTGCTGCTGCCTTCAGTGTCACTGCTGGACTGAGAATCATCGTCCACCAACCAAAACTATCCAGACAACAGCCAATAGGCGGACCCAGACGATGTCCAGTGCGGACCCAAAGCGATATACTATTGAGAACTAGTTCATTCTGACAGTGTTTATTTTAGGAGGCGGAACTTTTCCAGTCTTTAAGGTATACGGGCTCTGCTGCTCAGGAAACACACAGACCAATCACATGCATTGTAAGAGCAACAAAGGCAGTCATCAGCCAATCAGATCTGAGCAGATTCAGGAGTGCTGTGCAAAGAATGAAGCGAGTCAGAGAATAAATTATCACTTTCTTTTGAAAGCATTCAGGTTTTTATAGCCCTATTTTTACTTAAAGTGAGAAAAAAAATAATTTATTAGAAGTTTCCAGAAGTTTCCAGACCTTGGCCTGAGGAAATTTCTCCATACTGGACCTTATCAATCAATCAATCAGCCAACCTATAATGAAAGGTGACCTTCATTTGCAATGCAGCCGGGCATTTACACATTTACACAGTTTTAATAGAGATTAAAACTGATAACAGCAACAAAAATAATAATAATAAACGAAATATAAATTTAAAAATAAACATTTGATATAGATTAATAAAATATAAATGTAAAAAAAAATCTAATAAAAGAATATTAAATAAACGTGAAATACAAAAAAATAAACAAATAGGATAATAATAATAATTAAAATACTAATAAAAATAAACTAATATAAAACAATCACAATAGAAAAAATCTAATAAAAGAATATAAAATAAACATAAAATACATACAAATAAACAAATAAGATAATGATAATTAAAATACTAATAGAAAGATAAACTCATTTAAAACAGTCACAGGCTTTCTGCTGTGTCTGATCCACTCACACCAGCACAACACGCACACTAACACACCACCACCACGTCAGTGTCACTGCAGTGCTGAGAATGACCCACCTCCCTAATAGTATCTGCTCTGTGGGGGTCCTGTGGGGGTCCTGATCATTAAAGAACAGAGTAATAAAGTATACAGAGAATCAGATGGACTACAGTCTGGAAGTGTAGAACTACTAACCGCCTCAATATTATCATCAGGTTTTATATATATATATATATATATATATATATATATATATATATATATATATATATATATATATATATATATATATATATATTATAATTAAATTAAATTATAATAACAATTTATAATTAAATTGTTATTAAATTAAATATTATAATTAAACTGTAAATACTATAAATTTTAATTATTTCAAATGTCATGAAGAGCTTATGTAGACTCTATGAACACTAACCTGTAGCATGATTTTCTCAATTTAATGTCAGAACAGTGTCATACAGTCAGTAATAAATATTGTTCCATGTTTTCAATGCTGACTCAGTCTGTCTCAATGCTCAAGTGTTTCATTGGCTGTCTCTATAAGATGCCCATGGCGTATAATTACAGACGAGAGCTCAGAAATAATACCCGCGGCATTTTCTGTCTGACGTACAGGCCGTACACCAGGCTGGCCGGGAAGCAGCGGACCGCTGCTTTGGGGTCATTTGCATTTCTGACATTGCGCTCGGAGAGTAAATAGAGGTCAGTCGGTGTCGGCAGCTCGGTTTGAGCACCATTTACATTAGAATGAGTGTCGGCGCGGCGGACGCAGGGTCAGAGCCACAGGCATTCAATTCCAAACACTGAGCACTACTGCACTATAGAAATAGACATCTAACACTGAACTGCAGCACGTTTACTCTAACATCAACAGATCTGACAGCGCAGTTAAACATGATTAGATCCCTTCAGGAGGTCAGACCCACAGCTTCCCTCAATCTTCTCAGCTCTGCGTTCAGAAAGCAAAGAAAGAAAATACTCCTCGTAGCGCGTGAGACGAATTCCACAAATCTTTGAAACGCGTCCGCAAGATGAGCTTTCAGAGAAAACGAGGTCATTCATGCTGCTTTTAGTCGTTTGCAATACTTTGAATGGAAGTTTGTTTAAAATTGGAAGACCAGAACCAAGCGGTCCAATCAAAACTTAATCATGTTGGTCACCTAATCGTAACCTTAACCCGAGCCTTAACCCTAGCCCTAACCTCAACCCAAAACCTTATGACTACCCTTAACCTTAACCCTAACCCTAACCTTAACACTAGCCATAACCTTAACCTCAACCCTAATCCTTAATCTCTACCTTAATCCTCAATTTAACCATACCATAACCTTAACCTTAACCCTAACCTCAACTTTAACCTTAACCCTAAACCATAACCCTAACATGAAATCTAAAGCTTTATCTCAATCTAACCTTAACCCTAACCTTAACCCCCACCTTAACCTTACCCTAACCTTAACCCTAAACCATAACCCTAATCTTAATGCAAAACCTTAACACTAACCCAAACTTCAACCCAAAACCTTAACACTACTCTTAAGCCTAACCCTAACCTTAAACACTAGCCATAACCTTAACCATAACCCTAACCCTAACCTTAACCCCTTAGCTTAACCTTACCCTAACCTTAACCCTAAACCTTAATCCTAACCCAAACCTCAACCCTAAACCTCAACACTCCATTTAACCCTAACTTTAACCCAACTATAACCTTAACCTAACCCTAACCTTAATGCTTAATCCTAGCCCTAAATCTGAATGCTAACCTTAACCCTAACCTTAATCTAAACCCTAACACTAGCCATAACCTTAACTTACACCTAAACCTAAACCTTAACCTTAACCTTAACTTAAACTTTAACCTTAACTCTTGGTATCAGATGCTTGGATTATGTATGTCATCTTAGTTCAAACAAAAAACATAAATCTTAATCTTTTTGATGGATTTTTATTTTTCTACATCATTTGATCATGACAGCTGTGTTTACATTGTCTAAGAATTTTGTGATGAATGGACCAATAGAAATGCTCCAAATTAGCTTGGAAATAATTCTGGTTCCATAGACACACATTGAAAGCCAAGACAGGTTTTGTCCTCTTCTGTAAAGTTTTATTTTAAATAGTGATGATATATAACTGAATGCTCCAGCACGGAGGAATCAACCACAACGTATAGATTTGTAACATCTTCTTAAATATGATCATCTAAACGTGTAACGTGAGATGTTCTTGTTGTCTGTTGAGATATTTGTCAGTATGTGGTGTTGAGTCAGAGTTTGAATTGGGTTCTGCTGCGTCTCTCTCTGTCTCTTCTGGAGTCACGTTAGCGAGTGGAGGGTTTGGAGGTGGCGGGCTGGTTTAATGAGTTTTACTAATGATCCTGCTTATTTCTCTCTGAGGGCGACACAGATGGAGGCAGCGTGCATTAATTCTGAGAGAAGAGCAACTACATCAATCATAGCCTGACAAATGATATACACAGCGTATTCTCCAATGTTATTTTTATACTGCCATGTTCTGGGTGACCTTCTGGATGAGCCGGATAAGGTTTCCGTAGCAACACGTCACATAACAAGGAGTAGTTTGCCACTGAAATGTAAAGTCACACGTAAACACTTGAACCTTAACCTCGACCCTGACCTTAACCTCAACACTAACCCTAACCCTAAACTTAACACTAACCCTAACCCCAACACTAACCCTAACCCTAACCCTAACCTCAACTCTAAACCATAACCCTCCCCCTATCCCTAACCCTAACTCAACCTTAATGCTAAACCTTAACACTAACCTTAACCCTAAACCATAACCCTAACCTAAACTCTAAACCTTAACACTAACCTTAACCCTCACCTGAACCCTTACCTTAACCCTAACCTTAATACTAAACCTTGACACTAACCTTAACCCTAAACTATAACCCTAACCCTAACTCTAACCTCAACCCTAACACTAACCTTAACCTTAACCTCAATTCTTACCTTAATGCTAAACCTTAAACCTAACCTGAACTCTAAATCTTAACCATACCATAATCTTAACCCTAATCTCAATTTTAAACCTTAACCCTAATCCTAACTCTAACCTTAACCTCAACCTTAACCCTCAATTTAACCATACCATAACCTTAACCCTAATCTCAACTTTAAACCTTAACCCTAACCTGAACTCTAAACCTTAACCCTAACCCTCAACTTAACCATACCATAACCTTAACACTGACTCAAAACCTTAACACTAACCTCAACCCTAACCTTAATACTAAACCTTGACACTAACCTTAACCCTAAACTATAACCCTAACCCTAACTCTAACCTCAACCCTAACACTAACCTTAACCTTAACCTCAATTCTTACCTTAATGCTAAACCTTAACCCTAACCTGAACTCTAAATCTTAACCCTAACCCTCAACTTAACCATACCATAACCTTAACACTGACTCAAAACCTTAACACTAACCTCAACCCTAACCTTAATGCTAAACCTTAACACTAACCTTAACCCTAAATCATAACCCTAACCTGAACTCTAAACCTTAACCTCAACCTTAACCCTCAACTTAACCATACCATAACCATAACCCTAACCTTAACCCTAAACCCTAACCCTAAACCTAACCCTAACCCTAAACTGTAACCCTAACCCTAACTCTAACCTCAACCCTAACACTAACCTTAACCTTAACCTCAATTCTTACCTTAATGCTAAACCTTAAACCTAACCTGAACTCTAAATCTTAACCATACCATAACCCTAACCTTAACCCTAAACCCTAACACTAACCTTAACCCTAACCTTAACCCTAAACCCTAACACTAACCTTAACCCTAACCTTAACTCTAAACCTTAACACTAACCGTAACCTCAACTTGGCCCTTACCTTAACACTAACCTTAACTTTAACCTCACCCTTACTTTGACTTTTTGAATGAAAGAATTTACATTAGTCAAAAAGTCCCTACACCAGGAGTTGAATACGACTGGACCAATAGAAATGCTTCAAAATAATAAAACCTCTTTACATTAACTATATATATATATATATATATATATATATATATATATATATATATATATATATATATATATATATATATATATATATAAGGTTATAGCTGGAGGCGTGATCTTCAGTAGAGGATGATGTTTCATACATTTTCTTCATGTTAGAGAATATCACACTGCTCAGCTCAGCACTGCGACTGAGCGTTATCTCTGCAGTTCTAGATTAGATACATATTTTAAATAAATCAAATAACTGCTTTGCATCTGTCTCTCCCAGACGCCTCCAATGTGTCTCCAGTGAACATGTGGTCAGATCTGGTGATTGGAGGATTGGTACCTCACATAGTTACTACATCAGCCTCGCTCAGTGTTTGCTTTCACACAGAAGTCCATGTTTATGTACAGGTACTGGTTGGTATGAGTCTGTTGACCCTAAGGATGATTGTGGAAGCTCTATTAAAACAGTGGGTTGTTTGCAGGTATCCTCACAGCATGAGCTTCATACAATGGTGGCCTAAACGAGGTGTTGTTTATGGTTGGCAGTGGCATGTGTTTTTTTTTTTAATTGGTGTTCATCATCTGCAATCATGCTAGTAATGGATTGGACATGGAAGGATCGATCGGCTATGTATCGGTATCGGACGATTTTTAGTCAAAATATGTGATCGGACGATATTTCTCCAATTTAGCCGATCAATGGCGTTAAACCAATGAGCCTAATTTCTGTATTTTCCAGCTAGTGTTTCATCCAGGAAGAGGAGCCTTCCTGCCAGCTCCCTGCAATTCCTATCTGAACCACTAGGTGGAAATACACACCCTTTCATTTTCTACAGTCTGACTAAAGCATGTCCGGCTGTTTGTTTTTACTGTATTTATTTAATTAACTTTTTTAGTTTTAAATTAAGGATCTAAATGTAATGATTGCAGTATTGGAGATATTTGTTTGATTTACTTTGTTTATTTACTGTTAATTTAGTTAAAAATATTATGCTGTTTTATATGAGCTCGTTAAAAATGGTAATAAACCAGTTTAGACCATGTTTCATGACTTGCGTGCGCTAAAAACTACATGTAGCCCTGTCGTGGCATATACTCCGCCCTCGATCGGTATCGGCTATCGGCCGATCGTGCTAAAAGGTGGGCCTCAAAACCACTGTTCGGTCCATCTCTAGAATTGTCACTTCAGCTGTATACAAATACACAGTGCAAGGACACCACACTCCTCCAGGACCATATGGTGCAACACAAAACACAGTGCAGACAACAGAGTGCAATAAATAGAAAACACAAGTCACAGGATTGAGAAGGTTGTAACATACTATGACATACTAGCAGATGGTGTATGTGACCATAGCAGCCACTGAGGTAGCAGCAATAACAGCAGTAACTGAATACAGTCTTCGGTTAATACAATGTTCTAGCAGCAGAACTGCAGGTAGTTGGTTATAAAAATTATATCATATATAGCTGTGACTTTAATAATGATTATATTTACAGCATCTCAGACACAGTCCAACTCTGCAGAAGTGTGAGGCAAGTTGGTGTTATTTGTGTATATATATATATATATATATATATATATATATATATATATATATATATATATATATATATATATATAAATATGTGTCTGAGATTGAACAGGACATATATTGAACAGGACAATTGAACTAAATTCCCTGTAAATGACAAACATTGGTGTTGAAATACCGTCGCTGTCCAAAGAAAGCCATGTGTCTCCATTTTTGTGTTTTTATTTTTCTACATTATTTGAATGCAGCAGCCTCCATTTACATTGTGTGAACGTTGTATGATGGTTGGACCAAAAATGCTCCAAAATCATTTGGAAAACTTTCTGGTTCCATTGACTTACATTGAAGTAAAGACAGTTTTTGTCCTCTCCTGTAAAATTACTATTTTTATTGCACATCGATGATATGTACAAGAATATTTTGAGTGATATGTTGGGAGCTACCAAGTCATTTAAACTACATTACCCTTCAATGACAAACAGTATTTTACTATTATATTCAAATATACAAATATGTATTTTAAGTAATATTATTGGCACTTTTAAAATGTTCAATATATATATATATATATATATATATATATATATATATATATATATATATATATATATATATATATATATATATTGAACATTATGGGAGATGAAAGTAAAGTCTAAGTCTGGTGTTGTATGTTTAATGACCTGGAGCTTTGCAAACTAGCTGAGGAGTGTTTTTATCTGTATGGACACTCGTTCACATTGTAAATTGGTTATTTATATTATATTTGTATTGTGGTGTAGTGGTTAGTAAGGTGGTGTAGTGGTTAGTACGGTGGTGTAGTGGTTAGTATGGTGGTGTAGTGGTTAGTACGGTGGTGTAGTGGTTAGTATGGTGGTGTAGTGGTTAGTACGGTGGTGTAGTGGTTAGTAAGGTGGTGTACTGGTTAGTACGGTGGTGTAGTGGTTAGTACGGTGGTGTAGTGGTTAGTACGGTGGTGTAGTGGTTAGTACGGTGGTGTAGTGGTTAGTACGGTGGTGTAGTGGTTAGTACTGTGGTGTAGTGGTTAGTACGGTGGTGTAGTGGTTAGTACGGTGGTGTAGTGGTTAGTACGGTGGTGTAGTGTTTAGTATGGTGGTGTAGTGGTTAGTAAGGTGGTGTAGTGGTTAGTATGGTGGTGTAGTGGTTAGTACGGTGGTGTAGTGTTTAGTATGGTGGTGTAGTGGTTAATACGGTGGTGTAGTGGTTAGTACGGTGGTGTAGTGGTTAGTACGGTGGTGTAGTGGTTAATACGGTGGTGTAGTGGTTAGTACGGTGGTGTAGTGGTTAGTATGGTGGTGTAGTGGATAGTATGGTGGTGTAGTGGTTAGTACGGTGGTGTAGTGTTTAGTACGGTGGTGTAGTGGTTAGTACGGTGGTGTAGTGGTCAGTATGGTGGTGTAGTGGTTAGTACGGTGGTGTAGTGGTTAATACGGTGGTGTAGTGGTTAGTACGGTGGTGTAGTGGTTAGTATGGTGGTGTAGTGGTTAGTATGGTGGTGTAGTGGTTAGTACGGTGGTGTAGTGGTCAGTATGGTGGTGTAGTGGTTGGTACGGTGGTGTAGTGGTCAGTATGGTGGTGTAGTGGTTAGTACGGTGGTGTAGTAGTGGTTAGTATGGTGGTGTAGTGGTCAGTACGGTGGTGTAGTAGTGGTTAGTATGGTGGTGTAGTGGTCAGTACGGTGGTGTAGTAGTGGTTAGTATGGTGGTGTAGTGGTCAGTACGGTGGTGGAACTACCAGTAGATGAAGATGAAACTTTGTTTGGCTGACGTATTAGAATCAAGTCTTTGTATTACTTTATAAATCATGGATGTGGATACAACTCGAAAAAACTTGGTGTCCACTCACTGTCCACTCTATTAGACACTCCTACTACTTGCTGATCCACCATGTAGATGTAAAGCCAGAGACAGTAGCTCATCTGCTGCTGCACAGTTTGTGTTCCTCTAGTCCTTCATCAGTGGACACAGGACGCCGCCCACAGGACGATGTCCACAGGATCCGCCAACCGGACACTGCTGTCTGGATAGTTTTGGTTGGTGGGCGATGATTCTCAGTCCAGCAGTGAAACTGAGGTGTTTAAACCCTCCAGGAGCAGCAGCACTGCTGTGTCTGATCCACTCACACCAGCACAACACATACACTAACACACCACCACTGCGTCAGGGTCACTGCAGTGCTGGGAATGACCCACCTCCCTAATAGTATCTGTTCTGTGGTGGTCCTGTGGGGGTCCTGATCATTAAAGAACAGAGTAATAAAGTATACAGAGAATCAGATGAACTACAGTCTGTAAGTGGAGCTCCTGTATGGTCAGTGGAGCTGATACAGTGGACAGTGAGTGGAGGTCCTGTATGGTCAGTGGAGCTGATACAGTGGACAGTGAGTGGAGCTCCTGTATGGTCAGTGGAGCTGATACAGTGGACAGTGAGTGGAGGTCCTGTATGGTCAGTGGAGCTGATACAGTGGACAGTGAGTGGAGGTCCTGTATGGTCAGTGGAGCTGATACACTGGACAGTGAGTGGAGATATAAAGGCGTGGCTTGGACCTTTGGCCCATGGATCATCTTTGGCTTTGCTCAGCAGAGCATGCTCAGTAATGGTACCTCTTTTGAACGAGCATTGTATTTACAGCAATTGTCCCAAAGTAGCCATGATCCTACCAAGCTGGGCAGGTGAAGTTCCACCACTGCTAAAGCAGCTCCACGATGGCTGACCAACCCATCTGTCCAGAGACAGCAAGTCCAATTCTGTGGTCTTAGAAAGTCATGAATGGCTGTAGCATCACCTGCCAGAGCTCAAGAAGCTCAAGGTCATCTACTGCCCGGGCCAGTCCTCAGATGCTTGGCCCATGGTTACTTACGAAGCTATATAAAATGTTTGGAGCCCCACCAAAGCATGGTTCCCGCTAATGCCATTTACTGGGGTCTCAGTCGCCCAGGCTGAGAGGAATAATTCCGTAATCACAACGAGTCCCAGAAGAAAGTGGCGCTAGATCAGTAGATCAGGCTGTGTAACAGCGCTAAGCCAGCTGGAGATTACCGCGGGTGCTTTGTGGATTTGCAGTTGTAGGACTGGGGCTACGGAGAGCCTGTCTGAGGCCGAGCTTCAGAAGGAGCTGCTGCCGAGCTCCTCTAACAGATCTGTAATTACGCTGCTTCTGGCTGCAGAGAGGCGAGAGCACATTCCATTAAAGAATATGGATTTCCACATCGACGTGCCAGAGATTCCAAACAAAACATCAGCCGGAAAAGCAAATTATCGTAATCGTTACTGTTGGGGCAGAGTCCCATATCTCCGCAATAAAGAGATTAGACTGTCTGTGATGGTGAACGGGGTTTGTTCTGGATGTTTGTGGACTGTTTTTATTAGTCTGTTCCTCAGAAAGTGTAACGTGGGCCCCGTGAACGGTCTGTAGACACTTGTGAAAGCTGGTTTTGAGGCTGGGACCTGTCCAGAGAACTGACCTCTGTTAACCCTAACCCTAACTCCTGGAATCAGATACCATAACCCAATATTTAATCCTAAACCTGGACCTAATCCTAACCCTAACTTTAACATCAACCCAAACCCTATTCCTAGACCTGCCCTAACCCTAACCTTCTCAACACAAAACCCAGTGCTAACCCAAACTCTGGACCTAATTCTAATCCTAAATGTTTCCCAATTCTAATCATGTCCCTAACCTTAACTTCAACCCAAAACCCAACCCTAAGCCTGGACCTAATTCTAACCCTGACCCTAGACCTAAATCTAATCCTAACCTTAACATCAACCCAAAACCTAATCTTAACCCTGGCTCTAATCCTAACCTTAAACTCAACCTAGACCTAAACCTCAAGATGGTCCTAATTCTGACACTATACTCAACACAAAACCCAAAACTTAATCCTAACCCTGGCCCTAATCCTAATCCTAAATGTATCCCAAAACCCAATGCTAACCCTCAGACCTAATTCTAACCCTAACCCTGACCCTAACCTTAACTTCAACCCAAAACCCAAACCTAACCCTCACGCTGGTCCTAATTCTGACGCTGAACTCAACTCAAAACCTAATCCTAAACCTAACTCTGGCCTTGATCCTAACCCTAATCTTAACATCAAACCTAATCCTAAGCCTGGCCCTATCCCTGACCCTAACTTTGAACTCCACACAAAACCCAATCCTAAACCTAACCCTGGATCTAAATCTAATCCTAGCCCTAACCTTAACATGAACACAAAACCTAAACCTAACCCTGGACCTAATTCTAATCCTGTCCCTAAACCTAACCTGAACCCAAAACCCAATCCTAACCCTGAACCTAATTCTAACCCTGGCCCTAAACCTTATTCTAATCCTAACCTTAACATCAACCCAAAACCTAATCCTAAATCCTAAACTTTAAACTCAACCTCCACACAAAACCCAATCCTACCCCTAAATTTGATCTAATCTCAAATCCTAATCCTAAATCTAACTCTGGACCTAAATCTAATCCTAACCCTAACCTCAACATGAACCCAAAATCTAATCCTGATGCTGAAACTAACCAAACCCAGTTAAACTCCAGGTACAGGCTGGTTCAGCTGCTCGTCTACAGAAGCTTGTTGAGGATGTTGGTGGTTTGTTCTCTACCTGTTACACGTTCAGTGTCTTCTCAGGTTCAACATCTCCAGATCAGAACTTCCGAGCCTCCAAATAGAGTAATTACTAATGAATCTCATTTACAAGGTTAATTAAAATTCTCTGGATGATCTAACGAACGTATTCTGTTATTGTTGGTGTTACTGAGAGTCTGTTGAGCTTCTGTTTCGTCTAAGAAGGACCTCTCGAAACCTTTAAAGGGTAAGAAGTCCGAGTATGAAGGGTAGATGTCTGACGTCCTTGGATTGATGTGCACCAGATAATTACTCAGCGGACTTAATGTTCATGATTTTAGGCCAATCAATACGGTTACATCACACTCCACCGAATCATTGGCCTGCGCCGGACAGCCTGCTTTAAATGCTATTGATCTGGGATCTAAGTGGTCCACGTTCACTCTTTCACTAAGTGGGTTACGGGAGGAGTTAAATACTCACATGTTAGTGCTGCCGCGGCTAAAACAAGCCCTTCGTTTCATCCACTTAAGGTCGCTTGTCATGACTATATTTTACTCGCTGCCCACTTTAATCCAGACCCCCGTTTAGTTCGTCCACTTTGCTGTTAATGCACTGTTTGAATAGCCGCCCTCTAGTCCTTCATCAGCGGTCAGTTTCTGACCCTACAGCTGTGAACCACTCATAGCCGAGCAGTGAGAAATAAAACTTAATGATTGAATGGTACAAGGTACATGTTTCTAATAAAGTGGCCAGATAGTGGAAGTACAAGGTTGGTGTTTCTAATAAAGTGGCCAGATAGTGGAAGTACAAGGTTGGTGTTTCTAATAAAGTGGCCAGTGAGTGGAAGTACAAGGTCGGTGTTTTAAATATAGTGGCTAGTTAGTGGAAGCACAAGGTTGGTGTTTCTAATAAAGTGGCCAGTTAGTTGAAATACAAGGTGAATGTTTCTAATAAAGTGACCAGTTAGTGGCAGCACAGGGTTAGTGTTTCTAATAAAGTGGCCAGTTAGTGGCAGCACAGGGTTGGTGTTTCTAATAAGGTGGCCAGCTGTGGAGGCACAGGGTTGGTGTTTCTAATAAAGTGACCAGTTAGTGGCAGCACAGGATTGTTGTTTCTGATAAAGTGGCCAGATAGTGGAAGTACAAGGATGGTGTTTCTAATAAAGTGGCCAGTTAGTGGAATCACAAGGTTGGTGTTTCAAATAAAGTGGCCAGTTAGTGGAAGTACAAGGTTGGTGTTTCTAATAAAGTGGCCAGTTAGTGGAAACACAAGGTTGGTGTTTCTAATAAAGTGTCCAGTTAATGAAGGACAAGGTTGGTGTTTCTAATAAAGTGGCCAGTTAGTGGAAGTACAAGGTTGGTGTTTCTAATAAAGTGGCCAGTTAGTGGAATCACAAGGTTGGTGTTTCTAATAAAGTGGCCAGTTAGTGGAAGTACAAGGTGAATGTTTCTAATAGTGGCCAGTTAATGAAGGACAAGTTTGGTGTTTCTAATAAAGTGGCCAGTTAGTGGAAGCACAAAGTTGGTGTTCATAATAAAGTGTCCAGTTAATGAAGGACAAGGTTGTTGTTTCTAATAAAGTGGCCAGTTAATGAAGGACAAGGTTGGTGTTTCTAATAAAGGGCCAGTTAATGAAGGACAAGGTGGGTGTTTCTAATAAAGTGGCCAGTTAGTCTGTTGTCTCAGAGCTGAAATGAGTCCTCCACTGAGCCGGGTCTGCTGATTGGATATGAGTGGTGCAGGTTTAAAGGCGTGGCGTTGTGAGGGCAGTAATAAGCCGTGCTGGTCTGTGGAGTCTCTCGAGCTGTGGAGGGGAAACATACTGCAGTCCAGTGATTCTGAGCTGTTAGACTCACCGGTAACCAAACAAATCACACTCTTCAGAAAATTCATTTGAATTACAAACGACATGAAAATGAATCTGAATATTGAATATCTTAGTATGAATCATGCATCTGTTTTCTTTTTCACTCTAACAGGCTTCATATAATTCACTGGAAAAACATGGTAAGACTCAGCACCACAGAATTATAGCACTTGTACTAAATTATAATATATTATACACTAGATTTCTCACGACTCAACATCCAACAGACTGGATCCAAATTCATGTTGGGCTTTGAGTTGTGGTTAGTATGCTAGGCTTTGGGTTGTGGTTACTATGTTGGGCTTTGGGTTGAGGTTAGTATGTTGGGCTTTGGGTTGTGGTTAGTATGTTGGGTTTTGGGTTGTGGTTAGTGTGTTGGGTTTTGGGTTGTGGTTAGTGTGTTGGATTTAGGGTTGTGGTTAGTGTGTTGGGTTTTGGGTTGTGGTTAGTATGTTGAGCTTTGGGTTGTTGTTAGTATGTTGGGTTCTGGGTTGTGGTTAGTGTGTTGGGTTTTGGGTTGTGGTTAGTATGTTGGGTTTTGGGTTGTGGTTAGTGTGTTGGGTTTTGGGTTGTGGTTAGTATGTTGGGTTTTGGGTTGTGGTTAGTGTGTTGGGTTTTGGGTTGTGGTTAGTGTGTTGGGTTTTGGGTTGTGGTTAGTGTGTTGGATTTAGGGTTGTGGTTAGTATGTTGGACTTTGGGTTGTGGTTAGTGTGTTGGGTTTTGGGTTGTGGTTAGTACGTTGGACTTTGGGTTGAGGTTAGTGTGTTGGGCTTTGGGTTGTGGTTAGTATGTTGGACTTTGGGTTGTGGTTAGTGTGTTGAGCTTTGGGTTGTTGTTAGTGTGTTGGGTTTTGGGTTGTGGTTAGTGTGTTGGGTTTTGGGTTGTGGTTAGTGTGTTGGATTTAGGGTTGTGGTTAGTATGTTGGACTTTGGGTTGTGGTTAGTGTGTTGGGTTTTGGGTTGTGGTTAGTACGTTGGACTTTGGGTTGAGGTTAGTGTGTTGGGCTTTGGGTTGTGGTTAGTATGTTGGACTTTGGGTTGTGGTTAGTGTGTTGAGCTTTGGGTTGTTGTTAGTATGTTGGGTTCTGGGTTGTGGTTAGTGTGTTGGGTTCTGGGTTGTGGTTAGTGTGTTGGGTTTTGGGTTGTGGTTAGTGTGTTGGGTTTTGAGTTGTGGTTAGTTTGTTGGGTTTTGGGTTGTGGTTAGTGTGTTGGGTTTTGGGTTGTGGTTAGTATGTTGAGCTTTGGGTTGTGGTTAGTATGTTGGGTTTTGGGTTGTGGTTAGTGTGTTGGGTTTTGGGTTGTGGTTAGTGTGTTGGGTTTTGGGTTGTGGTTAGTGTGTTGAGCTTTGGGTTGTTGTTAGTATTTTGGGTTCTGGGTTGTGGTTAGTGTGTTGGGTTTTGGGTTGTGGTTAGTATGTTGGGTTTTGGGTTGTGGTTAGTGTGTTGGGTTTTCGGTTGTGGTTAGTGTGTTGAGCTTTGGGTTGTTGTTAGTATATTGGGTTCTGGGTTGTGGTTAGTGTGTTGGGTTTTGGGTTGTGGTTAGAATGTTGGGTTTTGGGTTGTGGTTAGTGTGTTGGGTTTTGGGTTGTGGTTAGTGTGTTGGGTTTTGGGTTGTGGTTAGTATGTTGGGTTTTGGGTTGTTGTTAGTATGTTGGGTTCTGGGTTGTGGTTAGTATGTTGGGTTTTGGGTTGTGGTTAGTGTGTTGGGTTTTGGGTTGTGGTTAGTGTGTTGGATTTAGGGTTGTGGTTAGTATGTTGAGCTTTGGGTTGTGGTTAGTATGTTGGGTTTTGGGTTGTGGTTAGTATGTTGGGTTTTGGGTTGTGGTTAGTGTGTTGGACTTTGGGTTGTGGTTAGTGTGTTGGGTTTTGGGTTGTGGTTAGTGTGTTGGGTTTTGGGTTGTGGTTAGTATGTTGGGTTTTGGGTTGTGGTTAGTGTGTTGGTTTTTGGGTTGTGGTTAGTGTGTTGGTTTTTGGGTTGTGGTTAGTGTGTTGGGTTTTGGGTTGTGGTTAGTATGTTGGGTTTTGGGTTGTGGTTAGTGTGTTGGGTTTTGGGTTGTGGTTAGTATGTTGGGTTTTGGGTTGTGGTTAGTGTGTTGGTTTTTGGGTTGTGGTTAGTGTGTTGGTTTTTGGGTTGTGGTTAGTGTGTTGGGTTTTGGGTTGTGGTTAGTATGTTGGGTTTTGGGTTGTGGTTAGTGTGTTGGGTTTTGGGTTGTGGTTAGTGTGTTGGGTTTTGGGTTGTGGTTAGTGTGTTGGGTTTTGGGTTGTGGTTAGTGTGTTGGTTTTTGGTTTGTGGTTAGTGTGTTGGTTTTTGGGTTGTGGTTAGTGTGTTGGGTTTTGGGTTGTGGTTAGTATGTTGGTTTTGGGTTGTGGTTAGTGTGTTGGGTTTTGGGTTGTGGTTAGTGTGTTGGGTTTTGGGTTGTGGTTAGTGTGTTGGTTTTTGGGTTGTGGTTAGTGTGTTGGGTTTTGGGTTGTGGTTAGTATGTTGGTTTTGGGTTGTGGTTAGTGTGTTGGGTTTTGGGTTGTGGTTAGTATGTTGGGTTTTGGGTTGTGGTTAGTATGTTGGGTTTTGGGTTGTTGTTAGTATGTTGGGTTTTGGGTTGTGGTTAGTGTGTTGGGTTTTGGGTTGTGGTTAGTATGTTGGGTTTTGGGTTGTGGTTAGTGTGTTGGGTTTTGGGTTGTGGTTAGTGTGTTGGGTTTTGGGTTGTGGTTAGTATGTTGGGTTTTGGGTTGTGGTTAGTGTGTTGGGTTTTGGGTTGTGGTTAGCTATTAAATTAACTAAATTCTAAAGCATTAGCTGGTTGGTGCTTTAGCTCGGAGCTAAAGCTTTAGCTTGTTGGTACATTAGCTCATGTTTAAAGCATTAGCTTGCAGTTAGCATGTTAGTTTGGGTTCACAGCCTTAGCTTGCGGCTAGTTTGCAGTTAGCGTATCACAAATATTATGAATGTATTACAGTTTTTCTCTCTAAATTAAAAACATTTCTTCACCAATTAAAACTAAAACCTGGATCATCTTGAGATGCGACCAGCACACAGTAAACATTATGTGATTGGTTAGATGCTCATTTGCATATATCTGTGACATCAGTATTAAAATCAGTTTTATAATGATAATAACTACTGACCATTTAATTCAACTCCACTTTGAGTTTCCTGTAATCAGAATTAAGTTAACTTAAAACTAGTCTCCATAAAAAGCTACATCAAAAGAACACAGACAGCAGTTACATTTAGTTTAATTTTATTTAAAATTACATCACTGGGGTCATCTAGGATGATCCTGACTCTTGAAGGGTTCAGTAGTGATGATGACTGGTTTTGATTGGTCTAGTTAGAAAACTGTTTATCTTACAATAATTCTTAAATACAGTTTACACATTGAAATGATAAAAACACAGTAAATTACATTTTCTAACTTTAGATCAGCATCAACTGCAGAACAACAGTTTTACACCACTTGAACACGGAAAACAACTTACCAAGTTCCAGAATGAGAAAAAGAGAGGGAAGATGGCGGCTTGGTTAATTGTAGTCCTCTGTAGTTCTTCAAGAAAAGAAAACAATGGAGAAAATGTCCACTGTAGAGAAATCCCAGCACTACAGAGTTTCTGTCCGAGGAAAAGAAGTTCAACTCAGAAAACACCAAATCTCACAGTGAAAATAGAAAAAGACTACAAACCTTTACAAGCTCCACTAAACAACTCAAACTAGTCTAGACTGAACTGACCAATGAGAATCTGGCAAGGTGCTACAGGGGCGTGGTCCAAGCTAAAACCTGATGTTTTAAGTTTGTTCAAAATAGTAGAACATACTAAACAATTTTAAGTAATAAAATAAAACTTTAGTTTTTAGGAAATCAGTACACAAACTCTTTACACACAAACTAGTTATGGGTTAACAGTGTATAGCTGTAGTGTATCAGTGGTGGACTAGATTCAGCTGGAGCTTTGAGTTAGTCAATAAAGTCCTTCCAACTTTGAAACCCTCTCAGACAAACTGCCAGTGACCAGACGGGGCAGCTCTGACTCTCACAGATATGAATTAATTAGCATATTTAAATGATTTGCTCTTTGTTTGTATTAAAACTTTGTGTGGCTCGCTGAAGGAGGGACGACACTGTGGTGGTCCAGAGTGGACACTGGCTGGAGAAACAGTCTGGAGTTACTGGGCGAATGTCCAAAACACATGTTATTTCGAAATAATTCATTTTGGAGCCAACAATGTGATATTTACTTGGACGTCAGCAGAAACCTCACGTCCCTCACTGTTCTAAGCGTTGAGGAGGTTATGAATATGGATCAAGTGAAGATGGAGGTGTTTAATGTTTGTGTCATTAGCGGTCGAATCGACCTTGTTTATTTCTTCCTCGACTGGCATGTTCCCTTCCATCCAGCTTTGATGGTGTCCAAGGTGCCTTTATCTCAAAACCTTTGATCTACCACTCCTACAATATTTACAATCTCTGTGTTTATATTTTAGTTTAATACAATTGTTTACCATAAACATACCAACCCTGGCTTTAAATGTAACTACACTTAGCCATGTGGCTAAATTATGTATTTCATAATTTCTTACAAACGAACAAGGAATTCTGGTGAATATTTAACAGTATTAACAGAGTAAGTAGTGCTTTTACACTTTATTATTGAATATATAACAGTATTAATAGAGTAAGTAGAGCTTTTACACTTTATTATTGAATATATAACAGTATTAATAGAGTAAGTAGAGCTTTTACACTATTATTATTAAATATTAATCAGTATTAATAGAGTAAGTAGTGCTTTTACACTTTATTATTAAATATTAATCAGTATTAATAGAGTAAGTAGTGCTTTTACACTTTATTATTGAATATATAACAGTATTAATAGAGTAAGTAGAGCTTTTACACTATTATTATTAAATATTAATCAGTATTAATAGAGTAAGTAGTGCTTTTACACTTTATTATTAAATATTAATCAGTATTAATAGAGTAAGTAGTGCTTTTACACTTTATTATTGAATATATAACAGTATTAATAGAGTAAGTAGAGCTTTTACACTATTATTATTAAATATTAATCAGTATTAATAGAGTAAGTAGTGCTTTTACACTTTATTATTGAATATATAACAGTATTAATAGAGTAAGTAGAGCTTTTACACTATTATTATTAAATATTAATCAGTATTAATAGAGTAAGTAGTGCTTTTACACTTTATTATTAAATATTAATCAGTATTAATAGAGTAAGTAGTGCTTTTACACTTTATTATTAAATATTAATCAGTATTAATAGAGTAAGTAGAGCTTTTACACTTAATTATTAAATATTAATCAGTATTAATAGAGTAAGTAGTGCTTATCTATACGTCAGTGTGTTTATTTAACCCTTTCCAAGCTTCTCCTAAACAACCCAGTATTATTATCAGTTCTCATCTAATACCTGCTTTGACTGCTCAGTACTTCATTAAGATAAATCAAGATTTGCTGCTGAAGGAACTGAATACATTCATACAATGTCTGGGGCGTCCAGGAGAAATCTGGAACCTAACTTTGTTCTTCAAACTGGATCAAGATCTGATCTACTTCTCTCACAATAACATATTCATGTTACTTTGTATTGTATGTAGGATTATTTACAGATCTGATCAGTGAACAGATATATATATATATACTCTTATTGATGCACAGATTGAGCTCAATGTCTGTAGAGATTTTAAGAAGGATGTACTTTTTAAACGAGTGCTCCGGCCACTGGACGACCTGCATTTCTTTGAGTTGGTGGGTGAAATACTGCAGCCCGTTTCTAGTTTTTGTGACGACAGTTGAGAATGGAGTTGAGAATCCCTCATGGTTTTTGGGAGCGCTGTATTTTAAGCCCGGCTTTTCTATAAGAATGATCTGCTTTCTTCTTTTTATTGCGCTGATGGGATCGGAGGCCTCGGGGATGGGGCTAAATTTATTCTTGTTTTCATTTGGGGCTGAGCTGTCTCAGCCCGCTGCGCTTGTTAGATATATGAGTCAATTACCTGATCTCGGTATTACTGTGTAGATAAAGCCGAGTGAGAGGAGAGTCTGCTGGAGAGGAGGAGTCTCCGCTGAAAGAGATTGAAGCCATTGGGCTAGAAGTGGGAGAAAAAGAGATATTAGCGCTACGCTAATATTAGTTTGGGTTGCAGTCAAAGCCAGTCTGCATGCTGCTTCCCACCACACTCACTGGTGTCCACCTGATGGGATCTAGTGCCAAGCCTTGACAAGCTGTCTCCTCCCCTTACTCCTCATTGCGCTGCTTTGGTTTCCGTGGTCTTTGTCAGGTTCGGCCTTCTTGGCCATCCACCTCGGAGTTCAAGGAGTCGCCATTCCTCTCCAGGTCTCTGGGTGGTGCTTTACCAACAAAGGGTGGCACGGTGGTGTATTGGTTAGTACAGTGGTGTAGTGGTTAGTACGGTGGTGTAGTGGTTAGTACGGTGGTGTAGTGGTTAGTACGGTGGTGTAGTGGTTAGTATGGTGGTGTAGTGGTTAGTACGGTGATGCAGTGGTTAGTACGGTGGTGTAGTGGTCAGTACGGTGGTGTAGTGGTTAGTACGGTGGTGTATTGGTTAGTACGGTGGTGTAGTGGTTAGTAAGGTGGTGTAGTGGTTAGTACGGTGGTGTAGTGGTTAGTATGGTGGTGTAGTGGTTAGTAAGGTGGTGTATTGTTTAGTATGGTTGTGTAGTGGTTAGCATGGTGGTGTAGTGGTTAGTACGGTGGTGTAGTGGTTAATACGGTGGTGTAGTGGTTAGTATGGTGGTGTAGTGGTTAGTACGGTGGTGTAGTGGTTAGTACGGTGGTGTAGTGGTTAGTATGGTGGTGTAGTGGTTAGTACGGTGGTGTATTGGTTAGTACGGTGGTGTAGTGGTTAGTACGGTGGTGTAGTGGTTAGTACGGTGGTGTAGTGGTTAGTACGGTGGTGCAGTGGTTAGTACGGTGGTGTAGTGGTTAGTACGGTGGTGCAGTGGTTAGTACGGTGGTGCAGTGGTTAGTACGGTGGTGTAGTGGTTAGTATGGTGGTGTATTGGTTAGTACGGTGGTGTAGTGGTTAGTAAGGTGGTGTAGTGGTTAGTACGGTGGTGTAGTGGTTAGTATGGTGGTGTAGTGGTTAGTAAGGTGGTGTAGTGTTTAGTACGGTTGTGTAGTGGTTAGTACGGTGGTGTAGTGGTTAGTACGGTGGTGTAGTGGTTAGTACGGTGGTGTAGTGGTTAGTATGGTGGTGTAGTGGTTAGTACGGTGGTGTAGTGGTTAGTACGGTGGTGTAGTGGTTAGTACGGTGGTGTAGTGGTTAGTATGGTGGTGTAGTGGTTAGTACGGTGGTGTAGTGGTTAGTACGGTGGTGTAGTGGTGTAGTGGTCAGTATGGTGGTGTAGTGGTCAGTATGGTGGTGTAGTGGTTAGTATGGTGGTGTAGTGGTTAGTATGGTGGTGTAGTGTTTAGTATGGTGGTGTAGTGGTTAGTACGGTGGTGTAGTGGTTAGTATGGTGGTGTAGTGGTTAGTATGGTGGTGTAGTGGTTAGTATGGAGGTGTAGTGGTTAGTACGGTGGTGTAGTGGTTAGTACGGTGGTGTAGTGGTTAGTACGGTGGTGCAGTGGTTAGTATGGTGATGTAGTGGTTAGTATGGTGGTGTAGTGGTTAGTATGGTGGTGTAATGGTTAGTATGGTGGTGTAGTGGTTAGTATGGTGGTGTAGTGGTTAGTATGGTGGTGTAGTCATTAGTATGGTGATGTAGTGGTTAGTATGGTGATGTAGTGGTTAGTATGGTGGTGTAGTGGTTAGTATGGTGGTGTAATGGTTAGTATGGTGGTGTAGTGGTTAGTGGTTACAATAATAATAACAGTAAACATCATTAGAAGGTGTTTGGGAGTATTTGGATCATCATAATCAGAAATCCAACCAACTTCTAAGACTGACCTTTGGACTTACAGCTCAGCTAACCTTTGAAAGGCTGAAGATGGCCTTTCAGATTCTTCACGATTCCTCAAAGTATTCGGTTAATTATTCAGTTACTACCAGACGCTGAAGCAGCAGCTCTGCTTTTATTTGATTTCCTTGCCGCCTTGACTTGTTTCCCTAATAAGCTCTAATTTCTAGACGCAGCCTTTCATTTGACCCCAGTGTTTTCAGCTCAACCTGAGCTTTTATTTAAAGCCTCTCTCTGCTCGGGGAGCTCCTCTCTCACCGCACCGCCGCTTATTTACCGCCGCGGCGCTCCAGCCCTGCTGCGCAGAGACTTCAGGTTCACCTCAAAGTCACTCCGGCCGACCGAGCGCTGGGGAAGAGAAGGTCAGGCGCCGGTCTGAGAGAGTCAACGAGGTTTCTGCTCTGTGGTGCTGAGCTAAAATGCACCAGCGTGACGTTTGCCTGCGCTGGCAATGAAACTCAGCCGCATCTCGTCACCCTTCACGCCGGTTTGGCTCAGTTTTAATTGGCAGAGTAACGTCCGCCATTATTATGGGCCTTCAGATTAAACGTTTATTACCCAATCAAGTCCACTTTATTAGAAACCCCTCTCTTGCTAGTGTACAGACTGTAGCAGGTTTGTTGATACAACGTCCTGTAGGCCAGTTTATGACCACTCTTGGCTGGATGTTTACTCAAGGGTGCTCCAGGTGAAGCTCAGACTACATACGGTATAAGATAAATTTGTACTACCACTTCAATGCAAATCGAAAATATTATATTTTTATATATTTTTATGTACTGCATGCAAGTCCCCAGCTTGCGGCATCAAGTCTTGTACTATTGGAGTGGCAATGATGATGCTCCCTCATCTGTTCTCCACTTTCTCTGCTGGCCACTGTACCATCAATGCCAGCAAGGTGTCTGCTTGAAGCTTTTCTGCTGGGATCTGCTGCCAAGCTTAATCCTCCCTGTGCTGTTGGGACTTTCATGGTCTTCAGTCAGACTCTGGCTTCTTTGGCCTTTGTTTTCATGGAAGCATCATTCCTCTCCAGTCCACTGGGCGAGCACTATTCCACTTCTGACACCAGTGTGGTGTCAGTGTAAAACCACATTGCACTGTGTGCAGTGTGTGGCATCAATTCTTCTACGACCGGGGCATCAGTGTAGAGCCACATCGATCCAAGCAAGTTTATGACCACTGGTGGCTGGACAGTGACTTGCAGATGGACCGCATGGAAGTCCCCTTAACCAGCCACCATCCAGACATCCTCACCGGTGCCTCTTTTGCTGCTGGGATCTGCCGCCAAGCTGTTCCGCCTAACCCTCACTGTGCTGTTGGTACCTTCATAGTCTTCAGTCAGGTTTGGTTTCTTTTCCATGAGTTCATGGAAGCACTATTCCTCTGCAGTCCACTGGGGGGCACTGTTTCACTTCTGACACCAGTGTGGCATCAGTGTAAAACCACATTGCACTAAACTCTAGCCCAGTTTATGGCCACTATTGGCTGGACCAAGGACCAAGTGTAGTCTGGGCTAAGAGTAGTAAGAGTATTTTATTATGTCTTGTTTGCATTGCTGTTATTTTGCATGTTGTGTTGTGGGTTTGAAGATCTTATTTATTTTTTAATTACACAAATATATCTGCAATCAGTTTAGTCCTGGTTTACTCCTACTCGTATATGCAACATCCAACAGTTTTTTTTTGCCCAGCTTTGTGTAGCTTTATATTTGATTGTATAATTGTCTATTATGAACACATTAGAAAGCAGATACATTTAGTCCACTGGGGAGCACTATTCCACTTCTGACACCAGTGTGGCATCAGTGTTGAACCACATTGCGCTGAACTCTAGCCCAGTTTTTGACCGCTATCAGCTGGACGATTACTTGTGGATGGACCAAGCAGTGTGCAGTAGGAGACGTGTACTACCACTCAGAAGCAAATAAAAAAATAAGTATACTTTTGGGCAGAAACAAAAATGATTTTACAACCTAACTTCCATACTCAGTTTAGGCCGATGTGTCATGATGTACAAAATATTTAAGTAAAAATTGTACAAAAACAACATAGAATTTGAATAAAAAAATAAAAACAAATATATACCCATTTTAAATTTGATGCCATCTTTCAAAAAAGTTGGACAGGAGCAACAAAAGTTGACTAAGTTGTGTAATGTTAAATAAAAACACCTGGTGGAACATCTCATTACTAAGGTTAACATTTAAAATGGGCATATATTTGTTTAAAAAATACATATATTAACCTATATATAACATAGACATGTTAGTTGTATATAATTTTTAATGAAATATAAAGTTTTTATTTTCTTTTTATTTGCATTATTTGCGCAGCATCCAGGCTTTTTTTGTGGAAATGGGTTTGTACACAAGCAGTGTGAGAGTCATGTAAATAGGTATTAATGATCATGAGTTATTAATTAATTCACTAATTAGTCATGAAATTAGGCCACGGTTGGATCTAATATTAGAAACTCTTCTAAATGCAACTTAACCACTCTGCTATAGAGCCGACTGCAACGAGTAACAAATTCACAGTTAATAAAACTGTTCTATCTTTATGTAACTAAACAATAAAATTATTAGATTATTTACTAATAATAAGAGTTCATGTTAAAGCAATGCTCACTGTTTCTCTAACAGATTATAAAGTGTTAGTGAAATGATGTAAGTACTATTTATATTTTATTATATTTTATTTATTTGCATGTTCTGTTGTTGGTTTGAAGATCTTAGATTAGATTAAATTTCTTTTTTAATTACACAAAAAGGTCAGCATGTGTTGTGCAATCAGTTTTGTCCTGGTTTACTCCTACTCATATAGCCAACCTCCAACAGTTTATACATTTTTAATGAAATATAAAGTTTTCATTCTGTTTTTATTTACATTTTGCACAGCGTCCAAGCTTTTTTGTGGAAATGGGGTACACAAGCAGTGTGAGAGTCATGTAAATAGGTATTAATGATCATGAGTTACTAATTAATTCACTAATTAGTCATGAAATTAGGCCACGGTTGGATCTAATATTAGAAACTATTCCAAATGCAACTTAACCACTCTGCTGTAGAGCCGACTGCAACGATTAACATATTCACACAAAATTGTTCTATCTTTATGTAACTAAACAATAATATAATTAGATTATTTACTAATAATAGGTGTTAAAGCAATGCTCACTGTTTCTCTAACAGCTTAAAAAGTGTTAGTGAAATGATGTAAGTACTATTTATATTTTACTATATTTTATGTATTTGCATGTTGTCTTGTGGGTTTGAAGATCTTAGATTCGATTAAATTTCTTTTTTGATTACACAAAATTGTCTGTATGTGTTGCGCAATCAGTTTAGTCCTGGTTTATTCCTACTCATATATACAACATCCAACAGTTTATCAATTTTTAATGAACTATCAAATTTTCATTCTGTTTTTATTATATACATATATTATATACAAATAATAGGTGTTAAAGTAATGCTCACTGTTTCTCTAACAGATTAAAAAGTGATAGTAAAATGATGTACTATTCGTATTTTATTATATTTTCATTTCCATTGCTAGGATTTAGCATGTTGTGGGTTTAAAGATCTAAGATTAGATTTAATTTCTTTTTTGATTACACAAAAGGTCTGCATGTGTTGCACAATCAGTTTAGTCCTGGTTTATTCCGACTCATATACACAACATCCAACAGTTTCATTTTGCCCAGCTTCGTGTAGCTCTGTGTTTGTTTGTATAATTGTTTATTATGAATATATTAGAAAGCAGATACATTCACTCTTTTTTGGACTGTTTATTGGTTTGCAGTGTTTATCAGCCCCCTGATGAATTGACCTGCTGTGAAGACTTTGATCGCGGAGACAGTCGGGAGGACTGTAATAACCGTATTTATTATTTACATCATCTACAGCGTAATGATGCACAGCGAATGAGATAATCAGCTCTTTCAGGTTTCAGCTCACAGCTGCATGTGCAGTGTGGGTTGTGGGTACGACTGATGTTTAACTCCCGCTGTGCTGGATCCAGGACACTCATTCGTCTATAAGCTATGTAACCAGAAGCACTGCAGAATGTAGATACATCCACGAGCGCCAGTTCAAATTAACAGTGATGTTCAGAAGCACTGCCGACTTCTTTGGGCTTACAGGCGTCTGGACCATCACAGTTGGTAACATGTATGATGATCAGATGATCAGTGTTTTAGGTCTTTGTTGGAGGAAATAGAGCAAAGACCACCCAGACTGTTACCCCCAACAAGTTCAGAAGAAACAGTAACATTGACTTCGTTAGAGGTTTGGCGTATGGATTGAAGGATATGGAGTAAATCACAGATAACATATATATCTTGGTGTGTCTTGTTTACTACTTTACTATATATATATATATATATATATATATATATATATATATATATATATATATATATAGCTGATGTAGAAAATTGCTGTGAGTATTGATTGACTCAGATACTGATTTTGAACATTACTGTGAGGATTAGATTGAGTGTTAATGAGGTCAGGTACTGATGTTGAACATTGCTGTTAGGATTTGATAGAGTGTTAGTAAGGTCAGGTACTGATGTAGAACATTGCTTTGAGGATTGGTTGACTCTCAGGTACAGATGTAGAACATTGCTTTGAGGATTGGTTGACTCTCAGGTACTGATGTAGAACATTGCTTTGAGGATTGGTTGACTCTCAGGTACAGATGTAGAACATTGCTTTGAGGATTGCTTGACTCTCGGGTACTGATGTTAAACATTGCTGTGAGGATTGGTTGACTCTCAGGTACTGATGTTAAACATTGCTGTGAGGATTGGTTGACTCTCAGGTACTGATGTTAAACATTGCTGTGAGGATTGGTTGACTCTCAGGTACTGATGTTAAACATTGCTGTGAGGATTGGTTGACTCTCAGGTACTGATGTTAAACATTGCTGTGAGGATTGGTTGACTCTCAGGTACTGATGTTAAACATTGCTGTGAGGATTGGTTGACTCTCAGGTACTGATGTTGAACATTGCTGTGAGGATTGGTTGACTCTCAGGTACTGATGTTGAACATTGCTGTGAGGATTGGTTGACTCTCAGGTACTGATGTTGAACATTGCTATGAGGATTTGATTGAGTATTAGTGAGGTCAGGTGCTGATGTTGGACCTGGTGGTGACCCTAAGCTCATGTATGACCTCTCCAGAGCATCCAGTTCTGTGCTGGTTTGTGGAGGAGATCTAAACTATACCATCGTATGAAACGTTGTCTCTGGCTGATGTTCTTTGCTCAGATATGCGTTAAGTATTTTTTTAATGACTATATATTTCAGACTCTTTCCATTCGCCTTTGCTTGCACATTAAACTGGTGCTGAAATGATTTCTTTGGAGGACGAGCCGCTAGCCTGAGTGTTCGCTCTTGGCCAAGTGTCACTCACAAATGAGATCAGCACTTCCTCGTCCTTTCTCTAAATACTGAAGCGTTGCTCTGCTCTCTCGCTCTCTCTCGGGGGATATGACATACTGAGTAATGCAAATACTGCAGGAGTTTTAAATAGAGCTCTAACCTCCAACTCAGACTTGTTTTAGTTTAAAGCAGTTTTCCAGCAGTGTCTGTCCGGCAGGTCTCTACCGCATGACCGATTGCAATAGTTTGCAATAGTTCTTCTATATTCTTAACGCTACTGCACCGTGCCATACATCTTTTTCTCTAAACCTGTTTTCAAAATAAATAGGTAATCAATGTGTTTCAGTCTGTTTAACTAAAACACCTTTTCAACCTGCCTACTATCAGTTCTGGCTTCACTGTAATACAGTAATAGCATACTGCCACTATTATGCAGATGATTTCAGACGTGAAGCAAGAGTTGCTCATCTCGTGTCTGAAAGCTACCAGACGTTCCACCTCCAACTCAGACTTGTTTTAGTTTAAAGCAGTATTCCAGCAGTGTCTGTCCACCACGTCTCTACCGCATGACCGATTGCAATAGTTTGCAATAGTTTTCCTATATTCTTAAGGCTACTACACATGGGATGTGCCATGCCGCACATCATCTTCTCTAAACCTGTTTTCAAAATAATGAGGTGATCAATGTGTTTAAGTCTGTTTAACTAAAACACCTTTGAACTTGCGTACTATCAGTTCTGGCCTCACTCTAATGCAGTAATAACATACTGCCACTACTATGTAGATGATGTCAGACCTGAAGCAAGAGTTGATCATCTTGTGTCTGAAAGCTACCAGACGTTCCAGGTAGTTGTTAAGTTGTTGACCACTAGTCTCTGATGTTTGTACAGAACTGTTTATTTTTGAATGTAGAAACTAAAGGGACAGTATTAGGTTTGGTGCTGGCCGTAAGTCAGCTTATGATGGTCAGTGATGCAGTGAAGGGCGCAGATTGGACTGTGAGTGATTACCAGCATACTACCGCCGCCATGCTTCCCTGTTCTTTTCATATATCTTAGAAACCATGTCTTCTAAATATCATTGTTGCAAGATGAGCTTGAATATTCTTCTTGGGTATCAGTGGTTTTTGCCGTGGATGCTGTTGCCACCCAGTCATTTTTTAAGGGTAGGATTATAAATGCTGAACATATCTGAAGTGAGAAAGGCCTGAGGTTGCTTCCGGGTTCTTTTGTGACCTCCTGGATTAGTTGTTGCTGTGATATTAAGGAATTTTGGTAGGACGGCCACACTTGGTCTGTTTTCTTGGAATAACCAAAATTCTGAAATAACATATGTTCTATGTTTTAGAGTTTGGTTTATGGAAAGGCTTGTTAACTGCTGTTTTTTGGCACTGGGGCTCATAACATTAGCTCAGATGAAAGCACATGCTTGACTTGGATGTCTAGCGTGTGATACTCTGTAACCTTAGCCAGCCTTATTTGGCCTGTAGGCTATATGTTGCTTCATAACAGTGTTAAAGGGAACCCCAGCTGGTAACACTTGTAAGCCTTAATATTGAGTAATGACTCTATTGTAAAAAATCACAAAAGTATCAGACTTATTAATAAATTTATGCTTTTATTCTAAATATGTAACATATGGACTCCGCTATTATTACTGAAGTTCAATGCCTGCTGGGTAGATGAGGTCAGATGGTTTCAGGTCTAAACTGGTATGTGGTGTGAAGGAGTGAATGTTAGTTACTAACCTAGCTTAAAGAAAACCATGTACATTGTGTTGTTGATGTTGTTTCAGTGAAAGGCAGTGTGAAGACTGATATTAGTCTAAACAGCTTCACAAACATAAACAAGGAGAATAGTTAGTGAAGCAGCGTGTGGACCAACACAGCTACACAAAAGACCCCCGCTCTGCTCTCCTCACTTCAGTCTGGATGAGTGTGAGTGGTTCAGTAGACCACCACTGGTGAGAGACTTGACGGAGGCTGTTGGTTTTAAGCGTAGACTAAAACACAATGCAGTGTCACAGTTTCCCCACACAGGAAGTCCAAAAGCTCCAGATTATGGAGAACCGCGAGAAAAACCGTGAACGTGAACGTGCGCTGGACTCTCTCCTGAGAACGTTTAGCGTTAGCGTCATCTGCTTCTCCTGGTTTGTGGATCATGAAGGTGAAAGTCCAGTCTTAGTAGTGAACATACTAGTTCACTAATAAAGGAGTGTGAAGCTCAGAGACACTCCCGTTCAGTGTATCTAGCTGTTTACTGAGCGTGAATGTTTCCTGCTAGAAAGCGGAGCTCCTTTAACAGACACTCTCCTTCTCCGTCAACACCAACACACAGCTTCACAACAACTCCAGCACTGTGTCCACTCTCACCTCCACCCTCTCTGTTCACCATTTACACTAACGTGGGGTGTGATGTCACCGCTGATGTCAGAAATGTTGAGTTCTAGCTCAAACTGTAAAGACTGAACTGTAGCATGTTTAGCTAGCTAGCTGTGCTCGAGCGTGACGGCCGGTTACTGCAACCATTTCACTACCCGCTGATCACGTCAGTAGATACAACAATGGAGACCCACGTGCAGCGGATTTTACAGAAAATCAAATAAATCTGATACTTTTAGAGATTTTTATGTTTCTTAATAATTTAGAGTCATTACACCATATTAAGGCTTACAAGTGTTACCAGCCGGGGTTCCCTTTAAGAATGGAATGATTTAATGTCCATCACCTTATTGTCAATATAATATCATGAACTTATATTATAAAAATGCTGCTTGATCAATATGTATTGATCTTCATTGTAGGGTGTCTACAGGACGCCTACACAAGCTTATTCCAATAGGCTTCATTCGTTTGCAAGGATTGATTATAAGGTAGTCTTTATGACAGGTGACATCTATTGAAATACACATTTATAGATATGTATGTAGGGTTATGTCAGTTGCCATGACAGGCTTATGAGCAAAACCATACTGGGTGTTGCTTAAGTGTTAGCTTATTATACACTACACATCCATGTGTTAACGGTGCATTATGTAAATGTAAACGTCCAAGGAACCATTAACGGAGTTATCCATCATCAAGGGAATCCAAGTACCAGTTAGAAGACCCATCTGAATGAAGAACAATCACTTTTATGTTTCTGCGACGCCCACGCATTGATGCGCCGGCCGATCCGTCTAGCCTACATTGTGTGGGGAACTGAATGTACGCCATTACTCACCATAGAGTAGTGAGTAATGGCTTACATTCACAACCTTCTTATCAAAGGCGTCTAATGGACGTTTTAACTCGGTGCCACATGTCCCACGATGCCGTTTGTCTAGCGGCACAGACCTACGGGAATCTTGCAGTAAAAGCCTTGGGAACGACGTCCGTTTCGCAACAATCTGAAAGCTGATCTGAGATCTGTCAAATGAAGGAGTCTGGAGAGGAGGAGCGGCAGCCGAGCTGAATACTTCACGTTCAGCTCTATCAGATTTCGCATTAATGTGTTCTGGTAAAGAGGCTGTTATTTATGATGGGCCGCTCTGTCATTGAGCCCCCTCCCCCTCCGCCCACCGATAGCTGAGAGGTATCTCCGGGCTAGAATGGAACATATCCTTTGGTGGAGGTGATGGAGACTCATTTACTTCATATGTTTTTTTAAAATGTACCATATCAAATACCATATACACTGAAGCCTATCTACCCTATACTGCCACCGTACAGTCAACTACAGTTAGTACTGTGGCCCAACTGCTACAGCATTCATCAGACATGTCCAGACATGATTCACGGTGGTGGACCATACTCATCAGTGACTCTAATATGCTTCATATGTTAGTTCACATGTAAGCGATATGATACAGTACTATGTTTAATCACTTGAGAAACATTATTATATATAAAAAGCTATTGTTTCCAGACAGGAATCTTTTATTTGCTCAGTAAACAATTTATTATTAGTTAAGTAGAACTTTTCCATACGTTTGGGAGAACTTTCCAAGCTTCTCCTAAAGAACCCAGTATTTTTTACAGTTCTCATCTAATACCTGCTTTGACTGCTCAGTACTTCATTAAGCTAAATCAAGATTTGCTGCTGAAGGAACTGAATACATTCATACAATGTCTGGGGCGTCCAGGAGAAATCTGGAACCTAACTTTGTTCTTCAAACTGGATCAAGATCTGATCTACTTCTCTCACAATAACATATTCATCTTACTTTGTATTGTATGTCTGATTATTTACATCTGTTCTAGTCAGATCTGCTGTTCTTACTGGAGAACATACACTTACTTATCCATCTACTATATACAGTCACAATGCAGCTGTTCAGTTATCTACAATTTATACTGTAGCCCACCTGTTGCTGCCACCCCCCATACTAGTAGCTGCCCAGACATGATTGTGGTAATGGACAATTCTCAGGATCGCAGTGGAACTAAAATGGTGTTGCTGCTAGGCTGAGAGTAGCCCAAAAGAATGGTTCTGTGGTCAGACACTAGAACTTGACAGGAACACTAGACCCCAATGGTCTAGATCATCATAAAAGCTCATTTATGCTTGTAGAGAATGACTAGAACCCAATTGCTTTCTTCATTTTAGAACCTACTCCATCCCTACAACACTAGAGCTTGGAAAAAGAACACTAGAACCCAATGGATTTGCTTATCGTAGAAACTCATTACCGCCTGTAGAGAATGACTAGAACCCAGTGGCATTCCTCATTATTATGTGTATAAATAATGACTAGAACCAAACTGTCTTCCTCATTATAGAACCTTCTTCACACTAGCACACTAGAACCTTGGAAGAACACTAAACCTTCATATAAGCTCATTTTTGCCTGTACAGAATGACTAGAACCCAATTGCTTTCTTTATTATAGAAAATTCTCCATGTCTAGAACCAGGCTAAAACACCTGAGCCCAAAGATTTTCTCTAATGTAGAAGCTCATTCAAGCTCATTCAACCAAACTGTCTTCCTCATTATAGAACCTTCTCCATCGCTGGCACACTAGAACCTAGGAAGAACACTAAACCTAATGACTTTGGCTATTCGTTTAAGCTCATTACAGAACATTCTCCATCTCTAGAGCCAGGCCAAAACACTGGAACCCCAAAGATTTTCTCCAGTGTAGAAGCTCATTCATGCCTGCAGAGTCTGATTGGATCCCAGTGGCGTTCCTTACAGTGAGAACTCCGGTGTGCCTCTAAAGACTTGCTGGAACCCAGTTGTGTTCTTCACAACAACCAAGTATATCCATGAACCAATGAAAATGCTCCAAAACCACTTAGAAAAAACAGCTTTTAATTAATTTACATGGAAAGTAAAGAAGGTTTTTGTCCTCTCCTGTAAAGTTATCAACTTAGAGATACTTTTTCTATGGATAGCAAAAATATGATCTGGTATCTTCTGAAGATGAATCCCAGGCTCAGATTTTACACAGTACTGTATGTTTCTAAATGTATAAACTAAAGATATAGTATTGCAGTAGTCCTGGGCATAAGTCTGTTTATGATGGTCCATGGTTCAGTCCACTGACTGGACGGTGAGTGATGAGTAAGGGCGTTTTCACACCTGGGAGCTTGGTTTCACTGGTCCGGATCAGTTAATGAGTTTGTCTACTTGGAGCGTTTCCTCCTCAGTTAAGTTTGTTTTCACAGGCAAAAACCCAAACGCACCAAAATGCGCCCCAACAAACCACGTGAGCTCGTTGTCTCCTCTGATTGGTCAAAGCTATCTGGCACGGGAGCAAGAAAGTAAACACAGGGAGAAGATCTGGTTTTCCCAAACTACTGCACATTTCTTGTAGAGCGTATCACAGAGCAGCAGTAGAGACAGCATCTGTTCATAGCTGTAATAATAATCTGATAATATACCAAACTACAGTCCACCTGCAGACCACCCAGCTCACTCCAAACATCAAGTAGACTACGTCCCTCACTGCTAGTCCAAGAGAGACCTCGCTTCATTGTCCTCGTCCTGTTAGCTGCTCCAGTTCTCCAGTTCTCTGTTGGATCCCATAATGCAAAGCACACCTGGCTGCAGGAGATGTTTAGATCAAACTTGTGGAGGACACCTAATACTTGGGTTGGATCGAGGTCAGATCATGTTCTCACCACAAACAAAACGCTCTGGAGTTCGTTTGAAACCGGACCGAGACCACCTCCTCTCGAGGGTGCGGTTGTTTTGGTCTGCACCCGAGTGTGATTACAGTTTTCACACCTGCCAAAACGAACCAGAAACCAGAGTCTGTTTTAACCGGACTAACTAGTGCTGGTGTGAAAACCCTGCTGTTGGCGGACGGATGTAAAGACGAAAGTCGTCTCCTGATCTAGCGGTAACAGACTGTAGGTTCGTTTCACCCACCGCGCAACCAAACGTCCGTCTACCGCAGACCTATCCATTACACAGCGGGGCGGCTATTCACTTATCCGTCACTCACTCTTTTCTGAAGCCACTAGCTCATCCGTCACACAATGCCGGCTCAATCCTACTCGTCTGGAAGAGGCCGAGATAAAACCGTTTCAGGTTCTTTCTCTGAGATTGACGCTGTAATGCACAAGACGTGGAACCAACTTGTCACTTGCATATTCATTTCGGCCAGAACGCTGCACACGCCTAGCGTCGGGATAATAGCTAGCAATCATCTGTCAGTCTGGCTGAGCTCAGTCTGACTGAGTCTGACTTTCTTCTTTAGGTTGTTAACGCCTGCAGCACGGGAGTAGAACCCAACGGCTTTCATTATAAATACCATATTCATAGAGTCTGACTAGAACCCAGTGAGGTTCATCATTACAGAAATTCTCCCAAACCTCACATGCCTGACTAGAACCTAATATGACTTTTTTCCATTTCCTTCATCTATATCCCTAAAACACTAGAACCAGAAGAAAGCTCTAGAACCCAATGGTTTTCTTCATCACAGAACCATCTACATCCTTGGCTAGATCCAATTGGAATTTATTTTAAATGAAAATTCCTGTCTGCCTCTATAACCTTCTCCATCCATAGAACCTGATTAGGATAACATGAATCCATGCTCATCCATATCTGAAGAGACCCTCTTAAACTCTTGAACTTTCTCCATACCTAGAACAAAGGAACCTGAGTAGAGTTGTAGAACCTAATGGTTTGGTTCATCATCGAAACTCATTTATATCTGTAGAAAATGGCTAGAACCCAGTTGCTTTTTCATTACAGAACCTTCTCAGTCATTGTAAAGTTTGCTTTTAGAACCTTGACCATCCCTAGAACCTCATTAGAAAAGAAGAATGCACAGTTATTTTTTCTTTATAGGAGCTCATCCATGTCTGAAGAGAACCACTTGAACACAATCACTTTCTTTAATATAGAACATTCTGACTAGAGCTGTAGAACCTAATGGCTTTGTTCATCATTGAAACTCATTTATATCTGTAAAGAATTCTCCATAGCTGGAACAAGGGAACCTGACTAGTGTTCTAGAACCTACTGGCTTTGTTCATCATATAAGCTCATTAATGTCTGTAGAAAATGACTAGAACCCATTTGCCTTCTTCATTATAGAAACATCTACATTTCTAGAATCTGATAAGTACAACAGAACCCAAAGTTTTATTTTAATATACACGTTCCTCTATGCCTGGGAAGACTGACTCGAACTCATTTGCTTTTTTCATTATAAAACAATAGAACCTGATAAAAACACAAGACCCCAGTGGCTTTGCTAATCATACAAGCTCATTCAAGCCTGGTTAGACTGACCCAGAACTTTCTTTATCCCTAGAACACTAGAACCAGAACTAGGACCCAAAGGTCTTCTTCAGTGTAGAAGCTCATCTATGTCTGTAGAAATTGACTAGAACCCATTATGGAAACTCCTGTGTACCTATAGACATTTACTGGAACCCAGTTGCGTTCTTCTCTGTAGAACCCTCTTCTTGCCAAGAACCTCAATAGAACACTAGAACCTAGTGACTTTGTTTATTATATTGACTTTGTTCATTATACAAGCTCATCCATGCTGGTAGAGAATGACTAGAACCCAATTACTTTCCTCAGTGTAGAAACTCTAGAATTGCCAATTTCTAGAACCTGACTATAACACTAGATCCCAAAGGTTTAATTCAATATAGAAGCTCATCCATGTCTGTCGAGAGACTTTCTAGAACCCAAAGATATTCTTCACTATGGAAACTCCTGTGTGACTAGAGACGAGAAATGAGTCGCGTTCTTCATTATAGAACCCTCTCCATTCCTACAACTTGGTTAGAACACTAGAATCCAAAGGTTCTCTTTATTATAGAAGATCATCCATGTCTGTAGTAACTGACTATAATCTAAACCAAATGCTTTTTCATTATAGAACCTTTTTTCCATAGCTAGAACATCAGAATCTAGAACACTCGAACTCATTGGTTACCTTATTATGGAAAGTTGTCCATGCTTGTAGTGTCTTAAGTTTTTGTTTTGATTGTGTTAAAATACTAAGTGATGGTATATATGTAAAGTGTATGTATATACCATTTTAATTTTTCTACATCATATGAACATAACAGCTGTTGTGTACCTTGTGTGAACATTTCATAGTAAATGGACCAATAGAAGTGCTCCAAAACAGCTTGGACAAAATTCTGGTTCCATTGACTTACATTGAAAGTAGAGACGGTTTTTGGGCTCTCCTGTAAAGTTACCATTTTGGAGACATTTGTTTTGCTTCAGACTGAAAACTGTAGAAAAACGCTTTCAGCTGATTTCCTTCCTACAGATTGATCTGCATTAGGGTTAATGCTATAATTAACTTATACACTCTGTTTACTCCTCTGTGGAAAGACTATTTGTTAATTAACAGGTTTAATGAAGTGTGAAATTAATACATTCAAATCCAAAAACAACTGAGTGACATTCCAACCTGTAGAGGGAGGGTTTGGGGTTTGGCTGGCTGGTTTAGGGCCGTCAGATCAGTAAATCTATAGAAACAGAGAAATGTTCAGTTTTGTTTTTTGATGACGAAATGTTGGTTGACTTGAGCAACTTTGGTCGTTGGCAGGTTTTCATGCCTTGGATGTGAATTTCTGTTGTTTTTTTGTTTCCATCTGTAGCTGTTTGGCACTCGCTGGTCCCACTGGTTTTTGGACTCCAGTCAGTCCTTAAAGATCCAAACTGTAGAAGCCTTCTGGACGATTTTGCTTTGTGAAGACTGCAGTGGAGAGCAGAACAGTATCAAGGTTTAGTGGAGAGTAATGGGAGGGATATATATATATATATAAATATATAAAGTAGTTTGGCATGATTTTATGTTTACAAAACTTCACTCAAGTTCTCACCTTCCTAAAAAAAACAAAAAACTAGAAGTTTTAATTTGTCAAATGTCAGGTGGTACAACCAAATACAAATAAAAATGGGTTTTATATATATATATATATATATATATATATATATATATATATATATATATATATATATATATATATCCTATCTCCTTCATTAAACACTTTATTATTAAATATTAATCAGTATTAATAGATTAAGCAGAGCTTTTACATACATCAGTGTGTTTATTTAACTCTTTCCAAGCTTCTCCTAAACAACCCAGTATTATTATCAGTTCTCATCTAATACCTGCTTTGACTGCTCAGTACTTCATTAAGCTAAATCAAGATTTGCTGCTGAAGGAACTGAACACATTTATACAATGTCTGGGGCGTCCAGGAGAAATCTGGAACCTAACTTTGTTCTTTCAACTGGAGCTCAAGACGTGATCTACTTCTCTCACAATAACATATTCATGATACATAATATCATGATATATAATCACATGTTTTTTATTACTAGTGACTGTGGAGACTTCTAGGGGTGAACTTGCTGAACATGTTATATACCCATAACTTTTGGTGACAGTGGCGTCGTTTGGACAGAGAACGACAAATCTCTGACGGAGACTAGCTGAAGGGTTGACGGTGTGTCATCTCTCTCTTCTGTGTATGGCCACTCTATCGTTTCTGAACGGCCTTGTCGGCTCTCCATTTGGAATTCGCCACTGCTTCCTTGGTGGAGTGTGAAATAAAGTGGTTTACCCTTGAACCATCCATCTCCCATCTCTCCGCTGAGGATGAGTAGCAGTAAATGAAGGATTGTTCCAGGCACTAAATCACCTGGCGCTGTTCCTTTCCTCCTCGGAGCGCTGGACGGAGAGCGGGATGAGCTCGCCGCTGCTCCCCTCTTCCCTGTTTACTGATTAAGTAAGCAGCCCAGGATTAGAGGAACAGATTTGACACTGATGAGTGGAGTCAGGTGGTTAACCTCTCCGTTAGGAGGCACTGAAGTGTGCAGGTCCATTAATAGTCCAGATATGGAATTCAGATGTCTGCTCAACTCACAGCACCAGTAATACAAGATTTACATTAAGGGTCTTATGACTACAGCTACTATAGCACCTGTAGAGGGCAGCAGTGAGTGTTAACATTTCATTAAACATTTAATTAAATTATTAAATTATTTAACGTTCGCTAATAGCACTTATAGAAGACGTACTTGAGTGTAAACTGTTTCCCTCATCAGTTCCTAAAGCTAAATAGCAAGATACACTATTGAATTCAATCTCTGAATTCAGGTGTTCCAATCACTTTCATGGCCACAGATGTATAAAACCAGCTTCTAGTCCTGCAGACTGCTTCTACACACATTAGTAAAGAGTGGGTCTCTCAGGAGCTCAGTGTGGTAGCGTGGTACCGTGATAGGACGCCATCTCTGAAGTCCAGTGGTGAAGTTTCCTCACTACTAAATATTCCACAGTGGACTGTCAGTGGTGTTAGAACAAAGTGGAAGTGATTGGGATCGACAGCAACTCCGCCACCAAGTGGTAGAACACGTACAATGACAGAGCGGGTCAGCGGATGCTGAGGAGCATAGTGCACAGAGCTCACCAACTTTCTACAGAGTCCATCACTACAGACCTCCAAACTCTCAAGAACAGAGCGTAGAGAGCTTCATGGAATGGGTCTCCATGGCCAAGCAGCTACATCCATGTCTTACATCACCAAGAACAATGCAGAGCGTCGGATGCAGTGGAGTAAAGCACACCAACACTGGACTCTAGAGCAGTGGAGACGTGTTCTCTGGAGTGACCAATCACGCTTCTCCGTCTGGTCGATGGATAGACCAGTCTGGGTTTGGTGGTACTGGTCTGACTGCATTGTGCTGAATGTAAAGTTTGGTGGAGGGGGGGTTATGGTGTGGGGTTGTTTTTCAGGAGGTGGGCTGGGACCCTTATTTCCAGTGAAAGGAACTCTTAAGGCTTCAGCAGACCAAGAGATTCTGGACAATTTCATGCTCCCAACTTTGTGGGGGGAGTTAGTTTCCTGTTCCAGCATGACTGCCCACCAGTGCACAGAGCAGCTCCATAAAGACATGGAGGAAAGAGTTTGGTGTGGAAGAACTTGATTGGCATTGTCATAAATGTTGTACTTCCTGTTCTCTAGCTTCTTGTTCAAAATATTAACGTTATGACCTGCTGGAGGTGCAGAATCGTGAACAGGTTAATTGTTCTATACTGTTTTAACCTCTCTCTCTCTTTCTCTCTCTCTCTCTCTCTCTCTCTCTCTCTACAGGTAAGTGTGCTGATCTTTACCTGCCTGTGTACCTGAGCTGAGTCGTAATTGATGTGATTGGTCATGTTGAAGAGGAGCTTCTGAGGAGATGCAGTAAGATCAGCCTGGTCTCCTTCACTGTTGGCTTTGACTGGAACTGGTTGAAATTGTATCCTGATGGGAGCAGTTATGGGTTATTACATTGAGCAATTGAGTGATAGAGCGATTGAGTGATAGAGTGGTTGAGTGATTTAGCTTTTGAGTGATAGAGCGATTGAGCGATTGAGTGATAGAACGATTGAGTGATTGAGCATTTGAGTGATAGAGCGATTGAGTAATTAAGTGATTGAGTGCCTAAGTGTTTGAGCGATTGTGTGATTGAGTGATTGAGTAATAGCACGATTGAGCGTTTAAGCGAGTGACTGATTGAGTGATTGAGTGTTTGAACGATTGAGTAATTGAGCGATTGAGTGATTGAGTTTTAGAGTAACTGATCTTTAGAGTAACTGAGTGTGCTGATCTTTACCTGCCTGTGTACCTGAGCTGAGTCACAATTGATGTGATTGGTCATGTTGAAGAGGAGCTTCTGAGGAGTTGCAGTAAGATCAGCCTGATCTACTTCACTGCTGGCTTTGACTGGAACTGGTTGAAATTGTATCCTGATGGGAGCAGTTATGGGTTATTACATTGAGCGATTGAGTGATAGAGCGATTGAGTGATAGAGCGATTGAGTGATAGAGTGGTTGAGTGATTTAGCTTTTGAGTGATAGAGCGATTGAGTGATAGAACGATTGAGTGATTGAGCATTTGAGTGATAGAGCGATTGAGTAATTAAGTGATTGAGTGCTTAAGTGTTTGAGCGATTGTGTGATTGAGTGATTGAGTAATAGCACGATTGAGTGTTTAAGCGAGTGACTGATTGAGTGATTGAGTGTTTGAACGATTGAGTAATTGAGCGATTGAGTGATTGAGTTTTAGAGTAACTGATCTTTAGAGTAACTGAGTGTGCTGATCTTTACCTGCCTGTGTACCTGAGCTGAGTCGCAATTGATGTGATTGGTCATGTTGAAGAGGAGCTTCTGAGGAGTTGCAGTAAGATCAGCCTGATCTACTTCACTGCTGGCTTTGAATGGAACTGGTTGGAATTGTATCCCGATGGCAATTATGGGTTATTACATTGAGTGATCGAGCGATTGAGTGATCGAGCGATTGAGTGATCGAGCGATTGAGTGATAGAGCAATTGAGTGATAGAGCGATTGAACAATTGACTGATAGGGCGATTGAGTGTTTGAGCAATAGAGCGATTGAGTGATAGAGCGATTGAGTGATTGAGCGATTGAACAATTGACTGATAGGGCGATTGAGTGTTTGAGCGATAGAGCGATTGAGTGATAGAGTGATTGAGTGATTGAGCGATTGAGTGTTTAAGCGATTAAGTGATTAAGCGATTGAGTGATTGAGCGATAGAGCTATTGAGTGATAGAGCAATTGAGTGATAGCGCGATTAAGTGATAGAGCGATTGAGTGTTTGAGCGATTGAGTGATAGAGCGATTGAGTGATTGAGCGATAGAGCGATTGAGTGATAGAGCAATTGAGTGTTAGCGCGATTGAGTGATAGAGCGATTGAGTGTTTGAGCGATTAAGTGATTGAGCGATTGAGTGATTGAGTGATAGAGCGATTGAGTGTTTGAGCGATTAAGTGATTGAGCGATTGAGCTTTAGAGTAACCGAGCTGGTCTAAGAATCAGTGTTTGGTGGAAAGGAGGGCTTTGGAGATGAAAATGATGGTGATTCTGTATTCATTGTGCTTCATGGCGAAGGTGCGTGATGCTTAAGAGGGATCTCCCGGCGATACTCAGCCGAGCTGTTGGAGACGTTAATTGTGCTGCTTTTACAAAACCCCATTGTTATGAGCACATGCTCCTCAAGGACGAAACCCATGCCCAGTCCTTTCTGTGGGCTGTAATGGCTTCTGTGATTTAAGGGAGTAATTACCCCATATTCAACCTAGCAAGAGCCCCAGGACCCCTGTAGGTCCCCGTTTAGGCTAAATGGAACCTCTCCACGGTGGAAAACAAAGACGTCTGGGCTTTTCCGCCGCAGCTTCAGGCGTTGACTTTCACTCACAATGGCCTGGATTTCAGTCACTCTCGAGTCCATGAAGGACGCTAACTTGGCACAGAGTTGGAATTCTCAGAGCGTTCCTGGGTCCATAAAAGAGCAGCCTGAAGAGCTGGTATAGGGAAGGTTCACTGCATGGAGCTTGTTTTCATAGCGTTCTTAGGGAACTCATGCAATAAAATAATTTAACATAGCAACCGTGATGGCTACAATCTGTAGGTCCACACTTATTCTAGAAACAAGCCAGGATAGATTCAGCAGGAAGTGATGCAAAAGAGCCGAAACCTCTTAAACTATTGGGCCAAATGCATGAATTTTCATGAGGCAGTCGTACAGTCGCCTCGCATGGCTGGATGAATATTTATGAGGGGGATATTTCAGATTCTGAAGACGCAGGTGAAGCCATTGATTCAAATGTTGGGCTTCCTGTTTGGCAGCTTGGCTTCCATAATCGGGGTTGGATATTTACCCGAGGTGTTTGCACTCCTTCCTGCCTCTCACAGTTAGTCCCAATTACATCTGTAGACTCATCAGTGGATGAAACTTCACTGCAAATATTCTTCTTTTTGTCTATTTTCTTTTGTCAGTATTGACTTCTTGGCAGCCGTGCATCTTTTCAGACCAATAATAATAATAATAACTAGAAAAGTGTTTTTCTTGAAGGAATCGCAAGATGGTTGCGCATAAACAACAAATAGAGGAGTGCGGGTTGGTATGTCTGTGGATAAGTGTTTGGGGATCTGCTCTGAGTGAGTACAGCCAGTTTGGAGGCTGTAAGTTAAATGAAAACGTAATGTTTGGGTTTGGCCGAAAATCAATAGGACCCTATGGGAGGAACGAGGGATGAATAAACAACAAATAGATGAGTGCAGGTCAGTATGTCTGGGTATTAGAGCTTGGGGTTCTGTCCTAAATCAGTACAGGCAGTTTGGAGGCTGTATATATTTAACTAAACTATAATGTTTGGGTTCGGTTGAAAATGAATGGGACCCTATAGGAGGAACGAGGGATGAATAAACTACAAATAGACGAGTGCAGGTCAGTATGTCTGGGTATTAGTGTTTGGGGATCTGCTCTGAGTGAGTACAGCCAGTTTGGAGGCTGTAGGTTTAATGAAACCATGAGGTTTGGGTGTGACTGAAAATGAATGGGACTCTAAGGGGAAAAAAGAGGGATGGAAAAAAAAGACAAACAGACGAGTGCGGGTGGAACCAACACTGCAGTCGTGGTTGGGGGTCTTCCCTGAGTCAGTGTATGTGAAACGGTGTCTGTGGGTGGAGCAGAAGTTCAGTAGATTGGCGTACACTTTTCCATCCTATTCATTCTCTATGGGGAAAAATACGGAAATAATCTGTTGTTTTCCGGAATCCATTGTGTAGGAAAGGGTTAAAATTGATAAAATATATATATATATATATATATATATATATATATATATATATATATATATATATATATATATATATATATAAGTGCTGTTTATGTAATTGGTACAGGATTGGTGGTCTAGCAGGTATTCCAGGTGGTTGTTAGGAGTCTCTGTATCTTCAGTCTTCAGTTGATTTTAGAACTTTTGGAATTTGGAAATGAGTGTAGTAACAGAGTTTTGTAGTATTAAATTAGTATTAAGTAATAATTCTCAATGCTCCTCCGCAGAGGAGACTCGCAGGACATGAAACACAATAATTAACCTTGGTTTCCAGAGCGACCTTTTTTAATTAGTCTTCAGTTAAGGAGGCGCCGCCAAACTGAGATAGTCGGTAACTGCCAGTGTCACCTCACCGAAGCGTTACCCACCACTGTGCTTTAATTATGTCTCTCGTCCTTCTTCTAATCCCTCTTTCAGTGGGCTCCTCTGCTCCCGCCTCTGAAAGACTGTTTGTTTTTCTTTTGAAAATCAGCACTCAGCTCCTTCCAGCTCAGCTCCTTCCAGATAAACACCTCCAGCTTCCCATCCAGGCCGTAAACGAGTCTGTAGATGGAGTGGAACTGTGGATAGCTGATGATGAAGATCGCAGATAGAAAGCTTTTTCTGTCCCAGCAGGTTCAGAATCACAGCTATCAAACACCTGCAGCAGGTCTCTGGTCATTCGTCCTCCACCCAGTCCACATGAATGAGCCGCATCCGACTGGACATAACACCTACACAGGGGAAGATTGGTGTCACCACCAGCAGCTAAATTATACGTGTGTATATAAATTTGGATACACTCAAATAACACGTTTAGTTGATTCTAAGTTAAAGTAATGTATTTTCAATATGTTAACTTAAATATATTGAAAATACAAATTTTAGTGCATATGTTTAATTGATTTGCTGATGTTTTACATTAAATACAAAATGTGCTATACATTTTGTGTAGGTCACGTGTGTGTTGTGTTTTACCGACTACACTGGAACAAGTTCTTTCTAAAAAGTACAATCTAAACAATTCCCTCATGTGGTGAAAAGCAATTGAACTAGTTTTACTCAACGTAAAAAAAGACTTTGATTGATAAAATTAGTCTTTAAACAACTGTTTTTAGGTTGCAAATAAGCAGAGATTGAGCATTTTGTGTTAATTTCCACCCATTATTCCATTATAATGGGGGGGGGCTGGGGGGGGGGGGGGGGGGGGCTGGAGCCAATCAACCAGTAATCAATCTCACCTATGAAAGGAAATTCCTCAGAGTTACAACACTGCCCACCAAATGTATTTGCAATTGTATAGATAGATAGATAGATAGATAGATAGATAGATAGATAGATAGATAGATAGATAGATAGATAGATAGATCTTTATTGATCCCTTTGGGAGGGTTCCCTCAGGGAAATTAAGATTAAGATTCCAGTAGCATCACAATAAATTACAATAAGCACACAAGAAACAAATGAAAGGAATATAAATTTAAAAAATCCAATGAACAAAATAAAGAAAAAGAAAATAAAAAGAACTGGGGAGGTACTGCACACTATTATTGCACTTGTTTAATGTTTAATGTTACCGATGTTATTGCACTTGTTTATGTTAACTAGTGTTATTGCACTTAGTCCGGTTGTGTTATTATCAGTCTACTGCTCCATCCCATCCTCTGTCCTCCTGTGACTCCTCCTCCCCTGCAGAGAGGAGTTGTACAGTCTGATGGCATGAAGGTTTTTGAGTTTTTGAGTCTGTTGGTTCTGCACTTGGGTCGGAGCAGTCGGTCACTGAACAGACTCCTCTGGTTGCTGATGACGGTGTGCAGAGGATGACTGGCATCGTCCATAAATTTGCCCTTTGTCTTCTTCTCTGCCACCGTCACCAGAGAGTCCAGTTTCAGGCCGATCACTGAGCCAGCCCGCCTGATCAGTTTGTCCAGCCTGGATGTGTCCTTCTAGGATGTGCTGATCATTGTGTAGATCATTAAAAAAGGAAATGATTGGCAATTAGCAACGCACTCAATAAAGGAGTGGTTCTGCTGGTGGGGACCACAGACCACCTCTCAGTACCTATGCTTTCTGGCTGATGTTTTGGTCACATGTTGGTGGTGTTTCACACTCGTGGAGGAGACCGTAGTAGGGCAACAACCCAGCAGCAGGACCGCTACCTCCGCCTTTGGGTTCCTCCTAATGCAGGACAATGCTAGAGCTCCTGCAGCTGGAGTATGTCAGCAGTTCCTGCAAGATGAAGGCATTGAAGCTATGGACCGGCCCACCCGTTCCCCAGACCTGAATCTGATTGAGCCCATCTGGAACTCCATGTCTCGCTCCATCCACCAACGTTAATAAATTTGGTTTCCATTGGTGATTTTATGTGATTTTGTTGTCAGCACATTCTAGTTTGTATATATATATATAGCCCCATATATATATATATAAATATATATATATATATATATATATATATATATATATATATATATATATATATATATATATATATATATATATATATATATATATATATATATATATATATATATATATAGAGAGAGAGAGAGAGAGAGAGAGAGAGAGAGAGAGAATTTGACTTGTTTTTAATTTTTAATTTAAATTTAATTTAAATTTAATTTAAAATTTTAATTTTACTTTACTTCATTGAAAATTTTATTATATATATTCCAATGATTTACAATTGATTACCCTAGTTTAAATGGCTCGCGCCAGTTGGCCCACCTATTGCTTTCCCTTTTCTAAGGAATGTTTTTGGAGATTTACAGCAACAAACTACACCTGATGGCTTCAGTGATTCATGGGATTGAAGGTTTGGCCACCATGTGAGCCAAAAGGTTCAATCAGGTACCTCAGTGTGGTCAAAGTTTTGCATTTTATTTACAAATAGATCTTTATTTCTGTTTGTGGTCGTGTTGGACTAGAGAAATAGAGCTCGGTAATAGTTCCCCGTAGTGCTGTTTTCAGACTGAGCATCTGTTTTCCCTCTTTCTGGAACAGCTGTTCAATAAAACATTAGTGTGGTTGGGAATCAGTAGGGTTTTCAGTGAGTAGCTCAAAGTCTTGCCCGTGATGTAGCATTCCACATATCAGCTATCTGGTGGCCAGGAAAACATATATAGCACCACATGAACCCGTAGCTGCAATCACTGTTTACTTGAAAGTAGTCTACAGATATCTAAAGAAAGCAAAGCTCAAAGAACCTTTATGGTATATTTCCCAACCCAGATTGAAATTGAAGTGCTGTGGAAAATAGTTTCCTGGGTTCAGTGGCCTACGCTTTTGCATTTCACTCATGCAAATTAGAGTGATTGATAGAGAAAACAGAGGCCAATTACAAGAAAGGGCAAGTATAACACCCAAAACAATATTCCTCTAATTAGAAACAAGCTGGAATGAAGACAGTGGGAGTTTAATATGGATGAGATTTGTAGGACTTTTCAAACTCACTTGTTTTTCTTTTGTTTTTCTTTTGATTTTGTCTTTTAAAAGTCACTTCCTTGAGTTTAAATCTGAAGTAGTCCATTTTCTTAGTCTGTTGTTTCTCAGTCAGTTCAATTCATTTACGCCAGAGACCCCTAATGGTGTACAGGCCATTAGCAAGGGACCACCAGAGTTCTTGGTCATTAGTTATCTTTTAATGCCAGTCACATTCCAGTCTCTTCATATCAGCACTGGGGTCCTGTTGCTAGGTGTCCTTTGTCTGGCCTCTCTGCCTCTTCCCATCTCAAAGCTTGTCTGATCTATCTATCTATCTATCTATCTATCTATCTATCTATCTATCTATCTATCTATCTATCTATCTATCTATCTATCTATCTATCCTCACTGTCCAATGTCAAATTTTGGGTGATTTTGAGTTTTCTACATTATTTGAACTTACCAATGATGTGTGAAAATCTCGTGATGACTAGGCCAATAGAAATGCTCCAAAATAACTTGGCAAAAATTCTGGTTCCATTGACTTACATTGAAAGTAAAGTATGTTTTTGGTCTCTCCTGTAAATTAGCAATTTTGGAGACACTTTTTTGTCATTGGACAGCAACGCTGTCTATTTATCTGTCTATCTATCTATCTATCTATCTATCTATATTAAAGTATTAATCTCAATCAGGTGTTTGCCAACACCATTAGTGATTGATAGCTCAATAATAATAATAATAATAATAATAAAATGCAAATTTAATAAATAATAAAAATGTTTCAGTAGCTTCATATAGAAGGCACAACAGTGCTGCTGCTGCTGCTGGAGTGTTTAAACACTGTGTCCACTCACTGTCCACTCTATTAGACACTCCTACTACTTGCTGGTCCACCTTGTAGATGTAAAGTCAGAGACAGTTCTGAGAGTTCTGAGTTCTGCTAATCTGCTGGACTGGTCCAGGAGTGTTTAATTAGAGTCAGTGAGGTCCAATTAGAGGAGATCTCCTCAGGCCGGTCCGGACCATCATCATCTCTAACGTGTGTTCTGATTCAGTGGTGTATCCTGTTTACTGAAGTAGTCTAGTATCAGCATCTTATACCATCAGCTACTGAAACACCAAGACAACCGACTCGCTTTAATCTCTGACTCTATTCTCCAACTCGCTTTATTCTCTGATACACTTTAACTTCTGACTTATTTCTGCCTCAACAGTCGCTCTTCACCTCCACTTCTCTTTATTGCAGTACCTTATTCTTTCTCTGACTCGCTTTATTCTCCAACTCGCTTTATTCTCAGACTCTCCATTCCTGCCTCAACTGTCGCTCTTCACCTCCACTTCTCTTTAATGCAGTACCTTATTCTTTCTCTGACTCGCTTTATTCTCTGACTCGCTTTATTTTCAGACTCTCCATTCCTGCCTCAACTGTTGCTCTATACCTCCACTTCTCTTTATTGCAGTACCTTATTCTTTCTCTGACTCGCTTTATTCTCCGACTCGCTTTATTCTCTGACTCTCCATTCCTGCTTCCAAGCCTGTATACCATAAAGAGAAGAAAAGCTCCGCCTCCTAAAATAAACACCGGCAGAATTAAATCCTTCTCAGTAGTTTATTAGTTCAGGTCTACACTGGACAATGTCTGGGTCCAGACTCCACGTATTAATGACCTCTGGATTATTCCTTGATCAGTGGTACAGGGCGCCACCAACAGGACACTGCTGTCTGGATAGTTTTGGTTGGGGGACGATGATTCTCAGTCCAGTGGTGACACTGAAGTGTTTAAACATTCCAGCAACAGCAGCACTGCTGTGTCTGATCCACTCACACCAGCACAACACACACTAACTAACACACCACCACCACGTTGGTGTCACTGCAGTGCTGAGTATGACCCACCACCCTAATAGTATCTGCTCTGTGGTGGTCCTGTGGGGGTCCTGATCATTAAAGAACAGAGTAATGAAGTATACAGAGAATCAGATGAACTACAGTCTGTAAGTGTGGTAACTGTGTGGTTTAATAAAGTGCTGGAGTTCAGAGAGTGGTTTAGTTTAAAAGCCAACACTGGGCCAAACAACAAGGCAGCAGCTAATGCAACGTTATCCAACTCCTGCAGCACCACCTGACCCCCGAGGATGCTGTCTGGTTCATCACTGGCCTCTGTCTTTCTTTGAAAAGCTATATTCCCGCAGCGGTCTTCTCAGTGGATCTCCTTGGATGAGGGCTTCACCTGCTGCCTCCAGAAAGATATTTCAAAGGCATTTAAAGACTTTTAACGTTAGTTCATAACTGAGTTCAAAGTTAACATTAGCTTAACCATATGCAAGCCTAAGTATTTGCCAATATGGTGAGATAGCTTGGCTTAAAACAAATAAAACGAGTCTAGAAATAATCTTGTATTAAGTTTACAGTAATCTCAAATAAATATAAGAGAATACTTTTTGCAGTGTACAAGGATGATAGGATCTTTTTCCATAGACCAATATAATTTACATTTAAATATCACAAACATATATTGACTGTTTTGTCTCAATGCTTCAAATAAAAGAGACTCTGACTATTACGTTGATCAACTCTGACTATAAGAGTGATCAACTATATTACAGTGATCAACTCTGACCATTACAGTGATCAACTATATTACAGTGATCAACTCTGACCATTTCAGTGATCAACTCTGACTATTACAGTGATCAACTCTGACTATTACAGTGATCAACTCTGACCATTTCAGTGATCAACTCTGACTATTACAGTGATCAACTCTGACTATTACAGTGATCAACTCTGACCATTTCAGTGATCAATTCTGACTATTACAGTGATCAACTCTGACTATTTCAGTGATCAACTCTGACTATTACAGTGATCAACTCTATTACAGTGATCAACTCTGACTATTACAATGATTAACCCTGACAATTACAGTGATCAACTCTATTACAGTGATCAACCCTGAGTATTACAGTGATCAACTCTGACTATTACAGCGATCAACTCTGACCATTACAGTGATCAACTCTGACCATTACAGTGATCAACTCTGACTATTACAGTGATCAACTCTCTTGTTGTGATTATTACATAGCTAGTAGTCTAATTATAAAACCCTCAACATTTATATGTTAACTCTTACATTAGCCTGGTCAGAAATGCTTTTTGAAGAAAAAAAAAAGAATGAAGTAAAATGTAACTCTTCATTTTCTTCATAATTCTGTCCACGCTCATTAATCAGTTGTGTTTTTGTGTTTGTCAACTTTAAAGTGCTCTACGCCTGGACCTGTTCCAGCTCTCCGTAATGACGCCAAGCAATTACCGATTCAGTGGAAATTTTGGCTTCGCCAGCCTAAAAGCTTTGCCCAGAATACACAGTGGGCCTTTGAAGCCATAAACCTCCTGAAGGCTCTGTAGCTAAAGCCCTTTGTGAAAATTCTCGCTCTCTTTCCAAAGCATGCTCCCAGCACGGCGCGATTTCAGCCAGATAAGTCAAATGATTTTCAATGGATGCCGTCCATTCTGCCGCAGTAACTCCGGGCGGAATGCTAAGTAGCCTTTCAGATGCTTCTAATGGGAATTTAGCACAGACCAGATAATAGCAAATGCAAAAGCCGCTCACAAAGAACACCGGATTCCTTTCTTTGTGCTCCTGCTTTGAAATGCACGGCGCTCTTTGTCATTTGTGGACAATATCGTCCCCAGTTTTCCCCCTCAGGAACGAGTAGGTGTGATGTCTGACTGAGAAATTATTCTCACCTGTTTCCCCCCCTGACCCTCCTAAAAGGAAAACCCAGAAGAGTGTTAGATTCAGTATCAGCTCTGAAGGTGTTCGGATTGAGACCTAAACATGACATTTTTTTGGCATTAATATTCTAGTGATATTCCTGCTGCACATTAGGAATCTGATCTATCTGATACATCTGAGCCAGCAGGTTAAACGCCTCAACCCAACGCAGAGATACAGTTGTCTGATACATATATATATATATATATATCAGACAATGTTTTAGAGCAGACGGGTAGTGTTCTAAAACGTTTGGCTGGTAGTGTACTAAAACGTTTGACAGGTAGTTTACTAAAACGTTTGACTGGTAGTTTACTAAAACGTTTGACTGGTAGTGTATCTAAAATGTTTGGCTGGTAGTGTATCTAAAATGTTTGACTGGTAGTGTATCTAAAACATTTGGCTGGTAGTGTATCTAAAAACGTTTGTCTGGTAGTGTACTAAAAACGTTTGACTGGTAGTGTTCTAAAACGTTTGGTTGGTCGTGTATTTAAAACGTTTGGCTGGTAGTGTACTAAAAACGTTTGACTGGTAGTGTATCTAAAACGTTTGGCTGGTCGTGTATCTAAAGCGTTTGGCTGGTAGTGTACTAAAAACGTTTGACTGGTAGTGTACTAAAACATTGTTATTGTTTTGAAAAGTTCTAAAGGAATCTTCTTTGATCTGCTACGTGACCACTTTCCTATTGTAAAAACCTGCTCTTCATCCAACATGGCATTTGGAGTATTCAGATTATTATTATTATTATTATTATTATTATTATTATTATTATTATTATTATTATTAGTAGTAGTAGTAGTAGTAGTAACAGTGTTTATACACTGTTATAACACCTCAAAGAAATTGTTTGTTTACTCATTTTCTAGCACAGAAAATATATTTGGTTAATAATATATAAGTTGGGATCATTGTTGATATATATGCCAGCCGGTCAGGCACTGTAGTTCATTTGCATTCCAGCATGTCCCCTATCGCAGGTGTGTCTGGTGTTTATTGATCATTAGGCCACTCGCTGATCGCCTCTTTCGCGGTATGACCAGCACTCCTGGACCAATTTAAAGCCCATTTATGGAACGCTGTTGAACATTAGAGAATAATTGGTTCTTTGTTAGGTTCTGCATATCGGGATATTGAAGCAGATGAGCAAAGCGACGCCCGCCTCTATCGTAATTGCAGGGAGAGTGTTGTGTGGATTAGATTTAATTCTCTCCGTGGTGTTTTATCACAAAGCGTTGATTGAGATTTAATGCGCCCTCATCCGGCAGCTGAATAGCCGAATGCATCCATTACCGTTTGATCTCCTCCGACTGTCCTTAAGTAGTGAATGCATGGACGAAGTAATTACTTTTTAATTCTCCTTCCATTCTAATTTTCTGCTGGTCATTAGAAGCACAAACTGCACTTGTACCGAGTCCCCAAAGCCACGGACAGAAATGGGAGCGACCTTCAGCGTGACAGGAGCCAGAGCGGTGATGTGCCGGCAGAAAGATGTAATGCATTAAATTCATCTCATGATACAATTTGCAGAGGCCAGTCAGTCATTAAGTCGTTTTCTGTGTGCTTTTATATCCGCCGGACCTTTGAAAAGTGGCCATTGGAATGCGAGGAATGCTGGAAGCTTCAATGCAAGGACGTATTTTCCATTGAATATCTATTCAGAAGTTCAACACGGCTCAATACTGTCTTATTAATTTCAGCCAAACTTTAGGTCAAACACAAGACCTTCGAGTTAACCCAGTTGGTCAGCTGTGAATGCAAATACAACTGCCATAGAAATTCCATGTGGAGCTTTTATTTGTAATAGCCCCGGTCTGTGGATTTGAGAGCTGAGCCCAGAGTTAATAAGTTTTGTTTAGTAAGATTCCAGAACTTGCATCAGAATTTGTAATGAAATGACATTGCTTTTAAAGAAAAAAGTCACGCTACAAGGTCAGTTACGATAAATCTCACTCTTTCTGTTTTCCCACTCATTCATTGCCTCGGAGAGAGCTTTGATTAGCTGTCCCCGAGCAAAGATTTCTGATCCTGAGCCAATTTTTCTTTACACTGGTCAGTAAAGAATAAACTAATTTATATGTTAATTCTCAAAGGTAACACATCAGGCGTTAGCTGCTATTCAGGGGATGCAGATTAGACTCCCGAGTGGTCTCATCTGCCTGCTGTCGAAGCGCCATTTATATCACCTGAAACCGTGTGGAGACTTATTTCTGAGAAGTGTTGTATATCACCTGCATGAGATGTTGAGAAATTAGTCCAACAGGGTTAAGATAGTATGTGAAAAAAAAGAAATAGACAAAACTGAATCCTAACTCACTACTTTTAATGAAGTGTGGGACTATAATTATGACATTTCTGTTATTTTTGCAAAAAAAAAAAAACCCAATGACTTCAATGACTTATTAAGCTGTATTAGAGATGGAAGGTGGATGGAAAAAAAGTCTGATATTTTATATTTTACAGTCACCCCACGTCAAATTATGCATTGTTTATATTCAAAGCACAAATAAAGGAACGCAAAATGTGGCATTTGACTATATGTTGTAGTGCAAATTTTCCATTTATTAGCCGAGTTTTACATATTGGCGCAAAATAAAAATGGAACTTTTGAAGCACAGGCCACATTTTCATTTTCTGTCCAAAAACCTTTGCTAAAGCTCTTGCTATTCTATTCAAGGAATCAATGAGAGGAAAAAAAGGAGGTGGAATAGAGAAAAAAGTCAAAGTTAAAGAAATTGATGATTCCGTTCATTACATCTGCTGTCGGCTATTGATGAGCTGATTCCATCACAATGAAAGTTCAGCTTGAAAGTATATTAGTTTAACTTTTAGATTTTTATTTTAAGCTTAAAATTTCTTAAAAACTTCTAACTTCTAGCAGTAATTGTAATTTTATTGTATTTTTACAGCTTTATTTAAAGTTACCTGGCAGGTTATCCCGCAGATCCTGCTAAATCATTTTTGGGTGAAATGAATTTTAAGGCACTACAGTTATTGCAGGTAAACACCCAATAAGTTGCAGAATCATGCCATGAATTTTCTTCCTCAGTATTGGTTTTGACTTCATACTGTGTTGTATACAGTATTATCAGCACCTGTTTTGGCTTGAATTTAATTTACTTGACTTACAATACATTATGTAGAGTAATTAATAATCTAATGCTGATTAGTATACTGTTAGTATGCTGTTTTTTTAGTGTCTGATCTACTGATGTGATGTGGTTTGGTGCCTTTTGCAAGTACATATGGCTTTGTTTAGCCTAAAAATAAACAAAATATTACCTTAAGGTTTATTTGTGCAGCTGGTGCTTGGAGGTGTGATATGTCTGGAGTTCTATTGTAGCTTCTGGTTTCCTGTGAGCGGTCCAGCTGAGCGGATTACAGCAATCAGAGGCAGGAGTTGCAGAGGACCACTTGCACAGCCCAAAGGGTCGGCATGGCATGTGGTTGAAGTGGGTGTTCACAGGAAAAAAAGTTTTTTTTCAAGCAATAGTGGGTAAAAGACTTACTTAAAAATGTACTCAACAAAAATTCCTATTATTAATTCTACATCTTAGTAGGTTTAACAACATAGATTTATCAAGTCGACTTTAAGCTCAGTAAGATAAGAATGAGAAGTATTTTTTTGATTTTCAACAGTAAAAATTAAGCAACAGCTTAAAATTGTAAAAAAAAAAAAGCTAAATAAGCTAACATAACAGAATCATATGTAATATATTTAGGTTGCTCACAATCACTGAAATAAAAAAATATGAAATAGAAACCAATTATTTAAATTATTAGCTTTATTAAATGTTTTTTGTGTTCCTAGTAACTTGTTTCACCCAGTATTTTTACAATTCTCTGTTCTTGTACCAACTGCTTTACAATAAGTAGAGGAACTTGACAGAAGTTCATTTGAAGTATTTTAATTTTATTTCTAAGTTTGACAGAAAATATTGCTTTGGGAAATTTCTATAAAAATTTAGCAGCAAGGCTACTTCCGTAGACACTTCATACAATAAACATAATTACTAAATACTGGACTATTTATGTCTAAGTATTTGCACGGTGTATCAATTCTATATATTTCTTTTGAGTCCAAAGTTACACAAATCCAAACCTAATTTTGGAATATATGTATGAAACTGATAATTTAACTAATCATGTGCCTTATAAGTTCTCCTACTTGACAGTAATGTGTCATGACAATTTTATAAATGGAACAAATGTGGAAATAAAGATGAAGCATAAAGCATCTAATGTCATCTGGCATAAATGTTTAAGTATTTTTTTTATCAATATGTTATTTAATGTTTCTGCATATATTGTGAGGTTCTTTTGTAGGAAAGGCTTCAAATATTCTTTTATTGTTTATTATGAGGTTTTTATTCAAGTTTAATAAAATGTAAGTGTATATATACACTTGTTTTTTTTTTATTTACAGTGAATATGGCCTTTGCATTGTGTGGAGCTTCTGGGAAAAATTACTAATTAAGGTCAAGCTGACTTTAAAGAACCCTGAATTTAAAAGGAAACATTTTTTATGACATCACTCTATAATTGAAAAGCTCTTTAAAGATTCTCAGAATTCCGTATGACTAGTGCTATGAGTAACTGAGATTTGCCAGAACTAACCTTCAGCAACCCAGAACTGAAAAACAACACATTTCAGCACTTCTGTAATCTAGTTTCGTGTATGCTATCGATCGAGCAGCACAGAAGCAATGAGCTCACCATGCCAAGCCCAAGTACTCCGCAAATAAAAGATTTAATACTGCAGTGTCTCACACTGGGCCTTGAAACGGCCACGACTGAAACAAAATCAGAGCAGTCGTTCAGCTGTGAAAGCACATTCCATTAGCATAAGCGATGTATTAAAGCAGCTGCTGTGACGAGTGGCTTTATTATCTGGTTTGATCTGCTGGAGATGCTTTCTGAAGCTTCTTCTGCTTGTTGTCTTGTTAACATCTCTTAATGTATCTCCAACTTTGGATCACAGACTGTTGCCTTAACACTGTTCTGCAAAATGTTTTGATACACCTTCGAAATCTTTGTTCCATGCATAATGGCAAGGCCAGACCCTGAGGCAGCAAATGGAGATACTACCTCCACCATGCTTCACAGTTTGGAGGTTATGGTGTTGGTGTGCATTTGTGCTAAAAAAGTTCCACTTTTGTCTCATTGGTCCATAGAACATTTGACCAGAAGTGAAGTGGAACGATGAAATCGATGAACACTATTGTTGATTGTTGTTTTTCTGATATTAAATACATAAACACAGGGGTTTTTTGTAGATAGTAGAGCTTTTGCTACTAACATGATGGTCAGGATTCAGGATACACTGTTGTGATGCAGGGTAGTAGTAACAGTCCTGTATTGGAGAAGTCATTAACGCTTACAGCAGCAAATCTTAGTGTCGTAATAGATTCCACACAAACCTGAAACGAACGTTTCTAACATTAGAGCTTCTGTCGTTGCGGTATTTTCTGTGAAATGTTCAGATGTATGTCTTGGCTTTTATAGCAAACCTGCAATTTCAGTAATTTTAACCGTAACGGTCATGCACATCCTTGCACCACTTAAGTATAAATGGTTTAAAATTTAAAACATTACAAAATAAGTTTACATAACAGACTCATATTACGTAATATGGATGCTTGTTCTGTCAACCTACTCTATGTTGTTCAGTTAACTTAAAATTTAGGCTAGCCATAAATACTGAAATCAAAAGTTGATTTGAATTGTCTTTGAGATTTGATGCAAAATATAGCTTATTATTAAATATTTCAGCAAGTCTACTTAAATAGGCACTTCATACCATAAGCGTAAGTACTAAATACTGGACTATTTGTAAGTATGTATTTGCAAGCTCAAATAAGATGTTTTGTAAAGTGAATATTATTATAATGACCTAAAAGACATTGATTTCATTTATTAAATGGCTAGAAAGCCTTATTTCCAATTAGTGAAACTCATAATCACTGTGTATCAATTCTATATATTTCCTTTCAGTCCAAAATTACACCGCTAAAATTTTGTAAAATATGAATGAAACTGATAATTGGTGTTTTTAACTAAGCCTGAGTCTTTTTGTAGTTCTATTACCTGAGAGTGATGCTTCATAAGCTTTATAAATGGAACAAATGTTGAAATGTTTTTTGTGAAATGTTCAGATTTATGTCTTGGCTTTTAAGGCGAACCTGCAAAAAATGGCTTAAAATAATTTAAAAAATCTATAGTAGGTTCTGTCAACATACTATGTGATGTTCAGTTACCTTAAAATTTAGGTTAGCCATAAATACTGAAGTTAGAAATTAAAAAAAAATAAAGCAGTAATTGATATAAAAAAATCAATTATTCACACTACTAACTGTACTAAAAGTTATATAGTGTTACATGTTATGTTACCCAGTACTTTTACAATTCTTTATTCTGGCAATAAATGCTCTACAATAAGGAGAAGAACTTGGTAGAAGTTAATTTGAATTATTTATATTGCTTTTGGGAATTCCTAGGGTTAAATTAATTGCACTTAAGCATAAACCCCAAATACTGGACCATTTATAAGTACCTATTCACAAGCTCAAATAAGATGTTTTATGTGAATGATATTATACTCACATAAATTGGCATTGGTTTGATTTATAAAATGGTTAAGTCCAAAGTTACACCACTAATTTTAATTTTATGAAATATTTATGTATATGTATGCTGGCACCGTTTACAATGTGTCAAGTATAAATCTAGCTAACAACACATGATTACAACAAATCACTGCTCACAGTGCACTGTCATACTAGAGCCTTAGTGTATGTCATTCATATCTATTCATATATGCCATCCAGATGTACCAGCATTGAGATAGGATGGGACGGTTTTAGTTCACTCCCACTTTTCTACACAAATAAACTTGATCTGAATTATTAAAGACGCTTAATATAAAGTGGGACCAGAGAATTCCTAAACATGTGAGTTATACGTTTGACAAGGAAAGTTATAAAAACTTGCTTTTCTGAGGGAAAGTCTCTGCCACAGAAATATGCCATCCCCAAAAAAAACATGTTGCCAAGTCTAAAAATACCACATCTGACAAATATTGCTGGTTTGGGTGATGTAATTTGTTGAGGTTGCCAGGTGAGATGCCAGTCCAGTGCACAGCAGTGTTAGCTTATATGTAGCGATAGCCACCTGACAATACAGTGATATTTTGGGAGATAATTGCAGAGAAATGTATCTACTTCCAAACATTGCAGTTAAAGCCCATAAAGCTAATGAAGGCGAATAACAAAAACACAAACAGAAACAAAAACAATGCTTCAATTACTATGCATTCCTCTTTACAATAGTAAAACAAATTGATTATGACAATATATTTTAAAGTGCTTTGTATTAAACTTAATATAACATGGCTACCTCTTGTGCTAACTGCAACTAACGTCAACCTTTTAGATGTAAAGATTAAAGTTTTCACCAGTGGTATCCCAGTAGGTGGCCAGTAGGTGGGGCTTATTGTCATTTTATTTATTACATTTTGATGTGCTGGTATCTTTTACAGCATCTACTTGTGGCACACATAGCACGAGAGCTGCGAGGACCTGATACTGACTGCAAAATAAAAGCCCCCATCCATTTAGTATCTGGCAGCACAAACACATTTTGGCAACAATACCACAAAACAACAATGCACATTCAAAGAAAAAGTGTTGAATACTTTTAAATACTGAAGTATTTTTACTTACCTCAATTGAATATCTGACTGAACCAACTTGCATTGGAGTAATATTTGACCAGTGGTATCAATACCTAGGTAATGGATTTGTGCATCTCCTGTAAAAGATAGTTAAGGCTTTGTTTCTTGTTGTGCTCATTCCATCCAGAATTCAGAACATCTAAGCATATTGTCCAGTTGTTTAAACAATTAAAATTGTTTAATTTGTTGAGTAACAATTAGGTGCCACTTGTGTGTGAATTATATATTTTTAATTAATTTATAGTTTAAAAAGGAAGTTTGCAGATAAAAATCTACAATTTTTATATCCTTTCCAAATCAAATTAATAGAGATGGAAGGATCGATCAGCTATGTTTTTTGATTTTTAATCAAAATATATTTGATTCAAAATATTTCTCCAATTTAGGCGAACACATACGAACAGTACAGCAGCAACAATTCAAGATCTACATTTAATGATTACAGTTTTAGTTTAAAAAACTAATTTATTTAATTTTCTGTTTTAGTTTTAAATTAAGGGTCTAAATGTAATGATTGCAGTAATGGAGATATTTGTTTGATTTACTTTGTTTATTTACTGTTAATTTTGTTAAAATGTTATACTGTTTCATATAAGCTTGTTTTAAATGGTGATAAACCAGTTTCGACCAGGTTTCATGACTTGCTTGCGCTTATCACTACATATAACCCCGCCCTCTATCGGAATCGGCCTTGAAAACGCGTCCATCTCTACAAATAAACCCAACGGTATTCAAAGATCTTGCAGTTTTAATATCCTAAATTAAATTAAATAGCAAAAACAGCCACATATTGCATCCACCTTGATTAAGAAGCTTTCATACTCAGTATAATGCTTCTTCTGCGCTTGCCTAGTCAACAGTAAATGTAAGATTTACACTCTCATTACTCAGACAGTCCCGAAAATTGTGAAGGCGCCTGAAAGCGATGGTGGACATGTCCAGCCGATGAAGCTTTTAAAGTCTGATTGCTGACGTCAGCTGTGGTTTCACCTGCATTGCAGTCGGCGGTGAAGTGCGAACCCCATTCCTGTCATTGGAGCTGTTTCTCATTTGACGTGTACACCTTTCACTGAGGTTGATAACCGCAGCGTAATATTCCTAATATCATCTTTAATCAATCACCTTCACCTCCAATGAAATCCAGTAAGTGTATGACAGCTTGATAGAGTGTGTTAAAAACGAACTGAAGCTTTATTACATTTCATTTCAGATGTTCCATAATTCTCTACGTTGCGCTGTGATTGCTTGCTTTCGTGGGACGTAATTGAAATCTGATATTCCGTCTGTTTAATATTAAAATGTTATTGTCTTCTTTTGTTTTTTCTGGATTGATTTGCATTGTGAAATTGAGACCAGCATCCCAATTCCAATCACATCAATCCCATTTGTTTGACAGCCAACAGCTAAATCTCTGATTACTTTTCAGCAAACAAACAGCAGTTTCTGCTTTAATGGCTTAATTCCTTTGGGTTTATTTGCCAGGCGGTTGCCTCACAATGGCAGCGCTTATTTTTATTGCCCTATTTTTGATTTATAAATGCGTAGAATTGTGAAATAGACGTCCTAGAGGCAGACTTTGGTTTTATTTATACTAGTATAATGTTAGGAAAGCTTACTGGGCTGTTTCTGATTGGTGCCTGAATGAGGAATTGAACGCTACAAGCATGTTATGCGTTTTTCTAACAATTACCGACTAAGAGCTGTTTTAAAACCATTCCATTGATTTGTTCTGGCACCTCTAGGTACTTGCTTGCCAGCTACCTTCATATAGTCCACTGACTTTAGACCACTGTGGTAGAAACAGGATTGCTCTGCAGAGTTATGGTCAAATCAAAATTGGGTCATTGGGCTAATCTATAGATATTCAGATTGTTGGCGAATTGAACCAATATTGAATGTCATTATCGGTTTTTGTTTTTGAAGACTATAGCAAAAAGTCATGTGTAGTTGGAAATGCTCTATAAGTCTGTAAAGTTTGAATTTGCTTACTCATAAATTTCTATGTCTTTTTTTAATTTTAATGATCTATGAAGTTGGGCTTCATTGCTGATTTTTAAAGTGGCTTGTTGTGAAGCATTCCATTGTCCTGTGGTGGTTTTCATGATGTAACCAGCAATTAGTTGACATCCACTGGAAGAAGATATATTGAAACTGGCATGTCTATATATTCATTTTAGTCCTCTGGAGGAGACATGAGTCTCCAAAAGATATTTCAAGAACTAAATAAGGTACCCATGTAGGGGACGTCCTGTTCTTTCTTGTGATCATGTGTCGGGGTGTGTCTTTCATAACAGAAGTTCTGTCTTTTTAAATATGGCCGCCTCTCAGCAACCACATTTTATGGGAGCAAGAGAGATAAGCTGTCAAATAATATACATTTATTATATTTCTAAAACCTATAATGAATATGATTTAGGTATTAAACTGTTGTAGCTGGTTCTTAAAGTAGTTGTGGTTGATGTGCACAAATGTTTAACTACCTAACAGCATATTTTTTTTAAGTGTCCTTCATAGTGGACATTGGGACTTTCTAAATCTGGTTTTATATGAAATTAATGATGTCACAGGTGACAGGAATTTGACTTTTGCAGCTCTGTTAACATGTAAACATGTAAATTCATTACTAATTTTCTAATTTAATTTATTTTTATTTTATTAGAAAATGTCATATAATTGTACATTTAAAAAATATATATATAAAAATGAAACGGACCATAAGAGAAGTTGGGTGCTATGTGTAGAAAGTGTGAAACTTTGGCTCAAGGTTTGGAGTGATTAACACAGCTTTAGCTAAAATAAAATAAAAAAAATCCAGGTTTAAACAGTTTTAAACAAAGTAACTGTAACCTTTGGAATGGATTAGTATTTGTTTCTGTTTATGTTCATATACAGTGCATTTGAAATATTTCTAATACTGCCAAAAGTGGAAATGGTATCAAAAAACTTTGTTTACTCAGTTTTTATTTACATTATGTTCTAGGATTGAGTTGGTGCTGATGTTGTAGAAGGATTTTTGGTCTGATGCAGAACAGAAAACAAGAAATATGTAATCAACAGTGTCCTGACGTCCACTATGAAGGACATGCATTCCATAAAAAAATAATTTCAAATGTTCTAGTAGACTTATTTTTATGTAGAAATTACTGAAATTCTCAAACTTTAAAACTTTAATCTCAGGAGTATATATATATATATATATATATATATAATTTTATTTTTTTTCTTCAAATCCTAGTCGTATTCTAAGGTGGAAGCAATATGACATTCAGTACAAGCCTCAGTTACAACTGAGCTTTAGCGAGTCTACTGACATTCAGTTCCTCAAACAGACTCACCACAGACTCACCTCCAAAGTTGCTTTCTGCTTCTTACCATCCAAATAATTCAGTGGTGTTGAGATTCTGGACTCTGGGGTGGTCAGTCCACTGTTCTGAGAACAAAAGCAGCAGCTTCTTTGTTTGGTGTGTGTGTGTGTATCTCTTTTTCTCAGTGAGGAGCTTCTTGACAGCTGAGCACACCCACAGAGTTGAGCTGTCGTCCCACACTGGAGGGATAGATGGTTATTATTAAGCTGAAGTTTGTTATTGCTACGTGTCTAAAAGTCACTCAGTGGCTTCGACTGAAATCCATCTGCACTAAAAACCAACCAGGCTACCAGAGATTGGTCGGCTGGTTGTGCCAATCAACAAAAAGTGTTTTTCCACTTTTAACCCTTTAGTTAAACAGTTTTAAACAAAGTAACTGTAACCTTTGGAATGGGTTAGTATTTGTTTCTGTTTATGTTCATATACAGTGCATTTGAGTCAGTTTTTATTTACATTATGTTCTAGGATTGAGTTGGTGCTGATGTTGTAGAAGGATTTTTGGTCTGATGCAGAACAGAACTGAAATCCATCTGCACTAAAAACCAACCAGGCTACCAGAGATTGGTCGGCTGGTTGTGCCAATCAACAAAAAGTGTTTTTCCACTTTTAACCCTTTGATGCACAAGCTAAGCAAATCTCTTACAACATCTCTTTGGTAAATCTATTGGAATCAGTTTATTTCATTATTTAATGTTTCAAGTGTTCACTGAAATCTTGTTTTTAATCTTAAATCATTATTTTAGTTCTTATTTATTTACTTTATAACCAAAAACAGTGTTTGTAAATATGTTCCAAACGTGCAAATGTTTACAAATGTCAACAGTTCCTATCAAACTCCATAGTGAACATATAAGGGTTAATTCTGAGCTGTGTTGTGTGTTAGAAGTAGTGATACAAACAAGATTTTTATTAATTAAGTAACTGAATAACTGAATAATATTAAGAAAGCAATGCTAGAATATATTTATTTATGAACTACATATTGAAGTTATTACAAGAACTCAGTTGTTCCAAGTAATTGACACAAACTGAAGTGTGTAGTTCATAAAACACACCCGTCCGAGAGACGAGGCCCGTGTGATTAGACGTTCTAGCTTTCTGCTTCATAAAAACCTCTTTTAAAAATTGGATTTGTGATTCTGGTGAAGCTGGATGAATTTTACCTGAACAGAACAGGTGATAAACAGATGGCATGCAGCTGTTCGTCTCATATATACAATGTCAGTGTTAATCCTGAACGTTTACTGAATTAGTGAAATTGCTGTTAGCACAGATGGTGAATAAAGCTAATTTCCTCATGTAGGCGGCTGCAGAGCCACTACTCGGTGGTGAAGGGAATTGTTTTACTAGTCTTTGCAATGCTGATGTCACAGAAGTGTGGAGTATGTTTAGACTCTATGCTGTATAATAACAATCGTGTGCATTGGGCATCCTGACCAATCACAGATGCTCTTTGGGGACTTTTGGAGATAACCCCCACATAATTTTGACCATAAATCATGTGAAACCGCCTTTAAAAATTATCCAATCAAGACTTCATTGATGCGTTTTTAGTGTATTTTATTTAACATAACATATTATTTAATAACTGAAATATATAAAGGACTATACAAAACAAGATATATACATAAGATATACACAAGGACATATGTAGAAACTTTTGCATTGGCAGGTTATCTAAGAAGATAAATCTATTCAAAGTGACTTTTGTCCATAGCAGCAAAATCAGAATAAATAATATAATAGTATAATATAATATAATATAGCAGTGATATTAGAATAAATAATATAACAGTATAATATAATATAATATAGCAGTGATATTAGAATAAATAATATAATAGTATAATATAATGTAATATAGCAGTGATATCAGAATAAATAATATAATAGTATAATATAACATAATATAGCAGTGATATCAGAATAAATAATATAATAGTATATTATAATATAATATAGCAGTGATATCAGAATAAATAATATAATAGTATAATATAATGTAATATAGCAGCGATATCAGAATAAATAATATATTAGTATAATATAATGTAATATAGCAGTGATATCAGAATACATAATATAATAGTATAATATAATATAATATAGCAATGATATCAGAATAAATAATATAGTAGTATAATATAATGTAATATAGCAGTGATATCAGAATAAATAATATAATAGTATAATATAATATAATATAGCAGTGATATCAGAATAAATAATATAATAGTATAATATAATGTAATATAGCAGCGATATCAGAATAAATAATATATTAGTATAATATAATGTAATATAGCAGTGATATCAGAATACATAATATAATAGTATAATATAATATAATATAGCAGCGATATCAGAATAAATAATATAGTAGTATAATATAATGTAATATAGCAGTGATATCAGAATACATAATATAATAGTATAATATAATATAATATAGCAATGATATCAGAATAAATAATATAGTAGTATAATATAATGTAATATAGCAGTGATATCAGAATAAATAATATATTAGTATATTATAATATAATATAGCAGTGATATCAGAATAAATAATATAATAGTATAATATAATGTAATATAGCAGCGATATCAGAATAAATAATATATTAGTATAATATAATGTAATATAGCAGTGATATCAGAATACATAATATAATAGTATAATATAATATAATATAGCAGCAATATCAGAATAAATAATATAATAGTATGATATAATATAATATAGCAGCGATATCAGAATAAATAATATAGTAGTATAATATAATATAATATAGCAGTGATATCAGAATAAATAATATAATATTATAATATAATATAGCAGGGATATCAGAATAAATAATATAATAGTATAATATAATATAATATAGCAGCGATATCAGAATAAATAATATAATAGTATGATATAATATAATATAGCAGCGATATCAGAATAAATAATATAGTAGTATAATATAATTTAATATAGCCGTGATATCAGAATAAATAATATAATATTATAATATAATATAGCAGGGATATCAGAATAAATAATATAATAGTATAATATAATATAATATAGCAGCGATATCAGAATAAATAATATAATAGTATGATATAATATAATATAGCAGCGATATCAGAATAAATAATATAGTAGTATAATATAATTTAATATAGCCGTGATATCAGAATAAATAATATAATATTATAATATATTATAGCAGGGATATCAGAATAAATAATATAATAGTATAATATAATATAATATAGCAGCGATATCAGAATAAATAATATAATAGTATAATATAATATAATATAGCAGTGATATCAGAATAAATAATATAATAATATAATATAATATAATATAGCAGTGGCCGAGTGAACGGTATTGGGGACTTTCAGCCTCACAGTTTGTTTAGGGCCCTGACTTATCATCTTTTTTCATCTATACCAAAAGAGTGTTTTCAGGGCATTTGAGTCAATTTTGTTCATCACAAGTGTTTTATTTATTTATATTTTATTTAGAATGATTTTATTTTTCAGTCTGTACTTTTTGAGTGGAATAAATCTCTTTTTTTTAGGCTGTACCAAAGAAGCACTTTCTTCAGGGCAACGTGGAGCACAATTTAGGCCTGACATTTCATGCTGTTACACAAGGTCCAGCAGTATGTTCTTCTGGTCACATCACCACACGTTCTAGCCGTGGTCTCCCACCAAAGTTCAAAGCAATTCACCATTTTTTTTAAAGAGATTTATGCCACAAAGTGTTTGAGAGCATTTGAGTCCATTTTGTTTTGTTTTATTTTTTTGTCTATTTTATTCCATTCATGTTTCCAGGTTTGGAAAAATCCAAACAACATTAATTTATCCAAACATTAATTTATCCAAACATTAATTTAAAGACTTGTTGGCTACACTGTGAAAAGTTGGTACAACCTAAAAACATGACTTCATGTGTAGCGATTGAACTAGCTTAATTCAAATGCAAAAAATTACTTTGATTACAAGAATTTTTAATTCAAACTACTTTTGTTGCACATTTTGCACTTTATTAACACTTTACATTATCTACTCCTCATCCTCACTGCATACTTCAGTTCTCTACAATGTAAAGTGAACTTTATGCACATTTTTACTTTTAATTCTACTTATTTTCATCTTATTCCCAAATTTAATTTTCTTAATATTTCAGTTTATATTCTCTTATTGTTTCATGTGAGCAGCATTCATCAAAGCACTTCACTGCTACCGTGTAAAACTTTGTATGTGACAAATAAACTTTGAGTTTTAGGTTGAATAAAAACAGTTCTTACCACACATTGTCATTTTTGTAGGTTGTACCATTTATTTATATTTATTTATATTATATTGTATTAGATTATTAGATTATTTATTAGATTAGATTGTATAGCCATCAGTTTTATATATAGTTTAATGTGCATTTATATATATATATATATAGATTCTATAGCCATCAGTTTTATATCTGATTTAATGTGCATTTATATATTATATTTAGATTCTATAGCCATCAGTTTTATATATAGTTTACTGTGCATTTTTATATATTATATTTAGATTCTGTAGCCATCAGTTTTATATATAGTTTAATGTGCATTTATATATATTATATTTAGATTCTATAGCAATCTGTTTTGTATATATAGTTTAATGTGCATTTTTATATTATATTTAGATTCTGTAGCCATCAGTTTTGTATAGAGTTTAATGTGCATTTATATACATATATTTAGATTCTGTAGCCATCAGTTTTTTAAACTGTTTCATGTGCATTTATAAATATATTACATTTAGATTCTATATCCATCAGTTTTATATATAGATTAATATGCATTTATATATTATACTTAGATTCTATAGCCATCAGTTTTATATAAGGTTTAGTGTGCATTTATATATATATTATATTTAGATTTTATAGTCATCAGTTTTATATATAATTTAAAGTGCATTTATGTATATTATATTTAGATTCTATATCCATCAGTTTTATATATAATTTAATGTGCATTTATATATATATTAAATTTAGATTCTATAGCCATCAGTTTTATAGATAGTTTAATGTGCATTTATATATATTTAGATTATATCCACTCACATGCCGACAAAGTGACTTTGGGAGAAGGACGTGAGACAGATTGGGAGGACAGCAGTCACGAGAGGCATGAGGACAGTGCCCTAGTCCCTGGCCTCCTGTTCCTGTCGATCCCAGTGGCTGAGCCGTGGAGCTGGGGCGGTGACAGGGAGGTGGAGCTACAAGCTATCTCTGACCCTCTCAGCTCAGGTGTGACGTATTTGGGTTTGGGACTCGTCCCCATGCTTCTCGTTGTACTCCCGACCCTTTATCAGCATGTGAGACTTGAGCACCGCCCTTGCAGCTCTCATCGGCACCTGTGGGTCACCTGGATGGCAGCAGTATCATTAGGAACATTCTTTGCAGGCATATACGTGATGACTTGTCTTGGGATTTTTAGCACTGAAAGCTTGGACACCTCAACGTTCACGTCAGGTCCTGTATTTTGTTTTCTCAAAGAAATTAGCTGAGTCAATTTTCCTCAAATCCCAAATTTCGTCTTGCTGATTGGTTGCAATTCCTGTTTCCCATGATTCCTTTTTCTTGGTATCGGCTTCTTGACATTCCTTTTAGACCTAGAGCATTGACCTGTCGTCTCACAGTGGAAGGATGAGCTGAAACACCTGTGGATGTTCTCAGACCTGGAGCCAGAGTGGACCTTGATGTTCTCAAAGATCTCAAAAACACAAGCCTGACAGTGTTACTGGTCTACCAGGTCTTCCAGGTGGTTGTCAGGATTCCCACTCTCCTAATAGCTTTTAATACTTGTTGAATCTCTGGGTTTGGAACCTCTCATTCATTTCCCACTTACTCTTTTCTTACTTTCCTTTTCTTCCGTCATTAAAAACGAATAAGCTGTATTTAGTGGTTTTGACTGGAAACGAAAGGGTGACTCTTGTGCAGTACTCTAGCTCTTTGGTTCTTGACCCTTATCTTGGAGTATTCCCTTACTCCCAGTTTAGCAACTCAAGAACTAATTAAGGAGCCCTTCCTGCGGTGGACAGGGCATGGAAAACACTACAGCACGCTGAGCCGTGGTACCACAGGACCAAGATTAAGAGGCACCGGTGTAGAAAAATGCGAACATGCCAAGACAATAGTTTTATTGACAAAGCCAGCAAATGCATTCCAGCCCCCAACACTAGGGGGCATCTATTAATGAGGCATTTACAATCGCAGTTCTGGACCAATTCATTCAGGGCTGATTAGCTATAACCAGATTATTTGGCTTCCTGTATAAGAGAACTAGAAATTTTCACAGCGCGAGCACTTCCCGGACGCCTGATACGCTGGCTTGTACTTGAACGCGACATCAAGCGTTTTCCGGACACGGCGGCAGATGGAAGTGTGTTTTAACTGGACTGCCAACAACATCAGCATATGCGGCTAGATACAAGAGCAGCGGCGCTAACGATTTATTTGACTGGCAGGCTGATAAAATGCTCGTCCTAATTGGCGGACAGAAGGCCAGAGCTGTTCTCCTAAGGGAGAATGTTCTGGCAGGGCGGACAGTTTGAGGCATCTTTAATTGGTTTACGTGGGAAAGGCCAAGCAGGAGCCGAATAGAAACGAACGGAAGGTACAAAGAGGCTTCGTCGCACAGCTCGCTCGCATTTTCGTATTGCAACAACTTTCTGTTGGACCAGCGCAGGTGCACTGCAAATGTGCACCCAGTGCATCTAAAGTTAAGGTTCGGTTGACTAAGCATAAAAAGCTACTCATGCAAATTGTGGTTTCAAAGGTGCAGAATGCGTCAAATACAGCAAATAACGAAATAAAGACATGCACATGTGCAAGTTGTGGTGTTCGGTATAGTGTAGTAGCGGTTGGTGTCACATAGTAATGGCTGGTATAGCATAGTAGAGGTTTGTATAGTGTAGTAGAGGTAGGTATACGATAGTACCAGATGTTATATTTTGTTGATTGTTGCTATAGTTAGTAGTGTTTTTTTATAGTGTAATAGCAGTTGATATACTGTAGTACTGTAGTTAGCATACTGTAGTAGCATCAACTCTACTACACTATACCAACTCTACTACACTGGTATAGTGTAGTAGTGTTGGTATAGTGTAGTAGAGTTGGTATAGTGTAGTAGAGTTGGTATAGTGTAGTAGTGTTGGTAAAGTGTAGTAGAGTTGGTATAGTGTAGTAGAGTTGGTATAGTGTAGTAGAGTTGGTATAGTGTAGTAGAGTTGGTATTGTGTAGTAGAGTTGGTATAGTTAGTAGAGTTGGTATTGTGTAGTAGAGTTGGTATAGTTAGTAGAGTTGGTATTGTGTTGTAGAGTTGGAATAGTGTAGTAGAGATGGTATAGTTAGTAGAGTTGGTATAGTGTAGTAGAGTTGGTATAGTGTAGTAGAGTTGGTATACAATAGTAGAGTTGGTATTGTGTAGTAGAGTTGGTATAGTTAGTAGAGTTGGTATTGTGTAGTAGAGTTGGTATAGTGTAGTAGAGTTGGTATACAGTAGTAGAGTTGGTATTGTGTAGTAGAGTTGGTATACAGTAGTATAGTTGGTATAGTGTAGTAGAGTTGGTATACAGTAATAGAGTTGGTATTGTGTAGTAGAGTTGGTATTGTGTAGTAGAGTTGGTATAGTTAGTAGAGTTGGTATTGTGTAGTAGAGTTGGTATAGTTAGTAGAGTTGGTATTGTGTTGTAGAGTTGGAATAGTGTAGTAGAGATGGTATAGTTAGTAGAGTTGGTATAGTGTAGTAGAGTTGGTATAGTGTAGTAGAGTTGGTATACAATAGTAGAGTTGGTATTGTGTAGTAGAGTTGGTATAGTTAGTAGAGTTGGTATTGTGTAGTAGAGTTGGTATAGTGTAGTAGAGTTGGTATACAGTAGTAGAGTTGGTATTGTGTAGTAGAGTTGGTATACAGTAGTATAGTTGGTATAGTGTAGTAGAGTTGGTATACAGTAATAGAGTTGGTATTGTGTAGTAGAGTTGGTATACAGTAGTAGAGTTGGTATAGTGTAGTAGAGTTGGTATACAGTAGTAGAGTTGGTATAGTGTAGTGGAGTTGGTGTAATGTAGTAGAGTTGGTATAGTTAGTAGAGTTGGTATTGTGTAGTAGAGTTGGTATAGTTAGTAGAGTTGGTATTGTGTAGTAGAGTTAGTATACAGTAGTAGAGTTGGTATTGTGTAGTAGAGTTGGTATAGTTAGTAGAGTTGGGATAGTGTAATAGAAGTTGGTATTGTGTAGTAGTGTTTTTCATAGTGTAGTAGCAGATGGTATAGTGTAGCAGAGGTTGGTATGGGATAGAAATAGTCTTTTATAATGTGGTAGCAAATAGTACAGCGTAGTAGTAGCAGTTGGTATAGTACAGTAGGAGTTTTATAGTGTAGTAGAGTTGGTATAGTGTAATAGAAGTTGGTATGGTGTAGTAGAGTTGGTATAGTGTAGTAGAGTTGGTATAGTACAGTAGGAGTTTTATAGTGTAGTAGAGTTGGTATAGTGTAATAGAAGTTGGTATGGTGTAGTAGAGTTGGTATAGTGTAGTAGAGTTGGTATAGTACAGTAGGAGTTTTATAGTGTAGTAGAGTTGGTATAGTGTAATAGAAGTTGGTATGGTGTAGTAGAGTTGGTATAGTGTAGTAGAGTTGGTATAGTGTGGTAGAGTTGGTATAGTGTAGTAGAGGTGGTATAGTGTAGTATAGTTGGTACACTGTAGTAGAGTTGGTATAATGTAGTATAGTTGGTATACTGTAGTAGAGTTGGTATAATGTAGTATAGTTGGTATACTGTAGTAGAGTTGGTATAGTGTAGTATAGTTGGTATAGTTAGTAGAGTTGGTATAGTACAGTAGGAGTTTTATAGTGTAGTAGAGTTGGTATAGTGTAATAGAAGTTGGTATGGTGTAGTAGAGTTGGTATAGTGTAGTAGAGTTGGTATAGTGTAGTAGAGTTGGTATAGTGTAGTAGAGTTGGTATAATGTAGTATAGTTGGTATACTGTAGTAGAGTTGGTATAGTGTAGTATAGTTGGTATAGTTAGTAGAGTTGGTATAGTACAGTAGGAGTTTTATGGTGTAGTAGCAGATGGTATAGAGTAGCAGAGGTTGCGATGCTATAGTAGTGGTGGGTATAGTGTAGTAGTGATCATTATCATATAGTAGATAATACTTTAACATTATACCATGCTATACCAGTCCTTAGACAACACTACAATTTAGGGCCAGCTGTACCTCAAAAGCAATATAAGTTGCTCTTTAGGGCTCCAATGTTGCCCCTTACACTCTTTGCTTACTTGTTAGTGACCCATTAAAATAAAATAAAAAATAATTTACACAATGAAAATTTAGAACACATTCAAAACTAACACTGAACTTAATGAAATATGAAATAGTTTTTTTTTTATTACAAATGAAAATGAATGCAATTATCACACTAGGCACTTCAGTGTTCATGGTTCAGAGAAGTCGTGTACCCCTGAAGCAGGAGCTGATGGGCTTGTGTGTTTGCAGTCGCAGCTTTGGCTCCCGGTAGGAACTCATCAAAAGAGAGAACTGAAATGACAACGCAGAACTAGACAGATCTTGTTTATTCTGTGGAGTCGTCCCCGACAACCTCCTGCCTCCGGAACAAGGTTCTACTGTGTGTTCCTCTAGAAAGGAGCATCTCCCAAACGGGTGAATGTAGGAATGTAAATGGGGCGAAGCCAGCGCTTTACACTGAGCTGTATTTAAACCTTTATTAACCTCTTAATGTAACACACCTGGTTGAGCTGATGAAGCCTTGAGGACCAGCTGCATGCAGGAATCAGGTGGATCTGATTGGAGCTGCAATAAAAGCCAGCAGCAGGAGCTGAAGCAATTAACAGCCAGTTAGCAACACTGCTGGCCATTTAGCCAAATGGTTTAGTTCTATGTTGATACACATCAGTCGGATGTAAATCTCTGACTTTGTGTTAGGAGGGACTGGAGGAGCTGTTTACACAGTGCTCGACTCTACAAGCAATACAAAAAGCTGTTGTGTGCATACAACGCTGGGCGAAGATCAAAGGCTTCCCATTTATTTATTTAATTTACTGTCAAAGCAGCCATTGAATACAGTCTATAGTGTAGTAGCAGATGGTATACTGTGGTATAGCTGGTACAGAGTAATAGCAGGTTTATAGTGTAGTAGAGCTTGTATAGTGTAATAGTGGTTAGTATTAGGGCTGTGTATTGGCAAGAACCTGGCGATACAATACGTATTGTGATACAGCCGTCACGATTCAGTATATCGTGATAAATTGTGATACTGCAAGCAAAGTGATATACAGCGATTTTTCAAATCCTACTATTAAAACACTCCACTGTATGAGCAGGTTTGACAATGTTTACAATAGCATTTCACCCTTGTGCTGCTTGTTAATGTTGGAGTGGAGCTGAGATTGGATTACAACACTGCCATCTAGTGGTCAGAGGTTTTAACACAACACACAGTGAGTCACTGTCTGCCAGGAATCTGTGTACAGTATCACTAAACATAATATCCCGATATTAAATATTTTACATTATTTTACAACCCTAGTTAGTATAGTGTAGTGTTGGATTGTATAGAGCAATAGAGGTTAGTATAGCATAGTAGAGGTTAGTACAGTCTATAGGCAGTTTGTATAGAGTAATAGAGGTTAATATACCATAGTAGAGGTTGGTACAGTGTAGCAATGGTTTGTATAGTGTAATAGATGTTAGTATAGAATAGTAGAGGTTGGTACAGTGTAGAAATGGTTTGTATAGTGTAATAGATGTTAGTATAGAATAGTAGAGGCTGGTACAGTGTAGCAATGGTTTGTATAGAGTAATAGGTCTTAGTATAGAATAGTAGAGGTTAGTACAGTCTATAGGCAGTTTGTATAGAGTAATAGAGGTTAATATACCATAGTAGAGGTTGGTACAGTGTAGCAATGGTTTGTATAGTGTAATAGATGTTAGTATAGAATAGTAGAGGTTGGTACAGTGTAGCAATGGTTTGTATAGTGTAATAGATGTTAGTATAGAATAGTAGAGGTTGGTACAGTGTAGCAATGGTTTGTATAGTGTAATAGATGTTAGTATAGAATAGTAGAGGTTGGTACAGTGTAGCAATGGTTTGTATAGTGTAATCGATGTTAGTATAGAATAGTAGAGGTTGGTACAGTGTAGCAATGGTTTGTATAGAGTAATAGATGTTAGTATAGAATAGTAGAGGTTGGTACAGTGTAGCAATGGTTTGTATAGAGTAATAGATGTTAGTATAGAATAGTAGAGGTGGGTACAGTGTAGCAATGGTTTGTATAGTGTAATAGATGTTAGTATAGAATAGTAGAGGTTGGTACAGTGTAGCAATGGTTTGTATAGTGTAATCGATGTTAGTATAGAATAGTAGAGGTTGGTACAGTGTAACAATGGTTTGTATAGAGTAATAGATGTTAGTATAGAATAGTAGAGGTTGGTACAGTGTAGCAATGGTTTGTATAGAGTAATAGATGTTAGTATAGAATAGTAGAGGTTGGTACAGTGTAGCAATGGTTTGTATAGAGTAATAGATGTTAGTATAGAATAGTAGAGGTTGGTACAGTGTAGCAATGGTTTGTATAGAGTAATAGATGTTAGTATAGAATAGTAGAGGTTGGTACAGTGTAGCAATGGTTTGTATAGAGTAATAGATGTTAGTATAGAATAGTAGAGGTTGGTACAGTGTAGCAATGGTTTGTATAGAGTAATAGATGTTAGTATAGAATAGTAGAGGTTGGTACAGTGTAGCAATGGTTTGTATAGAGTAATAGATGTTAGTATAGAATAGTAGAGGTTGGTACAGTGTAGCAATGGTTTGTATAGAGTAATAGATGTTAGTATAGAATAGTAGAGGTTTATTTAGTGAAGCAGTGGTTAGTATAAGACATTACAGAGCTTGGTATGGTATAGTGAACTTTTTGTATAGAGTAATAGAGGTTAGTATGGCATAGTAAAGTTTAGTACAGTGTAGTGGCAGTTTGTATAGTGTAATAAATGTTAGTTTAGCATAGTAAAGTTTAGTACAGTGTAGTGGGAGTTTGTATAGTGTAATAGATGTTAGTATAGCACAATAAAGTTTAGTACAGTGTAGTGGCAATTTGTATAGTGCAATAGATGTTAGTTTAGCACAGTAAAGTTTAGTACAGTGTAGTGGCAGTTTGTATAGTGTAATAGATGTTAGTTTAGTATAGTAAAGTTTAGTACAGTGTAGTGGCAGTTTGTATAGAGTAATAGATGTTAGTATAGCACAGTAAAGTTTAGTACAGTGTAGTGGCAGTTTGTATAGTGTAATAGATGTTAGTTTAGCATAGTAAAGGTGGGTACAGTGCAGTAGTGGTTAGTATAGTGTAGTAGAGGTTGTTACAGTGTAGTGGCGGTTTGTATAGTGTAATAGAGGTTAATATAGCATGGTAGAGGTAGATACAGTGTAGTGGCAGTTTGTATAGAGTAATAGAGGTTCATATAGCATATGGTACAGTTTAGTTTAGTAGGGGTTGCTATAGTGTAGTAAAGATTAGTATAGCATAGTATAGTAGATATAGTTTAATAGCAGTTTTATAGTGTAATAGCAGTTTGAAAAGCACAGTAGTTATTGGTTTAGTGTAGAAGTTGAAGATGTGGAGTGTAGCAGCAGCCGATATAGTATAGTATTAGTTTTTTTAGTAATGGTTGGTGTAGTGTAGTAGTTGATATATGGTGTAGTAACACGCCCTGTGGTATAGCAGAGGTTGGTATAGCGTAAGTGTTTATGAACGGTCTAAAATGAGTAACTCTATGGTTATTACTTCAGTAATAAACAATTTACAAAGTAATTAAAGCATATTAATAAATGGACTTGAGGTTTTTAAACTGAAGAATATAAATGTTTGCAATGAAGCTGACAGGTTAAATAGTAAATAGGTTATTAATGATTTTTAGTGTTTATAACCTTATTGATAACCGTTAATACACTCATTTTAAAGCTTTTCCACACCTCCTGTTAGGGTAGTCCTATTCTCACCATAGACTGATATGTTTTACTCTTTATGTTATTCATAAATGTGTTTATTGATCTATTGTTGTTGTGTATATATAACCTAAAGTAATTCTAATTAGGTTTCACTCGTTATTACGCTTCAGAGCACGCTGTTGATTGGCATGCTGCTTCTTGGCAAGTGCATCCCTGATAGTTCCAGAGCGACTGTGGAGAACCCTGAGATGTTAATGACTTCTTTAGCTGCTGGAGCCACAGGTAGTGCTCTCTAATCTCAAATCAGAGAGAGAGGGAGAGTCCAACAGCAGGAGATGGATGCTCCACGGGTTGCTATAGTTACGAGTTTGAGAAATGGTCTGTGTTAGACTTTTTCTTCTATGCTAGAATTCCAGCTGGGAAATCCCGCCTGTAGGAAGGTCTCTGAGGAGCTGAGGAGCAGCACTTAAAGCTTTCTCCTTGTCCTTTGAGCTGAGAAGCCTCTCGGCTCACTGCCGTGATTTCCGAGTTTCCTCGTTTGCTGTCGCTCAGAGATCCCGAATTTATAATTTTTCTTCTGACTCTCACGTGATTGGTGATGAAATCAGGTGGTTTGTGCCTACGAGGTTGTGTTGATGGATATAATGGAAACCAACAAATAGCATCAACACAAATTTTGGTTCAAACTTCAGAGAAATAGTGAGTAAATCTGTAAAAACATATAATCATTATATAATAGATATAATTCTCCATTAGATCAGACAGGTCAACTGGTCAGCTCTGGTCAGGGCTCAGCAGCAGCCCTGTGGTCAGAAACTGACCAGTGATGAATGTGGTGGAGAGAAAGTAATACGTTCTACAATAACACATGGGCTACAGTATGAAACTGTGCACATATATAGTAAACCTATAGGGCAAGTGTTTCTAATAAAGTGGCCAGTTAGTGGAAATACAAGGTGGGTGTTTCTAATAAAGTGGCCAGTTAGTGGAAGCACAAAGTGGGTGTTTCTAATGAGGTGGCCAGTTAGTGAAAGTACAAGGTTGGTGTTTCTAATAAAGTGGCCATTTAGTTTAAATACAAGGTTGGTGTTTCTAATAAAGTGGCCAGTTAGTGGAAACACAAGGTGGGTGTTTCTAATAAAGTGGCCAGTTAGTGGAAGCACAAAGTGGGTGTTTCTAATAAAGTGGCCAGTTATTGAAAGCACAAGGTTGGTATTTCTAATAAAGTGGCCATTTAGTTTAAATACAAGGTTGGTGTTTCTAATAAAGTGGCCAGTTAGTTGAAGCACATGGTTGGTGTTTCTAATCAAGTGGCCAGTTAGTGGAAGCACAAGGTGGGTATTTCTAATAAAATGGCCAGAGGAAGTACAAGGTAGGTGTTTCTAATAAGTGGCCAGGAGAAGGTAGTTCTTGAGTAGAAGACCATCTGAAGGAGAAGGTACTTCTTAAGTAGAAGACCATCTGGAGGAGAAGGTAGTTCTTGAGTAGAAGGACATCTGGAGGAGAAGGTCGTACTTGAGTAGAAGACCATCTGGAGGAGAAGGTAGTTCTTGAGTAGAAGACCATCTGGAGGAGAAGGTAGTTCTTGAGTAGAAGGACATCTGGAGGAGAAGGTAGTTCTTGAGTAGAAGACCATCTGGAGGAGAAGGTAGTTCTTGAGTAGAAGACCATCTGGAGGAGAAGGTAGTTCTTGAGTAGAAGACCATCTGGAGGAGAAGGTAGTTCTTGAGTAGAAAAACATCTGGAGGAGAAGGTAGTTATTGAGTAGAAGGACATCTGGAAGAGAAGGTAATTCTTGAGTAGAAGACCATCTAGAGGAGAAGCTAGTCTTAAGTAGAAGACCATCTGGAGGAGAAGGTAGTTCTTGAGTAGAAGGACATCTGGAGGAGAAGGTAGTTCTTGAGTAGAAGACCATCTAGAGGAGAAGGTAGTTATTGAGTAGAAGGACATATAGATGAGAAGGTAGTTCTTGAGTAGAAGACCATCTGGAGGAGAAGGTAGTTCTTAAGTAGAAGACCATCTGGAGGAGAAGGTAGTTCTTGAGTAGAAGGACATCTGGAGGAGAAGGTCGTACTTGAGTAGAAGACCATCTGGAGGAGAAGGTAGTTCTTGAGTAGAAGACCATCTGGAGGAGAAGGTAGTTCTTGAGTAGAAGACTATCTGGAGGAGAAGGTAGTTCTTGAGTAAGAAAGCATTTGAAAGAGAAGGTAGTTCTTTAGTAGAAGGATGTCTAGAGGTGAGGGTAGTTCTTGAGTAGAAGGACATCTGGACGAGAAGTCCTGCTTATCTGCTTTTCTCTTCCTGCCCTCCATCTGGCTTTCACATGTCCTCGAAATGACATCTACATCATCAAAACATCATCACACATCGTGAACATTCCTCAGGATCACTAGTTTCAGCAAACGTCTCGTTCTGCGAGTGAGAGTCGAGCTCCATCACTGGAGCTGTGTTCTCCTGTCGCTGTCAGAGACGCTGTTAGTGTAGAAGAACAGTTGACGCCTCGTAGATTCCTGGTATTTTGGTCTGAAGGGGTTTGATATATAAGCAGAGGATTGTGGGTAGTGGGTTTTTTCTATTGACTTTATGTTCCGCTGCTTCTATTGATCGGCCGTGTGGATGATTAGAGTGGGATGTCCTGGCGCTCGGCCAGATGTTTTCCGTGTGGTTGTGGGCTAAAACAGAAAAACAGGCATTTGAGTCTGAGTGTGATGTGTAAGCCTCGTACCGTATCCGAGCACGGTTGTCCCCCATCCACACTTCCCGTTGCTTACACCACCGCTCCGAGGGTCCTCATACCCGTAATCTGGGTTTGTACTGCGAGGGTCCGGATGCCAAGAATGATGCAATCACAGTGATCACAGAGCAGGTGCGTATAAGAGAGCTGTGTCGTATCAGTACACAAGGTGGGCGTGTCTAATAGATTAGACAGTGAGTGGAAGTACAGGGTTGGTGTTTCTGATAAAGTGGCCAGTTTTAGTGGAAATACATTGTTCGTATCTCTAATAAAGTGGCCAGTTAGTTTAAGTACAAGGTAGGTGTTTCTAATAAAGTGGCCAGTTAGTGTAAGCGAATGGTTGGTGTTTCTAATAAAGTGGCCAGTTAGAGGAAGTACAAGCTCGTGTTTTTAATAAAGTGGCAATTGGGTGGCAGGACAAGGTCAGTGTTTCTTATGTAGTGGCCAGTTAGTGGAAGTACAAGGTGTCTGTTTCTAATAAAGTGGCCAGTTAGTGGAAGTACAAGGTTATGTTTCTAATAAAGTGGCCAGTTAGTGGAAGTAAAAGGTTGGTGTTTCTAATAAATTGGCCAGTTAATGGAAGTACAAGGTCAGTGTTCCAAATATAGTGGCTAGTTAGTGGAAGTACAAGGTGGGTGTTTCTAATAAAGTGGCCAGTGAGTGGAAGCACACGGTTGGTGTTTCTAATAAAGTGGCTAGTTAGTGGAATACAAGGTGGGTGTTTCTAATAAAGTAGCCTGTGTGTAGAACACAAAGTTAGTGTTTCTAATATAGTGGCTAGTTAGTGGAAGTACAAGGTGGGTGTTTCTAATAAAGTGGCCAGTTAGTGGAAGTACAAGGTGGGTGTTTCTAATAAAGTGGCCAGTTAGTGGAAGTACAAGGTGGGTGTTTCTAATAAAGTGGCCAGTGAGTGGAAGCACACGGTTGGTGTTTCTAATAAAGTGGCCAGTTACTGGAAACACAAGGTGGCTGTTTCTGATAAAGTGGCCAGTTAATGGAAGTACAAGGTCAGTGTTTCTAATATAGTGGCTAGTTAGTGGAAGTACAAGGTGGGTGTTTCTAATAAAGTGGCCAGTGAGTGGAAGCACACGATTGGTGTTTCTAATAAAGTGGCCAGTTAGTGGAAGTACAAGGTGGGTGTTTATAATAAAATGGCCAGTGAGTGGAAGCACATGGTTGGTGTTTCTAATAAATTGGCCAGTTACTTGAAACACAAGGTGGCTGTTTCTAATAAAGTGGCCAGTTAATGGAAGCACAAGGTCAGTGTTTCTAATATAGTGGCTAGTTAGTGGAAGTACACGGTGAGTGTTTCTAACAAAGGGGCCAGTTAGTGGAAGTGCAAGGTTGGTGTTTCCAATAAAGTGGCCAGTTTGTGGAATACAAGGTTGGTGTTTTTAATAAAGTGGCCAGTAAGCGTCCTGTGACCACTGATGAGGGACTAGAGGAACAAGGAACATCTACAAGGTGGACCACCAAGTAGTAAGAGTGTCTAATAGGGTGGACAGAGAGTGGACACAGTGTTTAAACACTCCAGCAGCAGCACTGCTGTGTCTGATCCACTCACACCAGCACAACACACACTAACTAACAAACCACCACCACGTCAGTGTCCCCGCAGTGCTGAGAATGACCCACCTCCCTAATAGTATCTGCTCTGTGGTGGTCTCTGGGGGTCCTGATCATTAAAGAACAGAGTAATAAAGTATACAGAGAATCAGATGAACTACAGTCTGTAAGTGGAGCTCCTGTATGGTCAGTGGAGCTGATACAGTGGACGTCTGTGAGACAGGTTGAGGTCTTAAGCCCACTTGCTTCAACATTCAGAGTCCTCTGCTGACTCTGAACTACATTTCCCACCAACACGAAACCCTGAACATCTCAAACCATCTGTTTTTAGCCTCCTGCTTACACATATTTCACACCTGTCCCGAGGTTCTGTTTCCTTCCGTTACATAAACAACAACTGTCACCAAGTGTTAATCTATTGTTATCGAACCTGCCAGCCGGCGAGGAGCAGCTTCTGGTCTCCTCATGTTTTACTTCTTATTTATTTATTTATTTATAGTGGAATTAAATGAATGAACCACGCTAAAAGATCAATGATTGATCTTGGATGGTAATAACGTCCTCCGCACTTCAGGACCACTAACAAAAGCTCATGTCTATGCTAATGTAGGGGAACTGGAATGTCCTCCTCGTTGTTTGGTGCTCAGGGTCTCTTAACCTTGTGATAGTCCTACAACTTTGAAAGCTCCACAATTACAGCGTTTGAAGTCTTTCGCTCTGAGTGGTGTTACAGTAATGGCTTTAAAATCTCTCGGAGAAAATTAGACCAATTTCCACATAATAGGGGTATTTAAGTCTGAAATGTGCCTTAATTAGTGTATTTAGGTACAAAGTAATGCATATTTATGTCCCTCAGCCATGCAGACAGGTTTTCAACCTAATCTCTCACTGAGAAAACCTGTTGACGTTGACTCACGCCGAGAAATAACCACTAAATAAAACCTCTGAGATACACCAGGACCTGAACGTAAAGCTTAGTAAGAACTTGAGAAGAAAATACTGACTTCACTACTAGATTTATTAAAAGGAGAAGGTTGAAGAGCTGAGAGGAACCAAAAGTTCTTTAAGAGTACAAGGAGGAAACAACGAGAGAAGCCAAGAATACAAAAGAAATGGAAAACGTAAATGATATTGGAAAAATGGGGCTCCAAACAACCACCTGGAAGACCTGGTAGATGTGCAGTAGGTGGTGAATACAATGAGAGCAACCAAGAGTCAAAAAGAACTCTATAAGGGCACGAGGAAGAACCTTGAAGAGGAGCCAAAACTTAAAGGAAAAACATCTCTGAGGGCTTTAGGGAGAACCCTCCAGAGAGGAACTAAAACCCAGTAGGTGAAACTGCCTAAGAGCATGAGGTAGTAACACTGAGAGGAACCAAAACTCAAAAGGAAAAATTCCATAAGAGTCTTAGAAAGAATCAATAACAGGAACCAAGAGTCAAAAAGAACTTCACAAGAGGGTGAAGAAGAAGCAATGAGAGGAATCAAGATCAAAAAGAACCAACTCCATAAGAGTCTAAGAAAGAACCAAAGAGAAATGAAAAGTCAAAGACTCCATAAGAGCAGGTGGAATAACCACTTTGAGAAACCAAAGCTCAAACTGGGAAACTCCCTAAGAGCATGAGGAAGAACCAATGTAAGGCCAGGAGTCAAAAGAGTAGAAGAAAGAACCAACGAGAGAAACCAAGAATACAAAAGAAATGGAAAAAGTAAATGATATTGGAAAAATGGGGCTCCAAACAACCACCTGGAAGACCTGGTAGATGGGCAGTAGGTGGTGAATACAATGAGAGGAACCAAGAGTCAAAAAGAACTCTATAAGGGCACGAGGAAGAACCATGAAGAGGAGCCAAAACTTAAAGGAAAAACATCTCTGAGGGCTTTAGGGAGAACCCTCCAGAGAGGAACCCTGTGGGTGAAACTGCATAGGAGCAGGAGGTAGTAGCACTAAGAGGAACCATAACCCAAAAGAAGAACCTCTCTGAGGGCTTAACGGAGAACCAACAAGAGAAACCAAGAGTCAAAAATGAAAACTCTGTAAGAGCAGGAACTGCAAGAAACCCAAAGTCTAGAAGAAACACTCCATAAGAGTCTCAGGAAACTCCAGAGAGGAACTAAAACCCTGAAGGTGAAACTGCCTAAGAGCATGAGGTAGTAGCACTGAGAGGAACCAAAACTCAAAAGAAAAAAATTCCATAAGAGTCTTAGAAAGAATCAATAACAGGAACCAAGAGTCAAAAAGAACTTCACAAGAGGGTGAAGAAGAAGCAGTGAGAGGAACAGAGGTCAAAAAGAAGCAACTCCATAAGAGTCTAATGAAAGAACCAAAGATAAGTCAAAAGTCAAAGACTCTATAAGAGCAGGTGGAATAACCACTGAGAGAAACCAAAGCTCAAACTGAGAAACTCCCTAAGAGCATGAGGAAGAACCAATGAGAGAAACAGAGATAAAAAAAACCCAACACTTTAACCCAACAAGAGAAAAACTCCATAGAAGCAGAATGAAGAACCACTAAGAGAAACCAAAACCCAAAAGGAGAAATTCCCCAGGAGCATGTGGAAGGACCAACGAAAGAAATCCCGACTCAACAAGAGAAACTCCATAACAGTTTGAGGAGGAACCACTGAGACTAAAAAAAATGAGAAGAAACCACTAAGAGAAACGCAAAATAAATCACAAGTAAGTTTCCCAGGAGCATGTGGAAGGACCAACCAGAGAAACCAAGACTCCAAAGGAGAAACTCCATAAGGCAGGTGGAACCACTAAAGAGAACAAGGAGACCAGAGTAAACCTTCATAAGAGTTTAAGGAAACCACATTGAGAGGAACCAACACTCCAAAGGAGAAACTCCATAAGACTATCGGGTAGAACCACTAAAGACTAAAGAGAACAAGGAGACCAAAAGTAAACCTTCATAAGCGTTTAAGGAAACCACATTGAGAGGAACCAACACTCCAAAGGAGAAACTCCATAAGACTATCGGGTAGAACCACTAAAGACTAAAGAGAACAAGGAGACCAAAAGTAAACCTTCATAAGCGTTTAAGGAAACCACATTGAGAGGAACCAACACTCCAAATGAGAAACTCCATAAGACTATCAGGTAGAACCACCAAAGAGAACAAGGAGACCAAAAACAAACCTTCATAGGAGTTTGAGGAAACCACATTAAGAGGAACCAAACTGTGTGAGGAAGAGGCCCTGAGAGGAAGACTCTTAAGAAGAAACTCTGCAGTTAGGATCCAAGCAGGAGACCTTCACAAGAAAGATTAAACACAGGCAGATCAGAAAAACATCTCAGAAAGGATGAATTGTTTTGGCTTCACCGTTGCTTAGTCACACATCTTGGCAGCAGCCAGTGACAGTTTAGCAAACGCAACGTCTGGAGCTCGTCTGCTTTGAGAAACATGAAGAGAAGCGCCAGTTTGATTTGGCTTCGTAGGCTCACAGAGAAGAACATTTCAAACACAAAAGTCTCGGCAAACAATTCAGGTGTTTCACAGGTGGAGAGAAAGTTGAACGTTACCAAAGTGGAATTCAAAGCGGAGATATTTCTAGCTTAGTTTTCTACACGGTTGCATCATGTTCTGTAAACCCCCCAGACAGCACTTACTCGGCTTCAGTGTCGGCTAACAGCTCGCTGTGGTTTGTCAAACAACAGCCTGGAGCTTCGAACATGTTCAGCTGCAGTAGTGGTTAAGACATTCCGGAGGATTACATTCAGTCTGTTAGAGGAGTTACAGTCTGAAGACACCTCCAACTCTGGAGACCTTTTCAACTCTGTTTTACATATACTTGTATGAGTTCCACCATCTTCTACATCTACCATCCAGTATACGTTCCACCATTGTCTATATCTACCACCTAGTTTGAGTTCTTCTATATCTACCATTCAGTATGAGTTCCAACATCTTCTATCTACCATCTATCTTCTATCTACCACCTAGTATGAGTTCCACCATATTCTGTATCAACCATCCAGTATGAGTTCCAACATCTTCTATATCTACTATCCTGTAATAAGTTCACCATAGTCTATAGCTACCACCTAGTTTGAGTTCCACCATCTTCTATATCTACCATCCAGTATACGTTCCACCATTGTCTATATCTACCACCTAGTATGAGTTCTACCATCTTCTACATCTACCATCCAGTATACGTTCCACCATCGTCTATATCTATCATTTAGTTTGGGTTCCACCATGTTCTATATCTACCATCCGGTCTGAGTTCCAACATCTTCAGTATCTACCATCCAGTATGAGTTCCACCATCTTCTATTTTTACTATACTGTATAAGTTCACCATTGTCTATATCTACCACCTAGTATGAGTTCCACCATATTCTGTATCAACCATCCAGTATGAGTTCCAACATCTTCTATATCTACCATCCTGTATAAGTTCACCATAGTCTATAGCTACCATTTAGTATAAGTCTGCCATCTTCTATATCTACCATCCAGTATGAGTCTGTCATCTTCTAAATCTACCATCAAGTATGAGTTCCACCATCGTCTATACCTACCACCTAGTATGAGTTCCACCATTTTCTATATCTACCATTGAGTATGAGTTCCACCATCTTCTATATCTACCATCCAGTATGAGTTCCAACATCTTCTATATCTACCATCCAGTATGAGTTACACCATGTCCTATATATACCATCTAGTATGAGTTCCACCATCTTCTATATCTACCATCCGGTATGAGTTCCAACATCATCTATATCTACTATCCTGTATAAGTTGGGCATCTTCTATATCTACCATCCAGTATGAGTTCCACCATGTTCTATATCTAGCATCTAGTGTGAGTTCATCATCTTCTATATCTACCATCCAGTATGAGTTCCACCATGTTCTATATCTACCATCCAGTATGAGTTCCACCATCTTATATATCTACCATCCAGTATGAGTTCCACCATGTTCTATATCTAGCATCTAGTGTGAGTTCATCATCTTCTATATCTACCATCCAGTATGAGTTCCACCATGTTCTATATCTACCATCCAGTATGAGTTACACCATGTTCTATATCTACCATCTAGTATGAGTTCCTATATGTTGTACACTGTAAAGTGTGCTTTGTTAGTATAAACTAAAAAATAAATTAAAATGGTAATAAGTTGTTGAACTTGTTGTGGTTTAGGTTGTACCAGTGAAGAAGTTTTCAGAGTGTGTATCTACCATCCGTGATGTTGTTCTCTTTTCTTCAGCTGGAAAAGTCAGTGGCTAATGAGTGCCCTTTGCCAAAAACTACATCAATCACATGATCAATACCTGAGGGCAGCAGTGGCTGTTTTTAAACCTTACCCTCTTGTTCTATTGATTCAACAATGAAAACAACATCTCACATCTGATCTATTTGTGGATAATTGTAAGTAAACGTAACTGAACAGATGAGTAACTCTGGAATGGAAATATATCTTGATATATATTTTTAGAGATCTGCTTGAAATTAGTAGTAGGAGTTGTTTAGTGGAAAATTGTTATATTTTAACAATAGAAACTGCTTTGTTGGTACAACGTTAAAAAAATATTAATAAGCAATTTAACTAGTTTTTGTTTAACTCAAAGAATTATTTTGCCTGAAAGAATTCATTTACACTACATATTGGAACTCAAGTAAAATTAGTTCAACTGCTTTTTACCACATGAACTAATTACTTTAATATTTCACCAACAAATACGTCGTACAGTGTAAAATCATTTCTCCAGCAAAACAATCCTGGCATTTAAAAAGCTTTATTTTTTTTAAACTAACCTAAAAATGACTTTGTGGTTAAAAATAACAATTGTACTAGTTTTATTCAACCACAAAATGTATTTGAATAAACAGTTTCTTTCAGTCTGTGTTTTTGAGTTAAAAAAAGTCTAGTTCAATTGATGTTTTTAATTTAAGAAACATATTTATTTCCCTTTTACTACATTAAAAAAAGTGCTCCATTGGTACAACCTAAAAATAGATTTCATGTAGTAACAAGCTATTGAACTAGTTTTATTAAAAGAAATTACTTTGCCTGAAAGAATTCTTCATTTTAACTACATATTTGAAGCCGAGTAAATCTAGTTCAATTGCTTTTTACCACATGCACTAATTACTTTTATATCAAATACGACTTACAGTGTAAAACTGTTTTTCTAGCAAAACAATCCTGGCATTTAAAAAGCTTTATTCTTTATAGCTACAAAAAACCTTCACCTTAATACCAACTTTGAAGAAAAGTCTAATCTGTAATATTAAGCTTTCTATTACTGTTAACATGTTTATTTAGTTCAACTTAAAATTACTTTAAGGTAAAAAAAATTTTACTAGTTTTATTTAACCACAAAATGTATTTGAATGAACATTTTTTTTCAGCCCCAGTGTTTTTGAGTTATATAAGTCTAGTTCAATTGATTGTCACCACTAGAAGTAATTTTTAAAAACAAGTTTTTAATTTAAGAAACATATTTTTTATCCTTTTTACTACATTGTAAAAAGTGCTTCGTTGGTACAGCCTAAAAATATACTTCATGTAGTAACAAGGTATTGAACTAGTTTTATTCAAAAAATTACTTCAAAGAATTCTTAATTTACTCTACATATTTCGAATAAAACTAGTTCAATTGCTTTTTATCACATGAACTAACGACTTTTATATTAAGTACATCTTACAGTGTAAAACTGTTGTTCCAGCAAAACATTCCTGGCATTTAAAAAGCTTTATTCTTTATAATATAACACAAAAGTCAAAAATCTGTCATTTTGAGCACTAGCACAGCTTTCTATCACTGTAAACATGTTTATTTAGTTCAACCTAAAAATTACTTTGTGGTAAAAAAAAAGCAATTGTACTAGTTATATTCAACCACAAAACCTATTTGAAAAAAACTTTTTTTTCAGCCCCAGTGTTTTTGAGTTAAATAGGCCTAGATTGTCACCACTAGAAGTAATTTTTAAGCACAAGTTTTTAATTTAAGAAACATATTTTTCCCTTTTACTACATTGTAAAAAGTGTTTTGTTGGTAAAACCTAAAAATAGATTTCATCTAGTAAAAATTAAGCAATAGCACAGCTTTCTATCACTGTAAACATGTTTATTTAGTTCAACCTAAAAATTACTTTATGTGGAAAAAATAATTGTACTGGTTTTATTTAACCACAAAATCACTTCAACTAAAAGAATTATTCACTAGTTCAATAGCTTTTTACCACATGAACTAATCGCTTTTATATTTTACCAACAAATACATCCTACAGTGTAAAATTGTTGCTCCAGCAAAACAATCCTGGCATTTAAAAATCTTTATTCTTTAGAACTACACAAAAACCTTCACCCTTATATCACCTTGACTTTGAAGAACTTTGACAAAATCTTATCACTGTTTTGTGGATTATCAAATGGTTAAACCTAAAAAAGCAGTTGAACTTGTTTTATCCAACCACAAAATCTACTTTGAATGAACATTGAATTTTTTTTCACAAGTAAAAAGTGCTTTCATTGGGACGACCCAAAAAATACTTCATGTGGTAACAATGAATTGAGCTAATTCAACACAAACTTTTGCTTTTAGGGCCAGGATTATATTTAGAACTAGGTTTTAGGTTGAGGTTATAGCTAAGATTAAGGTTATAGCTGCTTCACTACTGCTACTTCACTTATATCGTCACTATCCAGAGAAAAATGTTTTTCTACACCGTTTCAACAGGACAGCTGCCATTTACATTTTTTGATGAATTTTATGATAAATGGACCAATAGAAATGCTCCAAAATAGTTTGGAAAAAATTCTGATTCCATTGACTTACACTGAAAGTAAAGACACTGAAAGTTTTTGGTCTCTTCTGTAAAGTTGCTGTTTTAGAGATACTTGTTTTGTTTTGGACAGCGCCCATATGATGTTATGGGGACGTGTTTCTGGTACGTTATTAAGAGCTTATTAATCATCTATAATCATCTATATCATCTTTCAAAATAAAAGTTTCCTCACTTGTGTTTACTGGGTGGAATTGAGTCCAGTGTTGATGCTTGGTGTTGACGCAGCTGCTACTGGTATATAAGTCTCTTAATGGGCCGAACTATAATTCAGATCTACTAGCAGATTAAGATCAAACCCAGTAGATGCCTTTCATGAGTCCAGTTAGTGGTACCTAGTATCAGGCATCCTTTAAGAGCTCCAGCTGGAATTAAATTCCTGGAAACTTGAGGTTTGACCCGACCCTAGCTATTCATTTGTAAAGCCCTTTGAATCAAATGGATTGTGCTGTGTATATATAAACTCACTGACTAACCTTCAATCACGATGGATTGTGTTAAGTAATTAGGTTCCACCTCCAAGCTCGTTGCTGCGCTGATTAGTGCTACTGATTAATAAAGATTAGGTATCTCCAACATCTTTCCTTTCCCACTTTCCTCACTCTAATATTTATTTCCCCCTCACCCGATCCGTCAGCCCTGTCCAAACCTCTCAGCGGTGTGTTACCATGGCAACCCCCCGCATCAGCCGTGACTCAGTTCCTTCCGTGTGGAATGAAAGCCTGTAACATTTATAGTGGATGTTCTTTCTAAACCCTGTTTATACAGTTCCTGTTCAGCTTTGATTAACGTCCGCTCCGTCCCCCAGCTGCGTGACCTTTTGTATTAATGCGTGTCCACATTTATGACGGGACATAGCGTCCAATGTTTTGTGGACCCGTTCTCCCATTCATGTTTTAATACACAATTTAATTAGTTAATTAGAAATGACTAACCTATAAAACGAGGCCTGTACATTCAGGGAACCACATTCTTCTTTAGATTAGCACTTCCTAGATCTATACTTCCAGACTGTAGTTCATCTGATTCTCTGTATACTTTATTACTCTGTTCTTTAATGATCAGGACCCCCACAGGACCATGACAGAGCAGGCACTATTGTGTGTTGTGCTGGTGTGAGTGGATCAGACACAGCAGTGCTGCTCACTGTCCGGATGTAAAGTCAGAGACAGTAGCTCATCTGCTGCTGCACAGTTTGTGTTCTCTAGTCCTTCATCAGTGGACACAGTTAGTACGGTGGTGTAGTAGTCAGTATGGTGGTGTAGTGGTTAGTATGGTGGTGTAGTGGTTAGTATGGTGGTGTAGTAGTCAGTATGGTGGTGTAGTGGTTAGTATGGTGGTGTAGTAGTCAGTATGGTGGTGTAGTGGTTAGTATGGTGGTGTAGTGGTTAGTATGGTGGTGTAGTGGTTAGTACGGTGGTGTAGTAGTCAGTATGGTGGTGTAGTGGTTAGTATGGTGGTGTAGTGGTTAGTATGGTGGTGTAGTAGTCAGTATGGTGGTGTAGTAGTCAGTATGGTGGTGTAGTGGTTAGTACGGTGGTGTAGTAGTCAGTATGGTGGTGTAGTGGTTAGTATGGTGGTGTAGTGGTTAGTACGGTGGTGTAGTGGTTAGTACGGTGGTGTAGTGGTTAGTACGGTGGTGTAGTAGTCAGTATGGTGGTGTAGTGGTTAGTACGGTGGTGTAGTGGTTAGTACGGTGGTGTAGTGGTTAGGTAGGTGGTGTAGTAGTCAGTATGGTGGTGTAGTGGTTAGTATGGTGGTGTAGTGGTCAGTACGGTGGTTTAGTGGTTAGTATTGTGGTGTAGTGGTTATTATGGTGGGGTAGTGGTTAGTACATTGGAGTAGTGGTCAGTACGGTGGTGTAGTGGTCAGTACGGTGGTTTAGTGGTTAGTACGGTGGTGTAGTGGTTAGTACGGTGGTGTAGTGGTTAGTACGGTGGTGAAGTGGTTAGTACGATGATGTAGTGGTCAGTATGGTGGTGTAGTGGTTAGTATGGTGGTGTAGTGGTTAGTATGGTGGTGTAGTGGTTAGTACGGTGGTGTAGTGGTTAGTATGGTGGTGTAGTGGTTAGTATGGTGGTGTAGTGGTTAGTATGGTAGTGTAGTGGTCAGTATGGTGGTGTAGTGGTTAGTATGGTGGTGTAGTGGTCAGTATGGTGGTGTAGTGGTTAGTACGGTGGTGTAGTGGTCAGTATGGTGGTGTAGTGGTTAGTATGGTGATGTAGTGGTAAGTGGTGGTGTAGTGGTTAGTATGGTGGTGTAGTGGTTAGTACAGTGGTGTAGTGGTCAGTACGGTGGTTTAGTGGTTAGTACGGTGGTGTAGTGGTTAGTACGGTGGTGTAGTGGTTAGTACGGTGGTGAAGTGGTTAGTACGATGATGTAGTGGTCAGTATGGTGGTGTAGTGGTTAGTATGGTGGTGTAGTGGTTAGTACGGTGGTGTAGTGGTTAGTACGGTGGTGTAGTGGTTAGTACGGTGGTGTAGTAGTCAGTATGGTGGTGTAGTGGTTAGTACGGTGGTGTAGTGGTTAGTACGGTGGTGAAGTGGTTAGGTAGGTGGTGTAGTAGTCAGTATGGTGGTGTAGTGGTTAGTATGGTGGTGTAGTGGTCAGTACAGTGGTTTAGTGGTTAGTATTGTGGTGTAGTGGTTATTATGGTGGGGTAGTGGTTAGTACATTGGAGTAGTGATCAGTACGGTGGTGTAGTGGTCAGTACGGTGGTTTAGTGGTTAGTACGGTGGTGTAGTGGTTAGTACGGTGGTGTAGTGGTTAGTACGGTGGTGAAGTGGTTAGTACGATGATGTAGTGGTCAGTATGGTGGTGTAGTGGTTAGTATGGTGGTGTAGTGGTTAGTACGGTGGTGTAGTGGTTAGTATGGTGGTGTAGTGGTTAGTATGGTGGTGTAGTGGTTAGTATGGTGATGTAGTGGTAAGTGGTGGTGTAGTGGTTAGTATGGTGGTGTAGTGGTTAGTACAGTGGTGTAGTGGTCAGTACGGTGGTTTAGTGGTTAGTACGGTGGTGTAGTGGTTAGTACGGTGGTGTAGTGGTTAGTACGGTGGTGAAGTGGTTAGTACGATGATGTAGTGGTCAGTATGGTGGTGTAGTGGTTAGTATGGTGGTGTAGTGGTTAGTACGGTGGTGTAGTGGTCAGTACAGTGGTTTAGTGGTTAGTATGGTGGTGTAGTGGTTAGTACGTTGGTGTAGTGGATAGTACGGTGGTGTAGTGGTTAGTACGGTGGTGTAGTGGTTATTATGGTGATGTAGTGGTTAGTACATTGGAGTAGTGGTCAGTACGGTGGTGTAGTGGTCACTACGGTGGTTTAGTGGTTAGTACGATGATGTAGTGGTTAGTACGGTGGTGTAGTGGTTAGTAAGGTGGTGTAGTGGTTAATATGGTGGTGTAGTGGTTAGTACGGTGGTGTAGAGGTTAGTATGGTGGTGTAGTGGTTAGTATGGTGGTGTAGTGGTTAGTATGGTGGTGTAGTGGTTAGTACGGTGGTGTAGAGGTTAGTATGGTGGTGTAATGGTTAATATGGTGGTGTAGTGGTTAGTATGGTGGTGTAGTGGTTAGTACGGTGGTGTAGAGGTTAGTATGGTGGTGTAGTGGTTATTATGGTGATGTAGTGGTTAGTACATTGGAGTAGTGGTCAGTACGGTGGTGTAGTGGTCAGTACGGTGGTTTAGTGGTTAGTATGGTGATGTAGTGGTTAGTACGTTGGTGTAGTGGTTAGTACGGTGTTGAAGTGGTTAGTACGATGATGTAGTGGTCAGTATGGTGGTGTAGTGGTTAGTACGGTGGTGTAGTGGTTATCATGGTGGTGTAGTGGTCAGTACGGTGGTGTAGTGGTCAGTACGGTGGTTTAGTGGTTAGTACGGTGGTGTAGTGGTTAGTACGGTGGTGTAGTGGTTAGTACGGTGGTGAAGTGGTTAGTACGATGATGTAGTGGTCAGTATGGTGGTGTAGTGGTTAGTATGGTGGTGTAGTGGTTAGTACGGTGGTGTAGTGGTTAGTATGGTGGTGTAGTGGTTAGTATGGTGGTGTAGTGGTTAGTACGGTGGTGTAGTTGTTAGTATGGTGGTGTAGTGGTTAGTACGATGACGTTGTGGTTTGTATGGTGGTGTAGTGGTTTGTACGATGATGTAATGGTTAGTAAGGTGGTGTAGTGGTTAGTATGGTGGTGTAGTGGTTAGTACGGTGGTGTAGTGGTCAGTACAGTGGTTTAGTGGTTAGTATGGTGGTGTAGTGGTTAGTACGTTGGTGTAGTGGATAGTACGGTGATGTAGTGGTTAGTACGGTGGTGTAGTGGTTATTATGGTGATGTAGTGGTTAGTACATTGGAGTAGTGGTCAGTACGGTGGTGTTGTGGTCAGTACGGTGGTTTAGTGGTTAGTATGGTGGTGTAGTGGTTAGTCCGTTGGTGTAGTGGTTAGTACGGTGTTGAAGTGGTTAGTACGATGATGTAGTGGTCAGTATGGTGGTGTAGTGGTTAGTACGGTGGTGTAGTGGTTATCATGGTGGTGTAGTGGTTAGTACGGTGGTGTAGTGGTTAGTATGGTGGTGTAGTGGTTAGTACGATGATGTAGTGGTTAGTATGGTGGTGTAGTGGTTAGTACGATGATGTAGTGGATAGTACGGTGGTGTAGTGGTTAGTACGGTGGTGTAGTGGTTAGTAAGGTGGTGTAGTGGTTAATATGGTGGTGTAGTGGTTAGTACGGTGGTGTAGAGGTTAGTATGGTGGTGTAGTGGTTAGTATGGTGGTGTAGTGGTTAGTATGGTGGTGTAGTGGTTAGTATGGTGGTGTAGTGGTTAGTACGGTCGTGTAGAGGTTAGTATGGTGGTGTAATGGTTAATATGGTGGTGTAGTGGTTAGTATGGTGGTGTAGTGGTTAGTACGGTGGTGTAGAGGTTAGTATGGTGGTGTAGTGGTTAATATGGTGGTGTAGTGGTTAGTATGGTGGTGTAGTGGTTAGTATGGTGGTGTAGTGGTTAGTACGGTGGTGTAGTGGTTAGTATGGTGGTGTAGTGGTTAGTATGGTGGTGTAGTGGTTAGTACGGTGGTGTAGTTGTTAGTATGGTGGTGTAGTGGTTAGTACGATGACGTAGTGGTTAGTATGCTGGTGTAGTGGTTTGTACGATGATGTAATGGTTAGTAAGGTGGTGTAGTGGTTAGTATGGTGGTGTAGTGGTTAGTACGGTGGTGTAGTGGTCAGTACAGTGGTTTAGTGGTTAGTATGGTGGTGTAGTGGTTAGTACGTTGGTGTAGTGGATAGTACGGTGGTGTAGTGGTTAGTACGGTGGTGTAGTGGTTATTATGGTGATGTAGTGGTTAGTACATTGGAGTAGTGGTCAGTACGGTGGTGTAGTGGTCAGTACGGTGGTTTAGTGGTTAGTATGGTGGTGTAGTGGTTAGTACGTTGGTGTAGTGGTTAGTACGGTGTTGAAGTGGTTAGTACGATGATGTAGTGGTCAGTATGGTGGTGTAGTGGTTAGTACGGTGGTGTAGTGGTTATCATGGTGGTGTAGTGGTTAGTACGGTGGTGTAGTGGTTAGTATGGTGGTGTAGTGGTTAGTACGATGATGTAGTGGTTAGTATGGTGGTGTAGTGGTTAGTACGATGATGTAGTGGATAGTACGGTGGTGTAGTGGTTAGTACGGTGGTGTAGTGGTTAGTAAGGTGGTGTAGTGGTTAATATGGTGGTGTAGTGGTTAGTACGGTGGTGTAGAGGTTAGTATGGTGGTGTAGTGGTTAGTATGGTGGTGTAGTGGTTAGTATGGTGGTGTAGTGGTTAGTATGGTGGTGTAGTGGTTAGTACGGTGGTGTAGAGGTTAGTATGGTGGTGTAATGGTTAATATGGTGGTGTAGTGGTTAGTATGGTGGTGTAGTGGTTAGTATGGTGGTGTAGTGGTTAGTACGGTGGTGTAGAGGTTAGTATGGTGGTGTAATGGTTAGTATGGTGGTGTAGTGGTTAGTATGGTGGTGTAGTGGTTAGTACGGTGGTTTAGTGGTCGCTATGGTGGTGTAGTGGTTAGTACGTTGGTGTAGTGGTTAGTACGGTGGTGTAGTGGTTAGTACGATGGTGTAGTGGTTAGTACGGTGGTGTAGTGGTTAGTATGGTGGTGTAGTGGTTAGTATGGTGGTGTAGTGGTTAGTATGTTGGTGTAGTGGTTAGTATGGTGGTGTAGTGGTTAGTATGGTGGTGTAGTGGTTAGTACGATGGTTTAGTGGTTAGTACGATGGCATAGTGGTTAGTACGGTGGTGTAGTGGTTAGTATGGTGGTGTAGTGGTTAGTATGGGGGTGTAGTGGTTCGTACGGTGGTGTAGTGGTTAGTATGGTGGTGTAGTGGTTAGTATGGTGGTGTAGTGGTTAGTATGTTGGTGTAGTGGTTAGCATGGTGGTGTAGTGGTTAGTATGGTGGTGTAGTGGTTAGTATGGTGGTGTAGTGGTTAGTACGGTGGTTTAGTGGTTAGTACGATGGCGTAGTGGTTAGTATGGTGGTGTAGTGGTTAGTACGATGGCAATGACACTGGGATTGGCATATATATACATATGTGTTTCCAAATATTTGACTGGTAGTGTGTATATATATATATATATATATATATATATATTTATTATTATTTTTTTTTCAACACTGTGAGTTTTAAAATCAGTAATTTAGTTCATACAGTCTGACTGAATGCTTACCGTCCTTCATTTAAATCCAAGTACAATAGCAGTGCTTAAGTTATAAAGGATATGTCAACCATACAGCCCGAACCAAAGAATTCCAGGCTTTCTTATATTCTTAGATGTTCTATGAGCTGTGAAAACATCCAAATTACATTGCAATACACTTGAGCAACTATACAACACATAAGTGGAAAAGTCTAATGCCTGTTTGCTCGGAAACTTAGACTGGATACTGAAGAAACCGGAGTCTGTGTAAGCCTCCCTGCTTCATAAACCAAGTGTAAAACATTATAATGTCCAGCGCAGTGGGTGACTGACCCTGAACAGCCTGTGCTGAATTAAACATGCTCACTAACACAGTGTACTTGGTAGCAACTCGGGAAAACAAAAACAGAGGGAATTGAACTTCTGTCCGTCCACACTGCAGCAGGAGCTCGCTGCTCGTTTACCACACTCCAGAGCTATTACTCATTAGCAACAAGCTTTAAATGTCAGACCCACATGCTGGGAACATGCGGAACATGGAGCATAACACTGAAACGTCTGACAATGTTAACAAAATTCATGTTTTTATGATGTGAGTAGCTTATAATTTTAGTTAATATGGCTTAGATGTTGACCTGGCCTGTAACTCACTCGCTCACATTCAGCAGGTTAATGTTTCTCCACAGTGGGCAGTAATATGTCACTGTGGAAGCTCGTTTAATTTGTTTTGCATGACTCTTCACATCCTTGATTGATTGATTTTCGTGGTTACTCTTTTTGGTTTCTTGGTATCCGGGGAGTCATAATGACTCACGCTGTATAAAAATAATTTTTCCTTCCAGCACTCCTTCACACACCTGAGGCTCATTATCTCCTCACTTCCCTCTGTTCTGTTTGCTGGGTCTGTCTGAAGTGATGATAATTGATGCATTCATATTCATTCCGAGAGTTTTACACACTATAATTTTCCGTATTCCAAATTTTGTTAATTTACAGTACACTGTTAAAAATTGTGGCGTTTTAAGTTTTTAAAAATATATATTTTTTTTAATAATTTGAACTTGAATTAATACATTTTTGAGCATAAAACACAAATTCTTACTTAGTATTTGAAATTTACTTAACTCAAAATTTTAAGACAGTACTGACGCCAACTTTTTAAAATCAAAACAGCTTACTTTTTTTTTTTTTACCATGTACAATTCTCAAATATTGACCGTCTAGTCAATTCATAGACATCAATAATGGGAAAACAGTGATTGCTAGTTGATTGAATGTGATTATGGTACTAGTTTTATAGCGTTATCAGGTTTCTCCAGCAAAAAGCTCTACACCAGGGGTATTTAATTAGAATTCAGTAAGGTCCAATTGGTGGAAATTTCTTCAGGCCAAGGTCCGGACCATCATAACTACTAACGTGTGTTCTGATTAAGTGGTGTATCCTGTTAAGTAGTCTAGTATCAGCATCTTATACCATCAGCTACTGAAACACGAACACTTCACACATACCAGTCAGTATATTTCAGTTTATTTACTGTTTGAATGATGAACTGAATTAATTATTTATATTATTATTTATAAATGAATTATAAATTAATTATAAAGCTTCAAATAAATGTTTTTTCCCTCACTTGAAGTAAACACAAGGGCTGTATTTAAAAAAAACAATGCTTTTTTAAAAAAGTGAGAAAAGTAAATCAAATAATCATCTTCTTGTTAACTTGACTTAACATCTTAACAGTTTCTCTCTCTCTTGTGTTCTTCTCTCAGACTTTCTCTTGTTTAGTGAGAGAAGTGAGCTCTTGGTTGTCCAGCCAGGACTTTAAACCTGGGCTGTAATGGTTTGAGGGCTGTTCTCACATACATAAGAGATATACATGGCTATTTTTAATTCTTCACAGTCTCAGAACATGTATATTTATTTTTATATTTATATATATGGCATTTAGCAGATGCTCTTATCCAGAGTGATTAACAAAAGTGCTTAGTGTTCAGTTAGAGTATGAGTATCTCTATCTAGTACAAACAGGTTTAAGTCCAAACTACTCTTATACTCAAACACTGCTACAAACTAGTACCAGTGCTGATACCTAGAAAGAAGAACCAAATATAAGATTATACACAGAGCAACACCTAGCAAGTCTGGAACACCTACAGAGAAGAGAATAAATACACTACATACAGTATCAGTGCAGTACTTATCCAGAGTTCCTAGAAGATCAAGTTCAATTATGGTTTCTACCAGTGCTTCAGTAGATCAGTGCTTATAAGTGCTTCACAAAGAGACGGTGGTCTTCAGTCTGAGTTTGAAGACCGTGAGAGAGTTTTCCATGAATCTTGAGAGATGGCGGGTCAAGCCGAGCCGTACTTGGAAGGGCTCCAGGTGCGGATCGACTTTTGACCATTGTCATAAGGTCAGGAGGAGCTGGTCCATTCTCGGCTTTATAGGCATCAGAACTTTAAACTGAATGCGAGCAGCTACAGAAAGCCAGTGAAGGAAGCGCAGCAGTGAAGTGACGTGAGTGAACTTGGGAAGATTGAAGACGAGCCGTGCTGCTGCATTCTGGATCAGTTGAAGGTCCTGATGGTCTGCAGAGGAAGACCAGCCAGGAGAGAGTTGCAGTAGAATGATGTTGTGGAGAATGTATCTGCATGACTGAGTCAGGTTCGTAATCTGGGCTGAGAACCATAACTGGTCATCCAGAGTCACCCTGAGGTTTCTTGCATCTTTAGACGTAACAATCGAAGAGTTCTCGAATGAGATCCTGCTGGGGACCTGTTGGTTTGAAGATGTCTGTGGGAAGAATAAACATGTCTCGGTCCATTCCTGGTTGATGATGTTCTGATCAATAAGAGTATGTTCACCACCAGATCTGACTGGAACAGAGGTAAATAATTCATATTGTTAGAGAAGTAGATCATATCTTGAGCTCCAGTTTGAAGAACAAAGTTAGGTTCCAGATTTCTCCTGGACGCCCCAGACATTGTATGAATGTATTCAGTTCCTTCAGCAGCAAATCTTGATTTAGCTTAATGAAGTACTGAGCAGTCAAAGCAGGTATTAGATGAGAACTGATAATAATACTGGGTTGTTTAGGAGAAGCTTGGAAAGGAACGAGCTTCTAAAGCTTCGACACAGCTTTTTCCAGTCCAGTGATGTCTGTTGGGAGATTGTTCAGACTGTCTAGACCGTGATGGAATAATTCACACTCTCCGGGCTCGTGGGTTTGGGCGAACTTGAGCATCTCCGTGTAGAACGGCGTCTGAAGCTTTGGAGTTGGCTCCTGATTCCCGGATGTCCAGGATCAGAGCATCTCTTTCTGGGATCGACTCCCAGTCCTGCTAGTTTTGGAGGAGTCTGTGAATCATTGTGTTCTTTGTTGTGGTTGCCAACATTGTTCTGGTTTTGACTTCGGCCTGTATTATTCATTCGCTCTCTGAGCCTGTCTGCTCTGCAGCACTGAGGTCGTTCTCGAACCAGTTTCTGAAGAACCTTCCGCTGTTAAGTGCTGTGAAAACTTGTTCTACGCGGCTGTCCGCCAAGAAATTGCATGTCTTTCCAATTTCTAAACTGATTTTAAACTTGAAACTAAGAGACAGCACTCGTAAATGTGACTCATGACTTTCTGCTTGCGGTGGACGTTGGTAGTCATGGCATTTTGGTCTGACTGTGTTTATCATGACCTTCTCTTTCAATGATTTTGTGTAAAATCCGCTGCACGTGGGTCTCCATTGTTGTATCTACTGACGTGATCAGCGGGTAGTGACGTCAAATGGTTGCAGTAACCGGCCGTCACGCTCGAGCACAGCTAGCTACTAAGCATGCTACTGTTCAGTCTTTACAGTTTGAGCTAGAACTCAACATCTCTGACATCAGCGGTGACATCACACACCACGTTAGTGTAAATGGTGAACAGAGAGGGTGGAGGAGAGAGTGACACAGTGCTGGAGTTGTTGTGAAGCTGTGTGTTGGTGTTGATGGAGAAGGAGAGTGTCTGTTAAAGGAGCTCCGCTTTCTAGCAGGAAACATTCACGCTCAGTAAACAGCTAGATACACTGAACGGGAGTGTCTCTGAACTTCACACTCCTTTATTAGTGAGTAGTATGTTCACTACTAAGACTGGACTTTCACCTTCAGGATCCACAAACGAGGAGAAGCAGCTGACGCTAACGCTAAACGTTCTCAGGAGAGAATCCAGCGCATGTTCACGTTCACGGTTCTTCTCGCGGTTCTTCATAATCTGGAGCTTCTGGACTTCCTGTGTGGAGAAACTGTGACTGCATTGTGTTTTAGTCTCCGCTTAAAACCAACAGCCTCCGTCAAGTCTCTCACCAGTGGTGGTCTACTGAACCACTCACACTCATCCAGACTGAAGTGAGGAGAGCAGAGCGGGGGTCTTTGGGTAGCTGTGTTGGTCCACACGCTGCTTCACTAACTATTCTCCTTGTTTATGTTTGTGAAGCTGTTTAGACTAATATCAGTCTTCACACTGCCTTTCACTGAAACAACACCAACAACACAATGTACATGGTTTTCTTTAAGCTAGGTTAGTAACTAACATCCACTCCTTCACACCACAGTCCAGTTCAGACCTGAAACCATCTGACCTCATCTACCCAGCAGGCCTTGAACTTCAGTAATAATGTCTGCGTCCATATGTTACATATGCAACGATACCTTTTAGTTATGTTATAGCTGTTCTAGACAACTGATCAATAAGTGTATGTTGACCAGTAAGAACAGCAGATCTGATTAGAACAGATGTAAATAATCATACATACAATACAAACAACCATCCGAAAGCCTGTGATTGTTTTAAACGATTAAATCTATTAGGATTTTATTTTTATATTATTATTATTATTATTTATTGATTTATTTATTTTTATTTTTTATTTTTTTACATTTGTTTTATTTTACTTTTATTTTAGTTATTTTTTATTATTATTATCTTTTTAATTTTTATTATTTATTATTTGTATTATTTTATTATTATAATTATCCATTTTTTATCGTGTTTGTTTTATTGATTATTTTTATTAGCATTTCAACTTTTTATTATCTTGGTGTATGTAATATGTTTATTTTATATTCTTTAGTATTCTTTTATAATAATTTTTACATTGTATTTTTAATGCATCTATATTAAATGTTTATTTAAAATTGGTATTTTATTTATTATTTTTGCTCATTTTCTATCCCTTTAACTGTATATGCTCGGCTGCATTGAAAATGAGGGTCATCCCTCAATGTATTTCCGAGAATAAATAAAGGTTGATTGATTGAAAGTAACTTGAATATGTTATTGTGAGAGAAGTAGATCAGATCTTTATCTTAAGTTCTTTAGTTCCAGACATTGTATGAATATACTCCCACAGTGGGTCTTAACGGGGAACTAGATCAAGTTCTACCTTTGTTTTTAGAGAATTGCAGTTAACGTTGGCTCTTTCTTTTCTACTAGCACTACCAGTGGAGTTCCTCAAGGGTCAATACTGGTGCCAACACTCGTTTTGTTGTTTACTTGTTCTGAGCAGAGTTACTAGGAAATATGACAACCTGTTTTATTGTTATGCTGACAATACACTGTTTTATTTCCCAACCGTGGCCTACTGGCGAGCGCTGACCACAAAGAGTGTCCCCTCAATGAAACTCTGAATTAAATTAAACCAGCAGTACAGGTGTTCGTAAGTTTTCATTGTCTTGTTTACAGGTAGTCCTAAACACGGTCCTTTCTTCACTTTCACCTCCCTTCACTGGCTCCCTGGCCTTTATGGGATACCAGTTCAAGGACCTTTTATTATTTTTTCTTCTTTTATAAGGCCCTACATGGTTCGGCGTGCACTTATATAACAGAGTTACGCCAGCCTTCCTCTTCTTCCCGGTCTCTGAGGTCATCAGATCAATTTTTCATGGCTGTAACATGGTCTCGGCGGAAGCTCAGCGACAAGCAGGCTTTTGCAGGCGCAGGGCAGAGGCTACGGAACAGCCTACCACTGGACATTAGGGCTGCTCCCTCTGTCTCCACTATTACGACAAGGTTAAAAACTTAGTTTGACCAGTAAGCTTTTTCTCCCAGAGGTGCTGGAGTTCATGAAAAGGGTTGAAAGATCTTGGTGGAACTTTGGAAGAACTGTAACACTTCAAACTTGTATTCACTACCGCTCAAAAGTTTGGGATCACAGTGAAATGTTCTTGTTTTAATGGAGTATCTTCTTCTTTAACACAACAATGGACTGACGGGTCTCTAAAGAAAGTTGTTTCTTTCTGGTCATTGTGAGTCGGTCAGCAAGCCATCAACTGCTGATCTTCAGATACTAAACTAACCTAGAATGTTTTATACTCACTTATTAGTAGAATGTTTTTCAGCTGTGCATCACAATTGAGCAAGAGTGTCCAAACAACCAATTAGTCCAATAACATCCTTAACTTGGATTGGTGGTCGTACCAGGAGATTTAGACAAAGGACTGAGAATTACTGATAATAGAACTATATGTAAAATAAGCCTCTATACAAAAATAGACTTTAATACAAACATTTTTATTCTTTAAAATCATCTGATACACTTACATTAATTGTGAAATGAACAATATTGTTTGTGAATTGCATGAAATTAAATTTTACAGTGATCCTAAACTTTTGAGTGGTAGTGTATATATATATATATATATATATATATATATATATATATATATATATATATATATATATATATGAGAGCTTCAATTCATAAGCCTAAACTAAGACGTGGCATTTATTCAGCTTCAATACATCTTCCTGTTTTTGCTCTCCTGTTATTCCAATGTTTGTTTGGTTTCCTAGCTCCTCCTCGTCTCAGCCCTGATATCACGCCCTTCACCTGTTCCTAGTTTGTGGCTCCTCCCCTTCTAAGGTGTTTCTTTGTCTAACCTTGTGTATTTATACATCTCTGTTTGCTGCTGCTATATATATATATATATATATATATATATATATATATATGCTCCATTATCAGTAATGGAGTAACATGGTCTCGTTACTCCTATTTCATTTCAGTTTGTTTTCATTCATGTACATTTACATTCCAGTAAAGATTATTAATAACATGTCTTTGAAGTTTGACTTCATTACAAAACTTATAGACAACTAGTCATCATATCTTCTGCTCCATGAAACACATGTTAATGTTCAGTAGTAACAGATATGCTTCTTTAATACATTTACATTGTACCAAACTCATTTTCAATGGCCGTATATGAGCTGAAACAGGAAGCCCAGCGCATCCCAAATTTATCAACATTAACATTTTAATAGAACATTATAGTCTTTATGGAGTTTAGAAGAATGGGATTTTTGGGGAGGTAGGCTAGTGCACTGTAGACCCCTGTGGTGCGGCCTAAGCTTTTGTCCTTAATGGTATTTTTCTCTTACATTACTTTTACTTTTATACCTTAAGTAGTTCTGAAAGCAGTACTTTATACTTTTACTGGAGTAAGAAGCTTTAGTTGATACTTATATTTATAGTATATTTAAACCCTAGTATCTATACTTCTACCTGAGTAATGAATGTGAATACTTTTGACATCTTTGTCCACCATGTTGCAAAGACACCGTTAACTGTCTAGAAGGAGCTGAGGATCTCAGTCCTTGTAAATCTGTTTAATTGTTGCTCGTTATGGTTCTGTTCACATCTACAGGTGCTTTCAACACCTGATCAAGAGCTCGGTTCTTGAGAGGGCTAATCTTTAAAGAGTTGAATCATTTTATCAGTGAGGAAACCTCAAAAAGGACACTCGTTGGAAAAAATATTGTTGTGATTTACATTTCAATTGTCTTTTATACACGTCCTCATTTGATCTGATTGTAAACGAGGAACGCAACTGTATATTTCCAAGCTCTTTGCATACAGGGCCTTGCAAAAGTATTCGCCCCCCTTGAACTTTTCAACCTTTAGCCACATTTCAGGCTTCAAACATAAAAATATGAAATTGTAATATTTTGTGAAGAATCAACAACAAGTGGGACACAATCGTGAAGTGGAGAGAAATTTATTCGATATTTTAAACTTTTTTTAGAAATAAAAAACTGAAAAGTGGGGTGTGCAAAATTATTAATACTTTGTAGCGCCACCTGCTGAGATTACAGCTGCAGGTCGTTCTGGGTACGTCTCTATCTTCCTCACAAAACAGCTGGAGCTCAGTGAGGTTGGATGGAGAGCGTTTGTGAGCAGCAGTTTTCAGATCTTTTCACAGATTCTCGATTAGAGTCAGGTCTGAACTTTGACTTGGCCGTTCTATCACCTGGATACGTTTATTTGTGAACCAGTCCATTGTAGATTCTGCTTTATGTTTTGGATCATTGTCTTGTTGGAAGATAAATCTCCGTCCCAGTCTCAGGTCTTTTGTAGACTCCAACAGGTTTTCTTCCAGAATGCTCATGTATGTAGCTCCATCCATCTAACCCTAACCCATCAATCTTAACCATCTTCCCATCCCAGCTGAAGAACAGCAGCCCCAGAGCATGAAGCTGCCACCACCATGTTTGACAGTGGGGATGGTGTGTTCAGGGTTGTTTTGCATTGAGGCTTAAAAGTTCGATTTTGGTTTCATCTGACCAGAGCACCTTCTTCCACATGTTTGGTGGGTCTCCCAGGTGGCTTGTGGTAAACTTTGAACGAAACTTTTTGGAGATCTTTGAGAAATGGCTTTCTTCTTGCCACTCTTCCATAAAGGCCAGATTTGTGCAGTGTGCGACTGATTGTTGTCCTATGGACAGATTCTCCACCTCAGCTGTAGATCTCTGCAGTTCATCCAGAGTGATCATGGGCCTCTTGGCTGCATCTCTGATCAGTCTTCTCCTTGTTTGAGATGAAAGTTTAGAGGGACGGCCGGGTCTTGGTAGATGTGCAGTGGTCTGATACTCCTTCCATTTCAATATGATCGCTTGCACAGTGCTCCTTGAGATGTTTAAAGCTTGGGAAATCTTTTTGTATCCAAATCCGGCTTTAAACTTCTCCACAACAGTATCTCCTGCATGGTTTTTAACATGTTTAATTGACGTGGATAGAGATGCTAGAGATTGTATCTCGAGCGCTGTGTGGAGTCGGGAGTTGAGTGAGCGCAGATGCCGGCGTTAAAAGGTGGCAAAACGCTGGAAACAAGCTGTCAAGGACATTCCCGCGATGACAAGTGCTTTCTGGTTCAGGCAGTTGGCAGATGGGTAATTTGGAGGTTTCTAATAATGGTGGGAATCATTGGCGATAATAAGGAGTAAAGCGTGTGCCGCAAGGAAAAAAATTGGCGGGAAAAACTCCAGCGAAAGTGTTTATGGCATCGTTGCGCCTTCATGCAAATCAAGATAATTGCAGGCAATGGCGGGCGTTTTCCGTGCAGCAAGACGTACAATTACAGTTTATCAGTATGGACACACCGCTGCCTGTTTAATGAGCCTGATTCACATGCCGACGTGTAATATCCCATCATGCTCTACCCGCGGCCAATGTTTGCCTTCGCTCGTTGTTGTTTTTTTGTTTTTTTTGGGTTATTTTCCCCTCAAATAATTGCAAACGTTTTTCAACAAGGTTGCAAATAAACATGTTTTAACTTTGCTAATTAGCATAGCAGGCCCCAAGGCAGTGCTCCCAGCCTCGCTCTCCCTCCTCGTCTCCCGGTGAAGCCTGATGAGATATTGTTCCGTCTCCGAAGCTGCTCGGTTGGGGAGATTTCATCTGGCGTTTCTCATTTGGGCCGCATTGTGTTGAGCACAGAAGGTTTGGAGAACGTCTTCAATTACTGAGCAACGTCGACAAGTCGGTAGTTACGCCGATTCATGCACGGATGTGTCGTTGATTTCCTGAAAAATAAAAGATAAAAAAAAAGAAAAAGAAAGTGTCCTATAACACGTGGTCATTCTGACAGATTGTAGTACCACAGAGGAAGTGTAGGAGGCGATATACATCCTTATTTTTTAATTATATGCTGCTAAAAACTTTAAGAAAGATCCAATTATTATATAATTGATTGAATGAGCAATATTTGCAACCGTATTTTTAAGGAATAGCATTATGGTGTAAGTTATATACCAATAAATTCAAGTGCTTCATCGATACAACCTATAACTATGACTTCATATGGTAGCAAACACTTAAACTAGTTTTATTTAGCTTTATTAAAGCATTTTAGGTTGAACCCGCGATTCCTTTTCCCAGTTTGTTTGTTGCTTCACCCAAAGCAATTTGAAGTAACATTGCATTTTAATGGACCAATATACACTGCTCAAAAAAATAAAGGTAACACTCAAATAACACATTCTAGATCTAAATAAATGAAATATTCTCATTGAATACTTTGTTTTATACAAACATTTTTCAACAAGGTTGCAAATAAATCAAATTTATTAACCAATGGAGGCCTGGATTTGAAGTCACACCCAAAATTAAAGTGGAAAAACCCACTACAGGCTGATCCAACTTTGATGTAATGTCCTTAAAACAAGTCTAAATGAGGCTCAGTATTGGGTGTGGCCTCCACGTGCCTGTATGACCTCCCTACCACACCTGGCCATGCTCCTGATGAGGTGGCAGACCGTCTCCTGAGGGATCTCCTCCCAGACCTGGACTAAAGCATCCGCCAACTCCTGGACAGTCTGTGGTGCAACGTGACGTTGGTGGATGGAGCGAGACATGATGTCCCAGATGTGCTCAATCGGATTAAGGTTGGGGAACGGGCGGGCCAGTCCATAGCTTCAATGCCATCATCTTGCAGGACCTGCTGACACACTCCAGCCACATGAGGTCTAGCTTCGTCCTGCATTAGGAGGAACCCAGGGCCAACCGCACCAGCATATGGTCTCACAAGGGGTCTGAGGATCTCATCTCGGTACCTAATGGCAGTCAGGCTACCTCTGGCGAGCACATGGAGGGCTGTGCGGCCCACCAAAGAAATGCCACCCCACACCATTACTGACCCACTGCCAAACCGGTCCTGCTGAAGGATGTTCAGGCAGCAGATCGCTCTCCACGGCATCTCCAGACTCTGTCACGTCTGTCACATGTGCTCAGTGTGAACTGCTTTCATCTGTAAAGAGCTCAGGAGGGCGCCAGTGGCCAATTTTGCCAATCCTGGTGTTCTCTGGCAAACGCCAAGCGTCCTGCACGGTGTTGTGAGCACCACCCCCATCTGTGGACATCGGGCCCTCATACCATCCTCATGGAGTCGGTTTCTAACTGTTTGTGCAGACACATGCACATTGGTGGTCTGCTGGAGGTCATGTTGCAGGGCTCTGGCAGTGCTCCTCCTGTTCCTCCTTGCACAAAGGCGGAGGTAGCGGTCCTGCTGCTGGGTTGTTGCCCTCCGACGGCCTCCTCCACGTCTTCCTGGTAGCGCCTCCAGCCTTGGATGCTACGCTGACAGACACTTCTTGCAAGAGTTTTAGTTCTATGATTGCAGACTGTGGTTCACCTGTTTCTTTACTTCATTTGTTATCTGTTTCAAACACTGTGTCCACTCACTGTCCACTCACTGTCCACTCTATTACACACTCCTACTTTGTTGGTCCAACAAGTCAAGTTTGTGTTGCTCATCCTCTAGCCCTTCACTAGTGGATGCTGTCACCGCCTACAGGGCACTGTTGTCTAGACACTTTTGGTTGGTTGATGATTTCTCAGTCCAGCAGTGACACTGATATATATATATATATATATATATATATATATATATATATATATATATATATATATATACACACACACATACACTTTAATATATTCCCTCTACATTAAACTAAAGCCGAGCTGGAACCCCAGTAGGATCCAAATGGCTTCATAAGACTTCTAGCAGAAAATGTGTTGATTTGTTAGCCTAGTGTGAGCTAATAGGATTACAGCGTTTAAACTGAGTGTGTCCACTCTCTGCGACTCCCTGACCGACGCTCGCCAGCCTTTCATCTCTGCGTGAGTCGGGAGCGAAGAGTAAGTTTGATCTGTCAGCCTTAAGCTGGTCTGTTATATCCCCCCGGCAACTCTCCCTGAGTCTCAATAAGGCGGAGGACTGAAATGCCATACGCCGAGAAGCGACTGCGGCTTTCTGCACGAGCAGACTTCAAACATGTTGAGATGTTCACTCTACCAGTCCAAAGTTTAAGAACACTAAACTAAAGTTTAAGATATACACTACCATATATATATATATATATATATATATATATATATATATATATATATATATATATATATATATATATACACTACCGCTCAAAAGTTTAGGATCACTGTAGAATTTCATTTCATGCAACTTTCATGCAATTCACAAACAATATTGTCCATTTCACAACTAATGTAAGTGTATCAGATGATTTTTAAAGAATAAAAATGTTTGTATTAAAGTCTATTTTTGTATAGAGGCTTATTTTACATATAGTCTATTATCAGTAATTCTCAGTCCTCTGTCTAAACCTCCTGGTACGACCACCAATCCAAGTTAAGGATGTTATTGGAGTAATTGGTTGTTAGGACACTCTTGATCAATTGTGATCACAGCTGAAAAACATTCTACTAATAAGTGAGTATAAAAGGTAGAACAACATTCTAGGTTAGTTTAGTATCTGAAGATCAGCAGTTGATGGCTTGCTGACCGACTCACAATGACCAGAAAGAAACAACTTTCTTTAGAGACCCGTCAGTCCATTGTTGTGTTAAGGAAGAAGATACTCCACTAAAACAAGAACATTTCACTGTGATCCCAAACTTTTCAGCAGTAGTGTATATATATATATATATATATATATATATATATATATATATATATATATATATATATATATATATATATATATATATATATATATATATATATATACTTATTAGTAGAATGTTTTTAGCTGTGCATCACAATTAAGCAAGGGTGTCATACCAACCAAACATTTTTATTCTTTAAAAATCATCTGATACACTTACATTAATTGTGAAATGGACAATATTCTTTGTGAATTGCATGAAAATAGCATAAAATGAAATTCTAAAGTGATCCTAAACTTTCGAGCATGTATATGAAGTATTCTACACACACACACACACACATATATATATATATATATATATATATATATATATATATATATATATATATATATATATATATATATATATATATATACGCACAAAATCATTACCAAATCCATTGGTTACAATACAAATCCATAACAAAGTAAAAAAAATCTTAACACACTCAGAGTAATCTAAAAATTAGTCATTAGACTAATCGACTAATCGAAAAAAACAAAAATACCCCAAACATTAGATTAATCGATTATGAAATGAATCATTAGGTTCAGCCCTAGTATAATTACAGCCAAAACCAAGTGTGTTTGTGTATATATACACACAACTAGAAGGGGAACATCTATGAAATAAGTTGACTTATTGTGGTTGCAGGTGGTTAATATCGTGTTCCTGTAGTATCCCAGGTGGTTGCTAGAGTGTGAACTGTGTGGCTGAACTCTTGATTTGACGCTCTGGTCTCATGAAAAGACTCTACAGAGGCTACAGTTCTTAGAAAAATAACAAATTATTAGATTTTTTGACACTCTAGGTCATCATAACTCTGTAGCCTGTCACGAAAGTCACCTCCTGCATCCCCCCGTCGGCTCTGTCCCTTCATTATCCCCCAACCTGCTGCTTGTTCAGTTGGTCTGTATCTGGTTTCGTGGTGTCCCTTATTAGCTCTGAGATTTGTTGATGTTTGCCTGCCTGTTTATTTGGTCAATGGATTTTCTGCCCCGGACTTCTGTCAAACTTTGGCTCTGATTATTAAAGTTTAGTTACAGATCGTATCTCCAGAGTTGGGGAAGAAGTTAACAGCAGTGCTACTGAATGTAGTCATGCTCTTCTCAGTGAACTGGGTCAGAATGTCCATCGCTATTCAGTAACCTGTGAGTAACAGACAGGAATACATGGACGTGAACTTATATGACGAACTCACTTAAGCTTAAATAAGTCATGGGTTTTCATTATGTATTGCTGGGGTAACTGAAAGCCGAGGTGGTGCTCTTAAGAATCTCTGGGGATTCGCGGCAGTCAGACTTTTCTGACAACAAAGCAATATGACTCTTTCACCGAGCATCAAAATCAAATTTGTTATCTTTATCTACATCTAAGCAACGGCCCACTGGCTTATTGTAGAAGCTTCAACAACTGCCCATTGACTTCTAATACAAGCTTCAACAACTGCCCATTGACTTCTAGTAGTAGCTTCAGCAACTGCCCATTGACTTCTAATACAAGCTTCAACAACTACCCATTGACTTCTAGTAGTAGCTTTAGCCACTGCCCTTTAACTCCTAGTAGTAGCTTCAGCAACTGCCTATAGACTTCTAGTATTAGCTTCAGCACTTGCCGACTGGCTTATATTAGAAGCTTCAGGAACTGTCCATTGACTTCTAGTAGTAGCTTCAGGAACTATCCATTGACTTCTAGTAGTAGCTTCAGCAACTGCCCATAGATTTTTATTACAAGCTCCAGCAAATGCCCATTGACTTCTATCACAAACTTCAGGAATTGCTCATTGACTGATACTAGAAGCGTCAACAACTGCCCATAGACTTATATTACAAGCTTCAACAACTGCCCATAGACTTATATTACCAGCTTTAACAACTGCCCATAGACTTATATTACCAGCTTCAACAACTGCCTATAGACTTATATTACCAGCTTCAACAACTGCCCATTGACGTCTATTCAGCAATTGTACACTGATTTCAATAAGAAGCATTAGTAACTGCCCATTGACTTCTATTAAAGCTTCAGCAACTGCTTATTGGCTTGTGATTGCACATTGTAAACAGTGCTTCATTGGTGCAACCTAAAAAACTACTTATGTGTAAGCTAACAATTGAACTAGTTTTATCCAACCTGTATTAAACATGTAGTTTAAATGAAAGATTATTTTAGTCTAAATAATATATTGAGTTGACTAAAAGTATTTTTTTTAATTGCTTGTTACAGATTTGTAGAAAATTGTAATTTTACTGCAGCGATCAACAGAAGGTTCAGTCAAGGTTTCAATTTTGCTGTGAACTGAACTGGCCATCAAATATACATTTTTACAATACACAATTTTTTATAATTTAAGTGCACTTGCAACATCCCAGCATTCATGTGGCAACATCCTAGTAACCACCTGGGATACCACAGCTTCTATCTAGCAATACCATAAAAACTATTTGTAATACATAAAAACATATAAAAATACCTTAGCAACCAATTAGCAACACCATGGTAACCATTTGAACTATTAATGCTACCATCTCTCAGCATCCTAGCAACCTCCTCAGGTACCACAGCAACCTAGCAAAACCCTAGCAACCACCTGAGATAACACCTTAGAACGCCCCAGCAGTGCTATGACTCTTAAATACATTCAGGAAAAGCTTATAATATAAAAATAGGATAATTACATTGTATTAATTATGTAATCAATATTAATTAAGTAGGGACAGTCCAATAATTATACATTATAATATATTACCACAGTTTAGGCCGAATGCAGGTGTTTATAATTAATTAAATATACAGTATTGTATTGTGGTCATATGTGCATATCAAGTATTATATAACATGCTTTAATGAAATATACCTCACCCTCAGTTTTAACTTGTATACGTAGCTTCAGCAACTGCACTCACAACGTCCCACCATCCATGTGAGATAGCAAAGTAACTGACTGGCAACATCCTTGTAACCACCTGGGATACCATAGCTTCTATCTAGTAATACCATAAAAACTATATATAATACCACATAAAAACATAAAAAATACCATAGCAACCAATTAGAATCACTGTGGCAACCACTTGAACAAGAAGTGCTACCATGTCCCAACATCCTAGCAACCTCCTCAGGTACCACAGCAAGAACCTAGCAACCATCTGAGAATGGTTTAAGCTGTGCAATGACTCTGAAATACATTCTGGAAAAGCTTATAATATAAATATAGGATAATTACATTGTACTAATTATGTAATCAATGTTAATTAAGTAGGAACAGTCCAATAATTACAAATAATAAAATATTTCCACAGTTTAGGCAGAATGCAGGTGTTTATAATTAATTTAATATACAGTATTGTATTGTGGTCATATGTGCATATCAAGTATTATATAACATGCTTTAATGAAATATACCTCACCCTCAGTTTAAAACTGAGCTAATCACCTGTTCATTGCAACTAATCACAACTTCAGTGACGATTGTGAAAACATGAAACATGTCAATTGTCGGTCTTGACTCAGTCTTGACTAGTCCTAGTCTTGGACTGGGTTTTAACAATGGTGGTCTTGATTATGAGCCTGTATTTGATACCGTCGCCATCCAGAGAAAAACTTATATCACTATTTTTGTTGATTTCTATTTTCCTACATCATTCAAACATTGTGTAAATAGAAACGCTCCAAAATAGCTTGGAAGAATTTCTGGTTCCATTGACTTCCATTGAAAGTAGAAGGTTTCGGTCCTCACCTGTAAAGTCGTTATTTTGAAGATGTTTGGTTTTCTTAGGACGGCGATGATGCATTACACGCCACTGAAAACGTTTTCTGATAATCGAGGACCCGTACACCAGCTCAGTCCTCAGTCAGGCGTAATGGTGGGATGGTGCTTTAGCAGGGCTTTGGCTTTTGGGGGGGGCACCGAAGAGATTAGGACATTTTAAAGCCCACTCAAAAGGCTGTTTATGCTAATACTGACCTTTGGCTAATCACCCGAGTGTATTGGAGGCCTGTATCGCTGACAGCATGATTAGTTTCACTTAGTGTCTGATAGCGTTGTGTAACAGCTTATGGCTTTATTGATGCTGATATTAGATCCTGAGGGGTTTATTACCCGAGTGCGTTCCTCCACGGTATCGGAGTGCGCTGGGGTTCACGTTTACACTTTGGCTTGTGCCGATGGTGACTTAACCTCAACGCGAGCTCTAATGAATGAGAGGATTCGCTCACGCCAGACGTTCGTTTTTTGCAAAGGATAAAAAGCATGATGACCAGGAAGTCATTTATAGAAGACAAGAGATGGAAGGATCGATCGGCTATGTATCGGCCGATATTTCTCTAATTTATCCGACCCCCGGAGCCGATCGATGGCGTTAAACAAATGAGTCTAATTTCTGTATTTACAGCTAGTGTTTCATCCAGGAAGAGGAGCCCTCCAGCCAGCTCCCAGCAAATCCTATCTGAACCACTAGGTGGAAACACATATCCTTTCATTTTCCACAGACTGACTAAAGCAGCGGCATCACGATAACAGTTTACGATGTTCACAGCATGTGCTGATAGCAATCAAAACAATATACAAATACAATCAAATAACCCAGAAACCCGTGCAGACCAGTTCTGATCGGTACGAAAAGTACAGCAGTACATTTAATGATTACAGATTTAGTTTAAAATAACAGAGTCTAGTGGAGTTGGGCTTGTTCTAGTGGAGTTGGGCTTGTTCTAGTGGAGTTGGGCTTGTTCTAGTGGAGTTGAGGTTGTTCTAGTGGAGATAAGGTTGTTCTAGTGGAGTTGGGCTTGTTCTAGTGGAGTTGGGCTTGTTCTAGTGGAGTTGAGGTTGTTCTAGTGGAGTTAAGGTTGTTCTAGTGGAGTTGGGGTTGTTCTAGCAGGGTTGGGGTTGTTCTAGTGGAGTTGGGGTTGTTCTAGTGGAGTCAAGGTTGTTCTAGTGGAGTTAAGGTTGTTCTAGTGGAGTTGGGGTTGTTCTAGTGGAGTTAAGGTTGTTCTAGTGGAGTTAAGGTTGTTTTAGTGGAGTTGGGGTTGTTCTAGTGGAGTTAAGGTTGTTCTAGTGGAGTTAAGGTTGTTCTAGTGGGGTTGGGGTTGTTCTAGTGAAGTTAAGGTTGTTCTAGCGGAGGTAAGGTTGTTCTAGCGGAGTTAAGGTCGTTCTAGTGGAGTTAAGGTTGTTCTAGTAGAGTTGGGGTTGTTCTAGTGGAGTTAAGGTTGTTCTAGTGGAGTTAAGGTTGTTCTAGTGGGGTTGGGGTTGTTCTAGTGAAGTTAAGGTTGTTCTAGCGGAGGTAAGGTTGTTCTAGCGGAGTTAAGGTTGTTCTAGTGGAGTTGGGCTTGTTCTAGTGGAATTGGGCTTGTTCTAGTGGAGTTGAGGTTGTTCTAGTGGAGTTGGGCTTGTTCTAGTGGAGTTAAGGTTGTTCTAGTGGAGTTGGGCTTGTTCTAGTGGAGTTGGGCTTGTTCTAGTGGAGTTGAGGTTGTTCTAGTGGAGTTAAGGTTGTTCTAGTGGAGTTAAGGTTGTTCTAGTGGAGTTGGGCTTGTTCTAGTGGAATTGGGCTTGTTCTAGTGGAGTTGAGGTTGTTCTAGTGGAGTTAAGGTTGTTCTAGTGGAGTTAAGGTTGTTCTAGCGGAGTTAAGGTTGTTCTAGTGGAGTTAAGGTTGTTCTAGTGGAGTTAAGGTTGTTCTAGTGGAGGTAGGGTTGTTCTAGTGGAGTTAAGGTTGTTCTAGTGGAGGTAGGGTTGTTCTAGTGGAGTTAAGGTTGTTCTAGTGGAGTTAAGGTTGTTCTAGTGGGGTTGAGGTTGTTCTAGTGGAGTTAAGGTTGTTCTAGTGGAGTTAAGGTTGTCCTAGTGGAGTTGGGGGTTGTTCTGTAGACCCCTGTGGTATGGCCTAAGCTCTTATCATTATTAGAATTTATTTCTTACATTACTTTTACTTTAATACTTTGAGTAGTTCTGGAAGCAATACTTTTACACTTTTACTGAGTAAAAAGCCTCAGTTGATACTTCAACTTCTACAGAAGTATGTTTAAACCCTAGTATCTATACTTCTACCTGAGTAATGAATGTGAATACTTTTAAAACCTTTGATGAACTTCAAACTGGCCCACATAACTCCACATAAACACTTCTTCTACTTAAAATTCTTTTTAAAAACTGCTTCCAACACAGAAACAGCGTGCAGTCCCAGAGTGGATGCAACCGTACTGGATCCTGACCTCGAGTAAGACCCCTCCTGTGATGTGCACTGCACTGTTAACCCCTAGCCCACTGCTACGAGAGGCTAGTAGGCCTGGTGGATGTGGTAAAGCCATGCTTTCCGAGCCCACCAGCCATCTCCAACGTAAAGCTTTGAATATTCACCCTCCCAGAGTATCTCTAGTGGTGAGGCAGCTCCAGTGTTCTCTCTCGTTCTGCTTCTGTTTATATCTCTTCTTCTTTGGTTGCTGCTGAACGTGGTTCTTGTTGACGGTGCTCGCTCACCAGGAGCTTCAGCCATCGCTGTGTTTACTGTTCTTTTATTGGCTGCCTGTTCTTTAATGATCTAACCGGGAGCAGCACCTTCCCCATGACGGGGTCGTAAGATAATCCTTTATTAGTCCCACAGTGTTACAACAGCAAAGGGATAGCAACACACTCAGTACAAACAATAGATAAATAAAACAGTACAGTATATACAATATAAATAATAAAAAATCAATAAACTCTTAAGATTGTATTTGCAAATAATTGCACGTTGCTTATGAATTGCACAGAAGTAATGAAAAAAATAATATTTTTTCAGTGTAACATAATATAATTATATAACTGTGTAGTGTTTGTGCACTGTAAACCCGGATAAGTTGATGGTACTTAAAGTGTTTGGGGAAAGTGATTACCTTAAAATATTTGAGTAATGTAAACTAAAGAAAATCTAATGGTTTGAGTAAAATCAACTTAAATATCAAATAGACTGGAAGTGATCATTTGAGTTGAATACAATAAAATCTAAATTGTTTGTACTAAAAATATTTAGTAAAATCAACCCTGCTGACCATTTAATTCAACTCAACATTGAGTTTCCTGTAATCAGAATTAAGTTAACTTAAAACTAGTCTCTATAAAAAGCTGATGTTCTCCTACATCAAAAGAACACAAACAGCAGTTAAATTTAGTTTAATTTTATTTAAAATTACATCACTGGGATCATCTAGGATGATCCTGACTCTTGAAGGGTTCAGTAGTGATGACTGGTTTTGATTGGTCTAGTTAGAATACTGTTTATCTTACAATAATTCTTAAATACAGTTTAAACATTGAAATGATAAAAACACAGTAAATTACATTTTCTAACTTTAGATCAGCATCAACTGCAGAACAACAGTTTTACACCACTTGAACACGGAAAACAACTTACCAAGTTCCAGAATGAGAAAAAGAGAGGGAAGATGGCGGCTTGGTTAATTGTAGTCCTCTGTAGTTCTTCAAGAAAAGAAAACAATGGAGAAAATGTCCACTGTAGAGAAATCCCAGCACTACAGAGTTTCTGTCCGAGGAAAAGAAGTTAAACTCAGAAAACACCAAATCTCACAGTGAAAATAGAAAAAGACTTCAAAACCTTTACAAGCTCCACTAAACAACTCAAACTAGTCTAGACTGAACTGACCAATGAGAATCTGGCAAGGTGCTACAGGGGCGTGGTCCAAACTAAAACCTGATGTTTGAAGTTTGTTCAACTTAAAAATATTAGTGTACTCAGTTCTTCTTTCAAAATAGTAGAACATACTAGAACTTTAGTTTTTAAGAAATCAGTACACAAACTCTTTACACACAAACTAGTTACTGTTAACAGTATATATATATATATATATATATGGTTGCTTGTATACTTATAATATAAACTGGGACTCGTTTATTCAATTGTTTGCTGCCTTGTTTACAAATAGAAACCACATATAAAAGAAGCGTCACTAGTTGTAGCATCTGGTGGAGCTCAAAGAGCATATGGTAGGTTTTGGGCGTATGTGGGAAGTGAGTCATGAGCGTGCGAGGATTATGTGTGTGAGCGTCACTGAGCTGCTCTCTGGCTTCCTGTGTGCCAAAGGTGAGATTAGCTTCAGGACACAGGATAGAGCTTTAAGCCAAAACACCAAAGCTGGACTGGAACGTGAGGCCATACCAGGAGTCCAGAACCTGGACGAGCAAAGCGCTCCCAGTGCCGAGGAATAGGCCAGCCACAAACAGAGCCCGGAGCTGAAGGGGACCATCAGCCTGGCTCAGTAGCCAAGTTCCTATTGACACCTAAAGGGAAAGCATCAGGCATTGGCTGTACTGTCCCAAAACAGGACTACATATTTATTTATTTCTAAAATAGCTATTAAATTAAAGGTAGGAATATATTCTTGGGTCCAAGGAATGCTGAACTTCAGCATGAACATTGATCTACGCATTTCTGGTGTAGCCCAAACGTTTTTTGCCCTCTTTCTGTTTCTGCAGCAATTCTTATATCAAATGTTTGATTGTTCATCTCAATATAATAACGAATATTTCTATAGTTCAACTCTGGCTTCAGATCTGAACTCAATGTTTCTTTCAATCCTAACTCTGTGAGAAGACAAAGTAAGAAGAACATATCGCCGCTGTCCAATGAAAAACTCTTGATTTTGTCGATTTTGAGTTTTCTGCATCATTTGAACACACCAACAGTTGTTTACATTGTGTGAAAATGTCACGATGAATAGACCAATAGAAGTGCTACAAAACAGCTTTGAAAAAAATCTGGTTCTATTGACTTGCATTGAAAGTAAAGTATGTTTTTGTTCCCTCCTGTGAAGTTCTTTTTCATTAGACAGCAACGATTTGCAAATCAAACACTAAACCAACTTCTAGCGGGGTTGGGGTTGTACATTCCATGTACCCAGAGCTAGTTTGGAAATGATCTCCTGCCTCAAGTGCCAAGATGAGTTTTCTCCGTGGGGTGTCGGTTCTCACCCTCAAAGATAGGGTGAGGGGCTCGAGCATACGGGGAAGGCTCCTCCACATTGAGTGGAACCAGTTGAAATAACAGGAAATTGGCTATATTTGCCAAATGAAGACTATATTATTATAACAAGGCTTTATGAACTCATTAGCTGTTAGATTATTGGCTATAAAGTCAAGTTTATTTGTGTAGCACTTTTTACAACGATGTTGTCTCAAAGCAACTTTACAGAGTTTTGAAAACAGACAGTTACAACATATACCCCCCCAGTGAACAAGCCAGAGGCAACAGTGGCAAGAACACCTCCCTCAGACTGGAGGAAGAAACCTTGGGAGGAACCAAGACTCACAAGGGGAGACCCGTCCTCCACTGATCAAACAGTATTTACAGTTTAATAAACTAAACACCAAAGAAAAGAGTCTCTGTTTGAAATCTGGATAGTAAAGCTTTAGAAGCTGCACAGGTAGAGGCAGTCTCTGGCTGAGGCAGTCTCTGGCTGAGGCAGTCTCTGACTGAGGCGGTCTCTGACTGAGGCGGTCTCTGACTGAGGCGGAGTCTTTATGTAAAGTGGGCGTGAGCTGAAACAGTCCCATCCTATCTCAATGCTGGTACATCTGGATGGTACAGTCATGTAACTGAGGGTGTAGCAGTTGAACAGGTGAGCTGGCTGGTGATGGTGGGGAGGAGGTCCTGATGGTCAGTCCTCCAAAAGCATTCACCAGACGGGAGGACAGTCATTACCTCAGGGGTGTCGGGAGCCCGATTATACGAGGGGGAGGCTCAGAGTAGAGGAACCAGTTGAGGTGGTTCGGGCTTCTGGTTAGGACATCTACTAGATGTCTCCCTGTGGAGGAGACCGGATGAAGACCCGCCTGGACCGCATAATAGGAAATTTGACCCTCTCATCTTCGGCCGATGATGTGTAGGCTACCTTTAAGAAGAACAAGCCAGTTCAAACCTCTGTATAATTGTTAGCCTGCTAGACTAAACTTCACTTCAACAGTTCCTTTCATGTTTCTGCCTGGACCCCCGAGACATCCCCCTCCATTGATTTAGCCTCAAGCAAATATAGTTGTAGTTTAAACATAGAGTTATGGTGAACCACTGTGGCTGTAATCAACCGTGTGGAACCGTGTGTAGAACCTTTGAAGTTTAAGAGCAAACTTTCTCTATTCCAGACCTTCTGGAGGTGCCCCTCGGTCAGAATCAGCCCACCTGTGTAATGATAAGCAAATGAAAACAGCTCATGTTTAAATTCCAGGTCAAAGGATTCACACATGACTCTGAATGCTGAACATCTGAAGCTCCAGTATGAATTATGGATTTGTTTCATTCTGATTTGCTCATCGTGATTAATTTCTGAGTTTTATATGCAGATATGATCGTATGACATAATTTTCTTGTGGTTTTTAAGTTTGCGTGATGCATGAACATTGGAGGGTATCAACTTCTATTACTCTCTAGCTACGGTGACCTCCACAGCGCCTCCTAGTGACCATTCAGGCAGATCATTTTCTCTATTACTTTAAACCATTGTTGGGGCTCTATGTTGAGCTGCTAGTGAGCAATGATTGCAAAGCCCTGAACCATCCTTAATATCGAAATTTCACGAAATTCACGTCATACATTGAATTAAAAACCAAGATTGCTGTGAAACTCACACGCGTTGGGTTTTCTGGCTGCTCAGAAACGGAATTCAAACATATATTTGGCTCTAGTCTTCGTTTATGAAACCGATTTATCTTTCAAGCCTTCAGTTCTTATGTGTTTCATCCTCTTCAGGCAGCCAATGGGGTGATTCCCATCCCGCTACACGGCTCTGAACTTCTCCCCGGCTTCTTTGTGTCGGCTCGCTCCAGATAAACTGTATAAATTCGATAGCCGCAGGGCGGCGAGGCCAGCTGCCCTTCTAACAGTCTGATACATATTTATTAGCGCATTAGAATAGCGTGCTGGCTTCATGTGTGCCAGTAAAGGAAGAGCGGACGCTCTGGAGATCCGGAGAACGACAGAGTGGAGGACTCTGATCCACTGGATGTGGATTTCTGGGTGATGATACGCTTTCCTCAGCATATCACAGCTATTCTCACGGCCCCCAAAACCAAGACCGCTTACTGGCCAGTTCATTAACTACACCGACCCCACTTTATATAAAGTGTTTACAATAACTGTGTAATTACACATTAATGACAATATGTAACAACAATGTAACTACTAGTGATGTAGCCACTGTTACAGATTTATTACAGCAGTACAGCTTATGTAATTACACATGTTTGGTTTTTACTCATGTAATTACATTGTATCTTGATAGTTGTAACAGTATATTTACACTTATGTAACTACACATGGCTATTTTAGTCCCACTTCATAATATGTTACTACAATCTATATAGATTGTGTAATTACACAAGAACAACACATGTAACCATAGTGATTAGCCGCTGTTACAGATGCTTATGTAATAACACATGCATATATATTTCTTATTTTTACTCTCATGTAATTACATGAGAGTATATTAATAGTTGTAATAGCATATTCTCTCTCATGTAATAACACAGTAGTAATACCATAAGTGTTATTTCGTTTGTTATTAGACGGGAACCTTTTTTGGTCCCGCTTCATATTTAGTGTCTGTAATAACTGTGTAATTATACATGAACAACACATGTAACCGCTAGTGATGTAGCCACTGTTACGGCTGTACAGCTTATGTAATAACACATACATATCAATTTCTTTTTTGCCTTGTGTAATTACATAAGAGTATCTTAATAGTTGTAATAGCAAATTCTCTAACATGTAATAACACATTGGTAATAACATAAGTGTAATTACGTTTGTTATCAAACTGGAACCATTTTTGGTCCCACTCCATATTTAGTGTCTGTAATAACTGTGTAATTACACATGAACAACAATGTAACTACTTGTGATGTCGCCACTGTTACAGATGGATTACAGCAGTACAGCTTATGTTATAACACATGAATATGAATTTCTTTTTTTACCCTTATGTAATTACATAAGAGTATCTTAATAGTGGTAACAAAATATTCTCTCTCATGTAATAACACAGTAGTAATAAAATGAGTGTAATTATGTTTGCTACTAGACTGGAACCATTTTTGGACCCACCTCATATTTAGTGTCTCTAATAACTATGTAATAACACATTGTTAATGAAATGAATGTAATTACTTTTGTAATCAGTTTTTTATTCAGAAGCATTCAATAACATACATTAAAATATTATTTACAACTGAATAATTACAATCCTTTCTGTTTTTCCATTCCAACCCTCTTCCAATTATTAGTTCTTATATTTAAAAAAAATAATAATAATAGTAAATAGAAAATAGTAGATATTTATGTACATACAGTCATAAATGGGAGGGGGGAGGACAAACAAAAACAATCAGTAGTGAAAGGAATCAAAGAGCAAAAACAAAAAAAGACAAAAAAATTAAAATGCTGTATCAATGTACTATATAAATATGCTATAACATTGTAACCACGTTTCACTATAAACTGTTAAGTAGTGTGACTGTTTAATATTATACATTAAAATATTATTTACAACTGAATATTTACAATCTTTTCTGTTTTTTTCCCTTCCAACCCACCTCCAATTATAATTTCTTTTGTTAAAATAATAACAATAATAATAATAATAATAATGATAATAATAATAATAATAATAATAATAATAATAATAATAATAATAATAATAGTAAATAGAAAATAGTAGAAACTTATGTACATACAGTCCTAAATGGGGGGAAGGACAAACAAAAACAATCAAATCAGAGAGCCAAAACCAAAATAGATAAAAATAAATAAATAAAAAAATAAAAAATAAAGAACAGAAAAGAAAAACAGAACTTTTCTAGTGCTATAACATTGTAACAATGTTTCACTATAAACTGTTATGTAATGCCTAATTATTAATACAGTTACACTCATGTAATAACACATGAGTAATAACATGCTATTATAACTTTCAATATACTTTTATGTAATAAAAATAAAAAGAAAAATTGACACACGTGTGTAATTACATAAGCTGTATTACTCTAATCCATCTATAACAGTGGCTACATCACTAGTAATTACATGTTCTGTTCATATGTAACTAAGCATATTATTACATATACTTAATATGAAGTGACCATACAGGAGCTCTTCTTACAGACTGTAGTTCATCTGATTCTCTGTATACTTTATTACTCTGTTCTTTAATGATCAGGACCCCCACAGGACCACCACAGAGCAGATACTATTAGGGAGGTGGATCATTCTCAGCACTGCAGTGACACTGACATGGTGGTGTTGTGTTAGTTAGTGTGTGTTGTGCTGGTGTGAGTGGATCAGACACCTCAGTGTCACTGCTGGACTAAGAATCATCGTCCACCAACCAAAACTATCCAGACAGCAGTCTCCTGTGGGCGGCGTCCTGTGTCCACTGATGAAGGACTAGAGGAAGACAAACTGTGCAGCAGCAGATGAGCTACTGTCTCTGACTTTACATCTACAAGGTGGACCAGCAAGTAGTAGGAGTGTTTGATAGAGTGGACAGTGAGTGGACAGTGAGTGGACACAGTGTGTAAACACTCCAGCAGCAGCCTAAAGTTGTTCCTGCTTTGTGTTGTGAACTGTCAGAGAGGACGCGAGCGCTAATTTGTTTCGTCCCGTCGTTATCTCCCACGTCTTGCCTCATTTGCATACCTCTCCGCTCGCCTGACGTCTCTTTCTCGTCTCTGAGTTATTCTCTGCATGTCCTCCTTCCTGACTAAGTTCATATCACACCTACTCAGTTTCATTCTGTGGAATTAGAAACGGAAACATCAGAACTAAGACATGTGTCTTCATTAACCCTTTAATGCACAAGCTAAGCAAACCTAAGCTTAGTATTATAAACTGTATTAGTAAACAAGTAGTAATAGCATAATAAATAAAAGCATAACATTTAAAAGCAAGATAATTTGTAAGGTTTGCAAATTAGTTCTAAAGCATTTGTTAAGTAATGAGTTCATTAATTAATTAATTGTTGTCGTAATTGAACTGTCTATATGTGACATTAGAGATAAAGGTAAGATCCATAAGCAGACTGTTTTATTGAAAATGTTGAAATGCAATGAGCAGTGTTCTTTTAGATAGATAGATAGATAGATAGATATATAGATAGATAGATAGATAGATATATAGATAGATAGATAGATAGATAGATCTTTATTGATTGAAATTAAGATCTTAGCTGGGTGGAGACGTGATCGCCAGGAAACCAGAGGAGCTCGGACTGGAGACTCCAGGCTTTGGTTTCCTGTAAGAACAGAAATGGAGCCGAGACCCTAACGAGAGTAGGGTGGAGTTAGTGAACACCCGTGTGGCGTGGCCTGACTGGCTGCTGGGGGTGGTAGATTTAGCTTGAACTGGTGTGACTAGTGAAAGTTGGACTTGGTGGGCCATGGCGTGGCATGGAGACAGATGACTTGGCTTGACTGGACCTGGCTGAGTAAGGTGTTGGCCTAGCTTAGCTTGGTTTGCACGTCTGAATGGTACTAACAATACCAGGTGCTGTGGTGAAGGGATTCTGTAGGGAGCAGGTGATGAGAGACAGGTGTAGTGTGTTTTAAGCAAATTAGTATACTGGGGACAGGGACCTCTGGTGGCGCTGAGCAGGATTGCTTACAATTATAATAAAGAATATGGACAGATACTAATAATCTGAATACTCAATGAGCAGACATGCTTGTAAACACTCATGTTTCATAGACTGAGGACTTGAGGATGCTGTAGCTTTATATTAATTTCATTGGCTCAGAAGTAATACAGCTATAATAATAATAATAATAATAATAATAATAATAATAATTATAATAATAATAATAATAATAATTATACATTTAATTTTGAAGTGCCTTTCTCAAAGACACTGTACAAAATGTAAAAAAAGAGAAGATGCTTACAAATATAGACAAGACAGAAATATACATAAAATTCAAAATTCAAAATATTACGGATGTCAGGTGGGAGGGAGTTCCAGAGTTTGGGATACATATATATGAACACTATATAGAACCTGTATAAATGTAATGCTGCCAGAACAGAAGGAGTCTATACTTTTAATGTAAGTCAATAGAACCAGATTGAATTCCAAGCTATTTTGGATTTAAATTTCTATTGGTCCATTCATTATGAAATTTTCATACAATGTTAACAGCAGCTGCTGCGTTTAAATGATAAATTAAAAATTTTAAACATTTTTAAAATGTTTTTCTTTGGACAGTCATGATATGACCTAATAATCTACAAACACAGGTTCTAATGAATAAACTTTAAATAAGAATAAACAACTTTAGCCTCCAAAATTGTAACTTTACAGGAGAAGGAACAAATCATATTCACTTCTAATTTAAGTTAATGGAACCAGACTTTTGGTTGCTATAGCTTTATATTAATTTCAATGACTCAATGATGAACTGCAATAAAGCTATAAACACTATATAGAACCTGTATGAATGTAATGCTGCTAATACAGGAGAAGTTTCTACTTTTAATGTAAATCAATAGAACCAGATTAAATTCCAAGCTATTTTGGATTTACATTTCTATTGGTCTATTCATCATGAAATTATCAATTATCATACAATGTTAACAGCACCTGCTGCGTTTAAATGATAAATTAAAAATAGACAACAATGGAGATGGACATGTTCTTCTTTGGACAGTGACGATATGACCTAATAATCTACTAATACAGGTTATAATGAATAAAGCTTAATGCCCAATGAATTGTCAATTAGAAATGTTTAATTTGGGCTTAATTAAGAAGTAATAAGACCTTATTAAACTCTGAGTGTGTATTTCTTACAATGAAGTGATGCGATTTTAAAATCTTTTATTGCTGCAGTTGGAATAAAACAACCTTGAATCTTTTGGTCCATTCATCATGAAATTTGCACAGCATGTTAAGAGCAAGAGTCAGTTTCAAATCATGGCAAAAAGTGAAAAATGGTAAAAAATTGAACTAATGAGATTTTAGCGAGACAAGTGATATACGAGGCATCAAACTGTTGTTTTCCAGTCGGGCGTGTTTCTCACCGTAGGAGCTCATGTGTATATGGTTGAAGTTGTAGAATATTAAACTATTACTCATGAGACAAGAATCAACATGACTTGTCGTTCATAAGAAGTTCTGAACGGCCGCCTCGTGCAGCTTATGGATGCAAGTAACTCAAATAACTGAAGTCGTCCTAGGAGAGGAAATCAAATCTCAGGACTACCTGCCATAAATCAGGAGGAAATTGCAACATCTCTGAGGGCAAACACCAGCGCACGCCTTCACTCGCTTCTCCTCAAACATTAGCATTTCTTCCTCCCGCGGCAGCCGTGCAGACTGCATTAGCCTCAGGATTTCAATCAGCTGAGCAGCCCAGACGCTAATTCTCTTCTTATTCTTCAGTTAATCAGGAGTATGTACTGTAGTACTCTGTAGAATAAATACTAAAGTATCTCTCTAGAGCAGCTTATAATGCTTTAGCTGAAGTTCTGAGCTGGTCTTTATGTTCTTACTGGGTTTTATCTAAAATTCTGAGCTGATCTTTATGTTCTTACTGGGTTTTATCTAAAATTCTGAGCTGATCTTTATGTTCTTACTGGGTTTTATCTAAAATTCTGAGCTGATCTTTATGTTCTTACTGGGTTTTAGCTGAAGTTCTGAGCTGATCTTTATGTTCTTACTAGGTTTTAGCTGAAATTCTGAACGGATCTTTAAGCTTAAGTTCTGAGCTGGTCTTTATGTTTATACTGAGTTTTATCTAAAGTTCTGCAGTAGTGTGTTTGACAAATGCACGTATATTATATGTATCTTATCTGTAATCTCTATTTAAAAAAATAACAAATTAAATGTGGTGCATGTAAATGTTTCGAAACCCTATTATATTAGTACTTAGTAACTCTCCCTATGACAGCCTTCACAGCTTATTAACACTCTCGCCTTCCAGCAGTCAGGAGTTTTACTATTTTTGTTTGAGAAATTTTTATCACCTCATTCAATGTCATCACTTTAGTACAGCTACAGGAACTCTTTGTCAAAGTGCAAGTTTTTTTTTCATGGTGGTCTATTTTTAGTTAGTATATACCCAGTAAGAACACACACACACACACACACACATATATATATATATATATATATATATATATATATATATATATATATATATATATATATATATATATATATATATATATATATATATATATACACTACCGCTCAAAAGTTTAGAATCACTCTAGAATTTCATTTCATGCAATTTTCATGCAATTCACAAACAATATCTTCCATACACTATGTAAGTGTATCAGATGATTTTTAAAGTCTATTTTTGTATAGAGGCTTATTTTACATATAGTCTATTATCAGTAATTCTCAGTCCTTTGTCTAAATCTCCTGGTACGACCACCAATCCAAGTTAAGGATGTTATTGGACTAATTGGTTGTTAGGACACTCTTGCTCAATTGTGATGCACAGCTGAAAAACATTCTACTAATAAGTGAGAATAAAAGGGAGAACAACATTCTAGGTTAGTTTACTATCTGAAGATCAGCAGTTGATGGCTTGCTGACCGACTCACAATGACCAGAAAAAAACAACTTTCTTTAGAGACCCGTCAGTCCATTGTTGTGTTCTATATATATATATATATATATATATATATATATATATATATATATATATATATATATATATATATATATATATATATATATATAGAAATTGTACAATTGGAAATATGAATGAATGCATGTTATATTTCTTTCCTGTGCGAAGATATGATTATATTCTTTTCTCTGGGTGCTGTTTTGGTAAGATGCATGAGTCAATTATAAGCTCACAATATTACTTGGTAGATAAAGTAGAGAGAGAAAGCTGTGCTAGAGAGGTGGTCATTAATTAAGGTGGTATTTGTGTAATAATCATATATATATATATATATATATATATATATATATATATATATATATATATATATATATATATATATATATATATATATATTTGCTGAGCGATAACAGGTTTATACCCAGCCTCAATATAGTCTGATGGGTTGAGAAATTCAGGGTTCGTGGTTCAGGCTTGTTGGTACTTGTTGGGACACCATTTGCATTGTGGGAGAATTTCTTTACAAATGGATTGTTAGAAGGGTGTGTGTGTTGAGGTAGTAAACCAAATTCTCTGGTGTAAAGTAAATGTTTACTTTTGTTATGTCAAAAATTATGAATGCTTTATAGATTTCTAATAAATCAATTTTAATGTATTATGTTTTTTTTTATTCATACAAAGTTGTACCAGAATTGCATTTACACTATATCCGCATTTGGACCATGTGGGTTTAAAGTAGAGATGGAAGGATCGATCGGCTATGTATCAGTATCGGCCAATTTTTAATTAAAATATGTGATCGGTGTTCGGACGATATTTCTCCAGTTTAGCCGATCCCGAGAGCTGATCAATGATGTTTAACAAATGAGCCTAATTTCTGTATTTACAGTTAGCGCTTCGTTAAAACCCTCTCCGGCCAGTTCCCTGCAATTCCTATCTGAACCACTAGGTGGAAACACTTACCCTTTCATTTTCCACAGACTGCAACCAGCGGCCTCGCGAGAACAGTTTATGGCGTTCACAGCATGCGCTGATAGAAAACCTCGCCCGTCTGGCAGTGTTTACAGTATGTTACTTAGACTCATCCAGAGCGTTTTTAAAATTAGTAAAATCAGTGTCTCGTTGGGGACAAAGACATTTAACATACTAATCTGATACAGCATTTCAGAGACACCACACAGCTGAACACAGTGAGTATCAGTAACAGCAGAGCTAGAACACACAGAGCTAACACAAACTAATAACCCAGAAACCCGTACAGACCAGATCTGACCGGTACGAACAGAACAGCAGCAGTAATTCAATATTCTACATTTAATGATTACAGATTTAGTTTAAAATAACAGAGTCTGAGTTTAATGATAGCAGTTTTTACTGTATTTATTTAATTATCTTTTTTAGTTTAAAATTAAGGGTCTAAATGTAATGATTGCAGTATTGGAGATATTTGTTTGATGTTCTTTGTTTATTTACTGTAAATTTTGTTAAAAATATTATGCTGTTTCACATTTAAAATGGTAATAAACAGTTTAGACCATGTTTCATGACTTGCTTGAGCTAATAACTACATGTAGCCCTGCTGTGGCATATAGCCCCGCCCTCTTTCGGTGTCGGCTATCGGATGTTTGCGCTGAAAGGTGATCTGCAATCGCAATCGGCCTCAAGAACGCTGATCGGTTTATCTCTTGTTTAAAGGGTTTAAGGGCTCAGTTCTAATATCTTGATGCAAAGATATCATCGCTGTCCAAAGAAAAACCTGAATTTTTCTATATTATTTAAACACGACAGCTGTTTCATGATGAACCGACCAATAGAAATGCTCCAAAATCATTTGGAATGAAACCTCTTCACAATGACTTGATACTATGTTGAAGAGACTGTTTTTCTTTGGACCACAGTGATACACAATTCATATTTGTTTAGATTCAACCAATATATTTAATAGGTGCCATAAAAAGATTAATGTTGATTTAACTGCTACTCAAAGAAACAGGTCATTGGCTGGCAGTGTTCAGACCCCCTGCAGAGGTTCGTTCCACCACCTGGGGGCCGGGACAGAAAGATCAAGCTGAGCTGTAATTGAATGCTCATGGGTTGTCAGGTACACGGTGGGACGTTTGCCAGTAGGTAAGGAGGGACTGGTCCAGTGTTGGCTTCACAGGCAAGAATCAGGGCTGCAAATCTGATAGTGGCATCAACAGGAACCCAAAGAAGGTCACTCGGGGGTGCATTGATATCTCAGGAAGGCAAGCTGGGCTGCTTCATTCTGGAACAAGACCAAAGAGTAGAGAGTTGCAGTAGTTGCCAAGATGACAAGGGGCTTAACAAGAACCCTGGAGAGAAAGGGTGGAAGTTATAGTGGAGAAACCTGCATGAGTGGGTCTGCTTTCCAGAAAAAAACCAAACATAAATGAGTCTTACTGGGTTTAGCTGAAGTTCTGAACTGATCTTTATGTTCTTACTGGGTTTAGCTGAAGTTCTGAACTGATCTTTATGTTCTTACTGGGTTTAGCTGAAGTTCTGAACTGATCTTTATGTTCTTACTGGGTTTAGCTTAAGTTCTGAACTGATCTTTATGTTCTTACTGGGTTTAGCTGAAGTTCTGAGCTGATCTTTATGTTCTTACTGGTCTTTATGTTCTTACTTGGTTTTAGCTGAAGTTCTGAGCTGGTCTTTATGTTCTTACTGGGTTTGCTAAAATTCTGAGCTGATCTTTATGTTCTTACTGGGTTTAGCTGAAGTTCTAAGCTGGGCTTTATGTTCTTACTGGGTTTTAGCTGAAGTTCTGAGCTCATATTTATGTTCTTACTGGGTTTGCTAAAATTCTGAGCTGACCTTTATGTTCTTACTGGGTTTAGGTGAAGTTCTGAGCTGGGCTTTATGTTCTTACTGGGTTTTAGCTAAAGTTCTGAGCTCATATGTATGTTCTTACTGGGTTTGCTAAAATTCTGAGCTGACCATTATGTTCTTACTGTGTTTAGGTGAAGTTCTGAGCTGGGCTTTATGTTCTTACTGGGTTTTAGCTAAAGTTCTAAGCTCATATGTATGTTCTTACTGGGTTTGCTAAAATTCTGAGCTGACCTTTATGTTCTTACTGGGTTAAGCTGAAGTTCTGAGCTGACCTTTATGTTCTTACTGGGTTTTAGCTGAAGTTCTGAGCTGGTCTTTATGTTCTTACTGGGTTTGCTAAAATTCTGAGCTGATCTTTATGTTCTTACTGGGTTAAGCTGAAGTTCTGAGCTGGTCTTTATGTTCTTACTGGGTTTTAGCTGAAGTTCTGAGCTGGTCTTTATGTTCTTACTGGGTTTGCTAAAATTCTGAGCTGATCTTTATGTTCTTACTGGGTTTAGCTGAAGTTCTGAGCTGGTCTTTATGTTCTTACTGGGTTTGCTAAAATTCTGAGCTGATCTTTATGTTCTTACTGGGTTTAGCTTAAGTTCTGAGCTGGGCTTTATGTTCTTACTTGGTTTTAGCTGAAGTTCTGAGCTGGTCTTTATGTTCTTACTGGGTTTGCTAAAATTCTGAGCTGATCTTTATGTTCTTACTGGGTTTTAGCTAAAGTTCTTAGCTCATATGTATGTTCTTACTGGGTTTGCTAAAATTCTGAACTGATCTTTATGTTCTTACTGGGTTTAGCTGAAGTTCTGAACTGATCTTTATGTTCTTACTGGGTTTAGCTGAAGTTCTGAGCTGATCTTTATGTTCTTACTGGGTTTAGCTTAAGTTCTGAACTGATCTTTATGTTCTTACTGGGTTTAGCTGAAGTTCTGAGCTGGTCTTTATGTTCTTACTTGGTTTTAGCTGAAGTTCTGAGCTGGTCTTTATGTTCTTACTTGGTTTTAGCTGAAGTTCTGAGCTGGTCTTTATGTTCTTACTGGGTTTGCTAAAATTCTGAGCTGATCTTTATGTTCTTACTGGGTTTAGCTGAAGTTCTAAGCTGGGCTTTATGTTCTTACTGGGTTTTAGCTGAAGTTCTGAGCTCATATTTATGTTCTTACTGGGTTTGCTAAAATTCTGAGCTGACCTTTATGTTCTTACTGGGTTTAGGTGAAGTTCTGAGCTGGGCTTTATGTTCTTACTGGGTTTTAGCTAAAGTTCTGAGCTCATATGTATGTTCTTACTGGGTTTGCTAAAATTCTGAGCTGACCATTATGTTCTTACTGTGTTTAGGTGAAGTTCTGAGCTGGGCTTTATGTTCTTACTGGGTTTTAGCTAAAGTTCTAAGCTCATATGTATGTTCTTACTGGGTTTGCTAAAATTCTGAGCTGACCTTTATGTTCTTACTGGGTTAAGCTGAAGTTCTGAGCTGACCTTTATGTTCTTACTGGGTTTTAGCTGAAGTTCTGAGCTGGTCTTTATGTTCTTACTGGGTTTGCTAAAATTCTGAGCTGATCTTTATGTTCTTACTGGGTTAAGCTGAAGTTCTGAGCTGGTCTTTATGTTCTTACTGGGTTTAGCTGAAGTTCTGAGCTGATCTTTATGTTCTTACTGGGTTTAGCTGAAGTTCTGAGCTGGTCTTTATGTTCTTACTGGGTTTGCTAAAATTCTGAGCTGATCTTTATGTTCTTACTGGGTTTTAGCTAAAGTTCTTAGCTCATATGTATGTTCTTACTGGGTTTGCTAAAATTCTGAGTTGATCTTTATGTTCTTACTGGGTTTAGCTAAAGTTCTGAACTAATCTTTATGTTTTTACTGGGTTTTAGCTGAAGTTCTGAGCTCATATTTATGTTCTTACTGGGTTTGCTAAAATTCTGAGCTGATCTTTATTTTCTTATTGTGTTTAGCTGAAGTTCTGAGCTGGTCTTTATGTTCTTACTGGGTTTGCTAAAATTCTGAGCTGATCTTTATGTTCTTACTGGGTTTAGCTGAAGTTCTGAACTGATCTTTATGTTCTTACTGATTTTTAGCTGAAGTTCTGAGCTGATCTTTGTGTTCTTACTGATTTTTAGCTGAAGTTCTGAGCTGATCTTTATGTTCTTACTGGGTTTTAGCTAAAGTTCTGAGCTCATATTTATGTTCTTACTGGGTTTGCTAAAATTCTGAGCTGACCTTTATGTTCTTACTGTGTTTAGGTGAAGTTCTGAGCTGTTCTTTATGTTCTTACTGGGTTTTAGCTAAAGTTCTGAGCTCATATGTATGTTCTTACTGGGTTTGCTAAAATTCTGAGTTGATCTTTATGTTCTTACTGGGTTTAGCTGAAGATCTGAACTAATCTTTATGTTACTGGGTTTTAGCTGAAGTTCTGAGCTGATCTTTATGTTCTTACTGGGTTTGCTAAAATTCTGAGCTGATCTTTATGTTCTTACTGGGTTTAGCTGAAGTTCTGAGCTGGGCTTTATGTTCTTACTGGGTTTTAGCTAAAGTTCTGAGCTCATATGTATGTTCTTACTGGGTTTGCTAAAATTCTGAGTTGATGTTTATGTTCTTACTGGGTTTAGCTGAAGTTCTGAACTAATCTTTATGTTTTTACTGGGTTTTAGCTGAAGTTCTGAGCTCATATTTATGTTCTTACTGGGTTTGCTAAAATTTTGAGCTGATCTTTATGTTCTTATTGTGTTTAGCTGAAGTTCTGAGCTGGTCTTTATGTTCTTACTGGGTTTGCTAAAATTCTGAGCTGATCTTTATGTTCTTACTGGGTTTTAGCTGAAGTTCTGAGCTGATCTTTATGTTCTTACTGATTTTTAGCTGAAGTTCTGAGCTGATCTTTGTGTTCTTACTGATTTTTAGCTGAAGTTCTGAGCTGATCTTTATGTTCCTACTGGGTTTTAGCTAAAGTTCTGAGCTCATATTTATGTTCTTACTGGGTTTGCTAAAATTCTGAGCTGATCTTTATGTTCTTACTGGGTTTAGCTGAAGTTCTGAACTGATCTTTATGTTCTTACTGATTTTTAGCTGAAGTTCTGAGCTGATCTTTGTGTTCTTACTGATTTTTAGCTGAAGTTCTGAGCTGATCTTTATGTTCTTACTGGGTTTTAGCTAAAGTTCTGAGCTCATATTTATGTTCTTACTGGGTTTGCTAAAATTCTGAGCTGATCTTTATGTTCTTACTGGGTTTAGCTGAAGTTCTGAACTGATCTTTATGTTCTTACTGATTTTTAGCTGAAGTTCTGAGCTGATCTTTGTGTTCTTACTGATTTTTAGCTGAAGTTCTGAGCTCATATTTATGTTCTTACTGGGTTTGCTAAAATTTTGAGCTGATCTTTATGTTCTTATTGTGTTTAGCTGAAGTTCTGAGCTGGTCTTTATGTTCTTACTGGGTTCGCTAAAATTCTGAGCTGATCTTTATGTTCTTACTGGGTTTTAGCTGAAGTTCTGAGCTGATCTTTATGTTCTTACTGATTTTTAGCTGAAGTTCTGAGCTGATCTTTGTGTTCTTACTGATTTTTAGCTGAAGTTCTGAGCTGATCTTTATGTTCCTACTGGGTTTTAGCTAAAGTTTTGAGCTCATATTTATGTTCTTACTGGGCTTGCTAAAATTCTGAGCTGATCTTTATGTTCTTACTGGGTTTAGCTGAAGTTCTGAACTGATCTTTATGTTCTTACTGATTTTTAGCTGAAGTTCTGAGCTGATCTTTGTGTTCTTACTGATTTTTAGCTGAAGTTCTGAGCTGATCTTTATGTTCTTACTGGGTTTTAGCTAAAGTTCTGAGCTCATATTTATGTTCTTACTGGGTTTGCTAAAATTCTGAGCTGACCTTTATGTTCTTACTGTGTTTAGGTGAAGTTCTGAGCTTTTCTTTATGTTCTTACTGGGTTTTAGCTGAAGTTCTGAGCTGATCTTTGTGTTCTTACTGATTTTTAGCTGAAGTTCTGAGCTCATATTTATGTTCTTACTGGGTTTGCTAAAATTCTGAGCTGATCTTTATGTTCTTACTGGGTTTAGCTGAAGTTCTGAACTGATCTTTATGTTCTTACTGATTTTTAGCTGAAGTTCTGAGCTGATCTTTGTGTTCTACTGATTTTTAGCTGAAGTTCTGAGCTTTTAGCTGAAGTTCTGAGCTGATCTTTATGTTCCTACTGGGTTTTAGCTAAAGTTTTGAGCTCATATTTATGTTCTTACTGGGCTTGCTAAAATTCTGAGCTGATCTTTATGTTCTTACTGGGTTTAGCTGAAGTTCTGAACTGATCTTTATGTTCTTACTGATTTTTAGCTGAAGTTCTGAGCTGATCTTTGTGTTCTTACTGATTTTTAGCTGAAGTTCTGAGCTGATCTTTATGTTCTTACTGGGTTTTAGCTAAAGTTCTGAGCTCATATTTATGTTCTTACTGGGTTTGCTAAAATTCTGAGCTGACCTTTATGTTCTTACTGTGTTTAGGTGAAGTTCTGAGCTTTTCTTTATGTTCTTACTGGGTTTTAGCTGAAGTTCTGAGCTGATCTTTGTGTTCTTACTGATTTTTAGCTGAAGTTCTGAGCTCATATTTATGTTCTTACTGGGTTTGCTAAAATTCTGAGCTGATCTTTATGTTCTTACTGGGTTTAGGTGAAGTTCTGAGCTGTTCTTTATGTTCTTACTGATTTTTAGCTGAAGTTCTGAGTTGATCTTTGTGTTCTTACTGGGTTTAGCTGAAGTTCTCAGCTGATCTTTATGTTCTTACTGGGTTTTAGCTGAAGTTCTGAGCTGATCTTTATGTTCTTACTGGGTTTGCTAAAATTCTAAGCTGATGTTTATGTTCTTACTGGGTTTAGCTGAAGTTCTGAACTGATCTTTATGTTCTTACTGATTTTTAGCTGAAGTTCTGAGCTGATCTTTGTGTTCTTACTGGGTTTTAGCTAAAGTTCTGAGCTGATCTTTGTGTTCTTACTGATTTTTAGCTGAAGTTCTGAGCTGATCTTTATGTTCCTACTGGGTTTTAGCTAAAGTTCTGAGCTCATATATATGTTCTTACTGGGTTTGCTAAAATTCTGAGCTGATCTTTATGTTCTTACTGGGTTTTAGCTAAAGTTCTGAGCTCATATTTATGTTTTTACTGGGTTTGCTAAAATTCTGAGCTGATCTTTATGTTCTTACTGTGTTTAGGTGAAGTTCTGAGCTTTTCTTTATGTTCTTACTGGGTTTTAGCTGAAGTTCTGAGCTGTTCTTTGTGTTCTTACTGATTTTTAGCTGAAGTTCTGAGCTCATATTTATGTTCTTACTGGGTTTGCTAAAATTCTGAGCTGATCTTTATGTTCTTACTGGGTTTAGCTGAAGTTCTGAACTGATCTTTATGTTCTTACTGATTTTTAGCTGAAGTTCTGAGCTGATCTTTGTGTTCTTACTGATTTTTAGCTGAAGTTCTGAGCTGATCTTTATGTTCCTACTGGGTTTTAGCTAAAGTTCTGAGCTCATATATATGTTCTTACTGGGTTTGCTAAAATTCTGAGCTGATCTTTATGTTCTTACTGGGTTTTAGCTAAAGTTCTGAGCTCATATTTATGTTTTTACTGGGTTTGCTAAAATTCTGAGCTGATCTTTATGTTCTTACTGTGTTTAGGTGAAGTTCTGAGCTGTTCTTTATGTTCTTACTGATTTTTAGCTGAAGTTCTGAGTTGATCTTTGTGTTCTTACTGGGTTTAGCTGAAGTTCTCAGCTGATCTTTATGTTCTTACTGGGTTTTAGCTGAAGTTCTGAGCTGATCTTTATGTTCTTACTGGGTTTGCTAAAATTCTAAGCTGATGTTTATGTTCTTACTGGGTTTAGCTGAAGTTCTGAACTGATCTTTATGTTCTTACTGATTTTTAGCTGAAGTTCTGAGCTGATCTTTGTGTTCTTACTGGGTTTTAGCTAAAGTTCTGAGCTCATATTTATGTTCTTACTGGGTTTGCTAAAATTCTGAGCTGATCTTCATGTTCTTACTGGGTTTAGCTGAAGTTCTGAACTGATCTTTATGTTCTTACTGATTTTTAGCTGAAGTTCTGAGCTGATCTTTATGTTCTTACTGGGTTTTAGCTAAAGTTCTGAGCTCATATTTATGTTCCTACTGGGTTTGCTAAAATTCTGAGCTGATCTTTATGTTCTTACTGGGTTTTAGCTAAAGTTCTGAGCTCATATTTATGTTCTTACTGGGTTTGCTAAAATTCTGAGCTGACCTTTGTGTTCTTACTGTGTTTAGGTGAAGTTCTGAGCTGATCTTTATGTTCTTACTGATTTTTAGCTGAAGTTCTGAGTTGATCTTTGTGTTCTTACTGGGTTTAGCTGAAGTTCTGAGCTGATCTTTATGTTCTTACTGGGTTTTAGCTGAAGTTCTGAGCTGATCTTTATGTTCTTACTGGGTTTGCTAAAATTCTAAGCTGATGTTTATGTTCTTACTGTGTTTAGCTGAAGTTCTGAGCTGTTCTTTATGTTCTTACTGATTTTTATCTGAAGTTCTGAGCTGATCTTTGTGTTCTTTCTGGTTTTAGCTGAAGTTCTGAGCTTATCTTTATGTTCTTACTGGGTTTGCTAAAATTCTGAGCTGATCTTTATGTTCTTACTAGGTTTTAGCTGAAGTTCTGAGCTGATCTTTATGTTCTTACTGGGTTTTAGCTGAAGTTCTGAGCTGATCTTTATGTTCCTACTGGAGAGAAAGGGTGGATGAAATAACAGACATACAGAGGTTGGGAAAGAAAATGACCTGCTCTTCATTTTAACGACATGTTGCTGAGAGTTGAAGCTGAATATGTCAGATACATTAGCACAAAGCTGGTTTATGGCCACTAAACATTTACGGGTATGTGTTTACTTTGAATATTAATAGTGAAAATCAAACCGAAGTGCAAACACATTTCAACTGGAGGTGAAGTAGAAGAAGATCCTGGAAAACACCGAGCAGTAAACAGGATCCCTCTAATGGAGTTGGCCTATCAGCAGGACGCTGGTCATTAAGGCCTGCTGTTTATTGCTGGATAGGCTGTGGTTGGAGAGATGACTAATGGGTGTTTGTCCTCTACTCCGAAGCTGAAATGGTTCTGAAGTGGCTCTGCGTGCATTCTAGGCTCGATTGGCCCTCAATTGCACATTAATGCTGGAGCTGGTTGCTTGAACGAAGTGCTGTTGGCTGGAATGCTCAACCCCAGTCTGGCTGCTCCACTGAATGTCATTCATAAATGGGGTCAGCCCTTCCTCGTCCTCTCTGGCAGTGCTGAAGTGGCGCCTATGTTTTCCCTCTCCTGGAATGTGTGGCATACTGAGTGTAGGGTAGTGCTGGAGGTTTTCTAAATAGATCTCTAACCTTTAGCAGTGATTGAGCTGTTTAGCAGAGATTTAGCAGTCGGAGTGGATACAAGTTAGAAAGTGCGGCTGACATTTAAAACCTCGCTTTGAAAACCTCACCTCCAGCTGAAACTTTTTTAAGGAGTAGATGCATCATGGGAATGGCCATGCTGACCTTGTACCATGCTGCTGAATTGTATTGTAATGACATTGTATGAAGGTCAACGCATCCATCGTCAATAACGAACAACCACCTGGGACAACAAAGTAATCACCCAGTAACAACCCTAATAAAAGTTGGATACCTTACCTCCAGTTCAAACCAGTTCAAGCACCTGGAAAAATTTAATTGATCCTTTGCACCCTAAAAACCACCAATCATAGAAACTATGTTGCAACAAGGTAGCAACCACCTGGAATAACATGCCTAGTAATAACAGATTAACAACCACCTGGAATATCATGCCTAGTAATAACAGATTAACAACCACATGGAAAAACATTCCATGTAATAACACATTAATAACCACCTGGAATAATATGGCTAGTAATAACACATTAATAACCATGTGGAATAACATTCCCTGTAATAACATATTAACAACCACCTGGAGTAATACGGCTAGTAATAACACATTAACAACCACCTGGAGTAATACGGCTAGTAATAACACATTAACCACCACTTGAAATAACATGCCTGGTAATAGCACATTAACCACCACATAGAATAACATTCCCTGTAGTAACAGATTAACCACCACCTGGAATAATACGGCATGGAATAACACATTAACAACCACCTCGAACAACATGTCTAGTAATAACACATTAACAACCACCTGGAATAACATGCCTAGTAATAACACATTAACCACCACATGAAATAACATTCTGTGTAATAATGCATTAACAACCACCTGGAATAAGGTGTATAATAATAACAGATTAACAACCATCTGGAATAACATGCCCAGTAATAACACATTAACAACCACCTAGAATAACATGTCTAGTAATAACACATTAACAACCACCTAGAATAACATGTCTAGTAATAACACATTAATGACCACCTGGAATAACATGTCTAGTAATAACACATTAACAACCACCTGGAATAACATGCCTAGTAATAACACATTAACAACCACCTGGAATAACATGCCTAGTAATAACACATTAACCAACCCATGAAATAACATTCTGTGTAATAACGCATTACCAACCACCTGGAATAAGATGTATAATAATAACAGATTAACCACCACCTGGAATAACATGCCTAGTAATAACATATTAACAACCACCTGGAATAAGATGTATAATAATAACAGATTAACAACCACCTGGAATAACATGCCTAGTAATAACACATTAACAACCACCTGGAATAAGATGTATAATAATAACAGATTAACAACCACCTGGAATAACTTGCCCAGTAACAACATATTAACAACCACCTGGAATAACATGCCTAGTAATAACACATTAACAACCACCTGGAATAAGATGCCTAGTAATAACACATTACCAACCATGCTCACCTGATCCTATTTAATCCAATTAAATAATCCTATCTGTCTGTCTATCTGTCTGTCTGTCTATCTATCTATCTATCTATCTGTCTGTCTGTCTGTCTGTCTATCTATCTGTCTGTCTATCTGTCTGTCTGTCTGTCTGTCTATCTATCTATCTATCTGTCTGTCTGTCTGTCTGTCTGTCTGTCTATCTATCTGTCTGTCTGTCTATCTGTCTGTCTGTCTGTCTGTCTGTCTGTCTATCTATCTGTCTGTCTGTCTATCTGTCTGTCTGTCTATCTGTCTGTCTGTCTGTCTGTCTGTCTGTCTATCTGTCTGTCTATCTGTCTGTCTGTCTGTCTATCTATGCTACTTTGTATGTATGTATTTATGGAACATTGTTGGTGAGAAAAACAAGCTGTTTATAGTCACATGATATTTAAAGTAGATAATGTTTCTATTTAGTCTCTAATGTTCTAAATAGTCTTTGTCCTGCAGAAGTTACAGAGTGTCCACCGTCACCGTAAAAACACATACACACCGCAGGTGGGCTGCCAGTCCTCCCCCGGGGGTCACATCCTTTTCCCCAGAAATGTCAGGGCGGAGAGAGACTCCTCACATCTCCCAACGTCAGTCCTTGCACTACTGAGGGCGGCATCAGTGCTCCCTCCACTGCTCTCCTCTTCCTCTACCATTAACCTCACTGTGGACCAAAGTGCTACACATGTCTCCCAAGCTTTGATGACCATGACCACCCACTCTGCTGTTGCCGGCTTGAGGGGTCACTAGAAGGTCAGGGTAAATAGCACCAGGCTGCACTGGCTGCCACAGTCCCTCTCGCTGTGCCCCAGTCGGGCTCTTGTCCTGATTGCGTCCCTCACCCACCTCGTCCTTGTTTTTGCTGGGCTCTCTCCTCTGTGTTGTCTTAAGAGCTTGCAATCCCACTTCTGACACCAGTGTGGCACCAGCCCAGCACATTCGCACACATATAACACATGATCAAACTAATAAAGACTGTAATATCAACTATTAATGAATTAAAGTCATGCTTACTGCGTCTGTGATACTTCCCAAGAGTCAGTGCACATGGTAATGCCTCCCATGCATCCAACAATTTTATTTTTTATTTCCTTTTACCATTCTTTTATCTTGATTTTTATTATTCTAATATATTTATTATTCTTTTATTACTACTTTAATAATTTTTTATTATTATTTCTTTTACTATTATATGTTTTACCACTATATTTATATCTATGTTTATTGATTTATTTTGTCTTATCCCTGATTTTAGCTTTTTATTCAGTTTTTATTACTTTTGTCTGTGTTCTTAATGTTTTTACATTTTAAGTACTTATTTTAATTCATTTGAATTTATTTTCATTCCCTTTTTGTTTAACAGTTGTAATGCTCGGCAACATTGTAAATGAGGGTCTCTCTCAATGTACTCCTGAGTGAAAATAAAGGTTGATTGATTGATTGATTGATTGATTGATTAACTGGAGACCAGTTGAAAAAAGCAAGGTGTGTGTGAAATTTTGTGTCATTGAAAATTTGACCTGCAAAATTTTTGGTATTTCAAATTCAGGTCTTAGAATTTCAGGTAAAAAATAATTCAGCTACAAAACTTTCAGGTTGTGAAATTCAAGTTGTGTTGGGAAAATTCGGGGAAACATCCGGCGTACCCAATAACAAAACACCTCTAAGCTCATCAGGAGGGGCGTCTTTTATCACAGAGTGTGTATATATATTTATATAAAATCTCTGATATGAAGTTTTCTAAGTGATGGTTGAAAGTTTGGAACAAAGTACAATCAGAACATTTTCTCATAGTTCCAGATCTTTCCATTTCTTTCCATTCCGACCTGAATTTCACAACCTGAATTTTTTGTAACTGAATTATTTTTTCACCTAAAATTCCAAGACCTGAATTTGAAATACCAAAAATGTTACTGGTCAAATTTTCAATTACACCAAATTTCAGACCCCTTTTTTTTTCAAAAACTTGGTTTAAGTTCTGTTGACACTGACTTCACTCCATATCCAAGGTCCGGTTCTGACGTTTGCCTGCAGATTCTAGGTGCAAATATAACAACGTTCTCAGAACCTCAGTCTTCTCCATCAGGACGTGCATCATCTGGCGCTGATTACTGAAGGCTTATGTGTTTGGTGGGGTTCGTGAGAGTTGCAGAGCAGATTGTGTCCTTTTATTGCAATTTAATGCCAATCTTCAAACACCTGCTCGTTCCGGCAGCAGGTACTACTTGCTCAGGTCGCAGGAGTCTCTGGTGTAGATGGTCTGGTGTTTAATGTCAGCCATTCGTGCTGCTAACAGCTGGTCTCAGTACAAAGCATGATGTCTGGGGAAATCATCTCAAATCTACTCAGTATATCTAATATTTCCCAAAATAAGATTCTAGGAGCATTAGCTGATTAATTGGCCTGATGTATATGTCAGAAGATGCACAGACCCCCTTTTAATTAGGAGATCCCACTGGTTTAGGTTGCATCTACAGAGATCAGCCATAACATTAAAACCATCTCCTGGTATCTACACATACTGTTCAATGTATCAGTTCCACTGACCATATAGGAGCTACACCTACAGACTGTACTTCATCTGAGTGGTCTTGCTTTGGCCTCCAAATTCTTCTGAGGGTCCACACTTATGCACCAACCCAACTAGCAAAGCATACTAATGAAAGAAAATTTGGAATCCATTGAGTTGGATCGCTTGACACCCTCAAAAGCCCATAAAGGAGCTACACCTACAGACTGTACTTCATTTAAGTGGTCTTGCTTTGACCTCCAAATTCTCCAGATCTTAATCCAACAGTTGTTTGACAGGTTCAAATGTTTTCAACCCACCACTAACATTTGAAGCTCTTGAAGGAGAACACTAACTTCTAATTCTGTTCTGGCAGCTAATAGACACCCTGCATTGGCCAACATTGGTAGGGCGAGAGAGGTGGGCCAGTCCTACCTACCGAGACAGAGATAGGAGCCCGCAATCTCCAGTGGTTCCCAACGTGGCCAACAAGGCCGACTGAGGGTCCACACTTATGCACCATCCCAACTAGCAAAGCATATTAATGAAAAAAAAATGGAACCCTGTGAGTTGGATGGCTGGACCCCCTCACAAGCCTATATAGGAGCTAGACTGTACTTCATCTAAGTGGACTTGCTTTGGCCTCCAAATTCTCCAGATCTTAATCCAACAGATCTTCATTTTCTGATGATATGCTTCCCCCTATTGTTTGGAGTATGAATTTGACAGGTTCAAATGTTTTCAACCCACCACTAACATTTGAAGCTCTTGAAGGAGAACACTAACTTCTAATTCTGTTCTGGCAGCTAATAGACACCCTGCATTGGCCAACATTGGTAGGGTGAGAGAGGTGGTCCAGTCCTACCCACCTAAAGAGAAAAAGGACTAATTTCATTGCGATTGGACCTACAATCTCCAGTGGTTCCCAAAGTGGCCAACAGGGCTGCCTGAGGGTCCACACTTACTAGCAAAGCATATTAATAAAAAAAAAAATGGAACCCATTGAGTTGGATGGCTGGACACCCCCACAAGCCCATATAGGAGCTACACTCACAGACTATACATCATCTAAGTGGTCTTGCTTTGGCCTCCAAATTCTCCAGATCTCCAGTTCACGTTTTCAACCCACCACCAACATTTGAAGCACTTGAAGGAGAACACTAACTTCTAATTCTGCAGCTAATAGACACCCTGCACTGGCCAATAGTGGTAGGGCGAGAGAGGTGGGCCAGTCCTACCCACCTAGAGAGAGAGATAGGTCTAATTTCATTATGATTGAGCTTGCAATCTCCAGTGGTTCCCAAAAAAGCATACTAATAAAAGAAAATCTGGGATCCACTGATTTAGGCGGCTGGACCCCCTCACGAGCCCCCTCCATGCATCCAAACTTTTGTTTTGAACCACGTCTGTGGATACTGCTGCATTCCTATGTGTTTGTTTTGTCTCTAGGACTCTTTCTGTATTAAAATATCTGAAATGTCAGAGCTTTTCAGGCTAGAACAACAAGTGCTGAGGTAGATTTAACAATAAAACACAGTGTGTGCCGGCTGTTTACTGAACGTTATTACCCTGAGCAAGTCAGCGTGGAGTGGAATCCAAAACAAAATGTAAATAATTAGTTTCTGGGATTTGATGTGGGTCTCGATTGGCGGAGAGAGTAGCTCCAGGACAGAGTAGCAGCGTTACTGCCTGATAAGTCAAAGTGTCTGTTTTAATCCCCAACGTGAAAATGCTACACGCTGCTTCTGGCGTACACACTCACTGTATTCACAGAACAAACTGTGTACACGCTCAGCGTGGCGATGGGGAAAATGTCATTTCAGTAAAGTGGTTGTTGTTTCCTTGGAGCAGAAAGAAAACGCTGAGCTGAGAACTTGGCTAGAAACCTGAGGAGAACATCGGCGGAGGCCTACAAGCTGCCATAACGCAATCACAACATGTACACAATCAATCAATCCATCAAACTTTATAAAGCACTGTGGTTAATTGTCTTCTGTAACGATGCTCTGTTGTTGGCTTGAATGAATCTCTGCTGACACGAAAGTATTATACAAAGAAAGTACAGCCTCTTCTTCCAACGTCCAATCGTCTGGAAGCGCTCTGTCTGGGACGGCCGAATGAGAAGACCTCCCACGTTCTGAGCTGTGAGCCTGGTCTTTATACACAGGACCACGAGACGTACACACATGGTTTAAATCACCCTCCATATCCTTTTCATGTTAGTGTCCACACTTGTGGACAGTTAATAGTTCAATAGTTAATAGTTCAATCAAAAGCATATGAAATGCATTTCACCCTCCAAACAACTAGATGACAGAATCATAAGTCTCACTACTCCAGGGTAACAAAATCAATTCTCTTTGTCTATGAATTCTGTTGTAGTCTTAAATGCTGAGGCTTAGAATCTAGGATGACTGACAATACTAAGAATGTAGAAAATGTCTCTGGTATGTCTATATTCAAAGTTTCTAAAATGTAAAATATATATATATATATATTAAACTGTTTTTCCTTATTTTAGATGTTTTTATGGCTCATAAGTTTACATCATGCAACAAAAGCTATTAATATAAAAAAATTATAGTTTTTTATATGTTGTGTAGATGTATAAAAGTAATACATTTATATAAATTTATAGTTGTGTGACATCTGTGTCCAGTATCAAGTTTTGAGAGTACTGTAACTATCACACTATTTGCAGCAAAATTCCAGCCTGAACAGATTTATTAATGTTTCTATTAATTGTGCTTTTAGCATGCTTTTATTTTAAAAAAGAGAAGGAAACCTTATAATGTGTTCTAATATTTAGCATTTTTTATTTAAACGTTACAAAAAAGAAACTTAAAATTCAGCATTGTTTGTATAAAATGTTAGTTTTACAATATAATAAATTTAAAAGTTCATGAAAGATTTGAGGAAAGATATAAACATTCTTGGAAACACTTTAGATGTTTTTAAAAACCGTATGTTCTGTTTTTTTACTCTGCTCATGCATGGTGTCCACATATGTGGACAGTTCACTTTAAAAAAAATAATTTTTTAAAATAATTCATGCATGAAAGGGATATAGACCGTGCAAAACAGAGAACGAAGTAAGCCCTTATGATATAGAATAGCTGAGCCAGATGTTTTCCCAAGCCTAAGATACATTGACCTCTGACTCTAAGTCTTTCTGAAAAACATTCATTTGCACAGCTTTCTATGTATATAGAAAAATATATATGAAAAAAAAAAACACTGCAGCACCTTTCAGACAAATATAATTGAAATTCAAGGTACTTCAAAGGTGATTCAAGAAAATATGAAATAAAAAGAAATAATACAAAAAATATTATAATAATAGCATTAATCATTTAATATAAAAATAAAAGGTGCATAATTAAGATTATCATTAGTTTTATTAATTAAAAGTTAATAAATAAAACAAGAGCAAACAAAATTTTAAAAAAGCTATAAAAATGAGGGGAGATTAATAATAATAATAATAAATACAACATAAATGAAATAAAATTAAATTAAAATAGTAGACAAAGTAAAACAAATTAAATATTACAGATAACAAAAACAGATCAAATACAATCAAAGTATGAAAGTTTGGATATTAAGACGAAGAGAAAGTTTATAAAAAAAGAAAAACACTACATAAAAGCCGGACTGAACAAATAGGTTTTTAGATCACGCTTAAAGATTTCAAAGTTTTGAGCTTCTCTCACATCAGTTGGAAGGTTGTTCCAGCATTTTGGAGCATAGTGGCTAAAAGCAGCAAGGTTTTGTTTGGTTATTCTTTGTGGAACAGCTAAAAGAGAAGATCTGGAGGATCTGAGGAGCCGTCCTGGTTCATAAGTGGAAAGCATTTGAGTGAGGTAGTCTGGTGCGAGGCCATGTAGTGCTTTATAAACTAATTCATCAATACAAGAACAAACAGGTAGCCAGTGTACAGACTTTAAAATCAGTGTACTGATAATGAGTGCTCTACTATTGGTCTTAGTCAGCACTCGGGCAGCAGAGTTTGGAATTAGCTGTAGCTGGTGTGTAGTAGTTGGTGGGCTGGAAAGGTGAGCGTTACAATAGTCCAACCTGCTAGTTGCACGTATGCAATGCAATTAACGTTTCATTAACTGAGGCCGAGGCTAACCCGTAAACTTCATTTGTTTGTTGAGAAAAAGTGATTTCACCCCACTTTCGGGGGCTTAGTTGTCCTTGTTGATGTATCAATCGTAATGTTCCAGCCCACCTGGTTCAACAGGGTATTACCTGCTTCAGCTGCAGGATTAAAGCTGACCATTTGAATCAGGTGTGGTGGAGCAGGGGGGTCTCTAAAACATACAGGACCACAGCTAAGCATGACTGCCCCAAGAATGCTGCCCTGAAGCAATTCTTGGGGGGGGGTTGCCCAGGGTCCCAGACTATCCTTAATCCGTCCTTGCTATTAGGGAGTGCTAGTGTGTGTCGTGCTGGTGTGAGTGGATCAGACACCTCAGTGTCACTGCACCAGTGTCGTCCACCAACCAAAACTATCCAGACAGCAGTGTCCTGTGGGCGGCGTCCTGTGTCCACTGATGAAGGACTAGAGGAACACAAACTGTGCAGCAGCAGATGAGCTACTGTCTCTGACTTTACATCTACAAGGTGGACCAGCAAGTTGTAAGAGTGTCTAATAGAGTGGACAGTGAGTGGACACTACTGTGTCTGATTCACTCACACCAGCACAACACACACTAACTAACACACCACCACCACGTCAGTGTCACTGCAGTGCTGAGAATGACCAACCTCCCTAATAGTACCTGCTCTGTGGTGGTCCTGTGGGGGTCCTGGCCACAAGCTTCATAAATATGGAGGAGTGAGTTTGGTTGGAGGAACTTGACTGACCTGCACAGAGTCCTGACCTCAACCTGATAGAAGACCTTTGGGATGAATTAGAGTGGAGACTGTGAGCCAGACCTTCTCGTCCAACATCAGTGTCTGACCTCACAGATGGTCTTCTGGAAGAACGGTCAAACATTCCCATAAACACTCTCCTACACCGTGTGGAGAGACTTCCCAGAAGAGCTGAAGCTGTTATAGCTGCAAAGGTTGGGCCGACATCATATTAAACCCTATGGATTAAGAATGGGACGTCACTCAAGTTCATTCTACAGGTGTATAATATTGAGAAATATTAAAATATATAAATAAATAAATACATTTGGAAAACCAACACTGAGCACGCTAGAGTTCCGCCACCCAGCTCCAGGTTCAGCCTCAGGTTGGTCTTCACTTGTGTATGATGGATGGACAACTTCCATTTGTGCTGGCGCTCTAACAGCAGACGTTTGGAGTCTTACCGTAAAACATCAAGCCTGATTGATGAAGACCGAGCCGGTCTCTCCAAACGTCCTTCAGAAACCTGATCTGAGAGCTGTCAGAGTGGACCGTCTGGAAGGAAGCCTCAGTGGAACAGCATTAGGTTTCACATTGATATGTTCTGGTAAAGTGGACATTATTTATGTTTGGCTACTCTGTTATTGAGCCCTCCGGCTGCAGAGAGAGATCATAAACCTCGGCTTCTCCATTTGGGCTCTAAATATAAACATAGAAGCTCCGTTCATCGTTCTAGAAAGTTTCTAATAGCAATGTTCTCAAATGGAGGCTTTACGAAGTATACCGTAAATAAATAAATAAATATATATATATCGTCGCTGCCCAGAGATTTTCATCTTTCTACATCTTTTCAACACAACAGCATAATTTTATTATGAATGGACCAATAGAAATACTCCAAAACACGCTTAGAAAGAATAATCTGGTTCCATTGACTTACATTGAAAGTAAAGACATGTTTTGTCCTCTCTTGTTAGTAGTTATTATTTTGGAGATAAATACATTCTTTCTATATTATTTGACCACAACAGCTGCTCTTTTTACACACAAACTCAACGTATATTCATTTTTACAAATTAGCTTTGGGGGAGTTCATTACAAATTAATATTATATTGTAATAATTATATTGATATTTTTTTTTACCTTACATTTTCAAACTATATATGATTGAAAGCAAAAAAAGAAATATCACCGCCACATAAACTATTCCTTACATCTATGGACAAAAACAATGGTCATATATATATATATATATATATATATATATATATATATATATATATATATATATATATATATATATATATAATATATAATTTTATTTTATCTACTTACAGTTTGACAATCAACACCTAAACAATTATAAAATATAGATAAATAAATTATTTAAACGTGTCTATTCAATCTGTGTTGGAGTGTGAGGGGTTAAGTGGAAGCCTGTGAGTCTGTGTCTCCCCCTATAGGGACTGTGATGCCTCTACAGAATGTTGGTGATTGGTGGTCCCGCTGTTCGTGTACAGAGGGGTCCAGGCAGTTCTAATTCAGAGCCATACTCATTTCAAATAACAGTCAAATTGACCAATCATATCTTCCCTCTAAGTGGGCGGGGCTCAACTGCATAATCATTTCCGCCCACTGTGGCGACGCTAGCTGGAGAAACAGCTAGCTAGTGCTAGGCTACCACTGCTAGCTAGTTTGCTGAGTCATGATGGAAGCCCATGTCCCGCCCCCCATACTGTCAAAACCACGCCCTCCGTGATTCCGGTGGTATTAGTGGTAATTGAGAGATTGGTCACTTGAGAAAGGCTACAGCGTTCCAGTGAGTGGGCGTGGTTTCTTTAATGGACACGCCCCCAGCTTTTCAGAGTAGTTGCTAATCCGTCATTGCTATGAGGGAGTGCTGGTGTATGTTGTGCTGGTGGGAGTGAATCAAACACCCTTAGTGTCTCTGCTGGACTGAGAACCATCGTCCACCAGCCAAAAGTATCCAGACAGCAGTGTCCTGTGGGCGGCGTCCTGTGTCCACTGATGATGAAGGACTAGAGGGACACAAACTGTGCAGCAGCAGATGAGCTACTGTCTCTGACTTTACATCTACAAGGTGGACCAGTAAGTAGTAGGAGTGTCTAATAGAGTGGACAGTGAGTGGACACAGTGTTTAAACACTATGTCTGATCCACTCACACTAGCACAACACACACTAACTAACACACCACCACCACCATGTCAATGTCAATGCAGTGCTGAGAATGACCCACCTCCCTAATAGTACCTGCTCTGTGGTGGTCCTGTGGGGGTCCTGGCCCCAATTTTGCTTTCAGCATTGCGACCAATCAGAACGCAGACAGTGTAGATTGACTGTATACAGAAGTGGAAGCTCAGGCCAGTAAGGGGTTAAACAGTAAACTGTGGAGTCCCCCTGCGCTCGGCGCTGGTGCTCAAGTCATCGCGTGTTAGTTCTGAGTGACGGGTGAAGCCCGCCGGAGCTGATCTCAGTAGGAGGTGAAGATTGTTTCCTGACCCAGAACAGCAGACGTGAGGGTCCATCCCTCCCGCAACATGGTGCAAGTGTCCATCTCCCGTCCATCTACGCCGACAGCGCTCCTCTTCCTCCGGCGGTCTGGCTCCTGTGTCCTAGCGCTGGTGTTTTCCTGAGGCTGGAGCGCTCCAGGGGGCCTCTTTATGGTGGACTCCAGGAGATACGTCATGAGTTTCTATTTACTGTGACGTTCTTATTGCTCTTATATATCAGTCTCTAAATAATGGACATGAAAGACTCATAAAAAGAGACATCTATTGTAAATTTACTTCTCTTTCACGAGGCCTGGAACTAATAAATCTCCCTCCTGCTCTCCGTCTTTTTTATTATTATATATATATATATATTTATTTTTTTTAAAAATTGACTTCGCTAAAAAAGAATCAGCATGCTCCGGGTCATAAATTACTGCTGCAGCTCAACCGCTCTCATTTCACAGGATAGAAATATTAGATAGCACCGGCTGCGTTTCGGGTTATAACTCTTGCAAGACACAAATGTATGAAAATTATAATTGATTGCAGTACATATATATATATATATATATATATATATACTTTTTTTTTTTTTTTTTTGGTGATTAAAAACGACAAAATGATTCTGTCATGAAACACATTATCATTATAACTATGAAAACTGAAGCCATAATTATCCACAATAATAGAAATAAATATATACACAGGGGTTGGACAATGAAACTGAAACTGGTTTTAGACCACAATAATTTATTAGTATGGTGTAGGGCCTCCTTTTGCGGCCAATACAGCGTCAGTTGGTTTTGGTAATGACATATACAAGTCCTGCTCAGTGGTCAGAGGGACTTTAAGCCCTTCTTCTTGCAGGACAGTGTTCAGGTCACTACGTGATGCTGGTGGAGGAAAGCGTTTCCTGACTCGCTCCTCCAAAACACCCCAAAGTGTCTCAATAATATTTAGATCTGGTGACTGTGCAGGCCATGGGAGATGTTCAACTTTACTTTCATGTTCATCAAACCATCTTTCTCCAGTCCTGCTGTGTGTGTTGGTGCATCGTCATCCTGATACACGGCACCGCCTTCTGGATACAATGTTTGAACCATTGGATGCACATGGTCCTCCAGAATGGTTTGGTAGACCTTGGCAGTATTGGGCCAAAACCAAACCATCACTGATCCACCCCCATGCTTCACTCTGGGCATGCAACAGTCTGGGTGGTCTGCTTCTGCCGTAACTCTCCCGGATGTGGAGAAAACAGTAAAGGTGGATCATCAGAGAACAATACATGTTTCACATTGTCCACAGCTCAAGATTTGTTCTCTTTGCACCATTGAAACTGGTGTTTGGCATTGGCACGAGTGACCAAAGGTTTGGCTATAGCAGCCGGCCGTGTATATTGACCCTGTGGAGCTCCTGACGGACAGTTCTGGTGAAACAGGAGAAGCTGAGGTCCACATTTAACTCTGTCGTGATTTGTTCAGCCGTGGTTTTATGTTTTTTGGATACAATCCGGGTTAGAACCCAACATCCCTTTCAGACAGCTTCCTCTCGCGTCCACAGTTAATCCTGGTGGATGTGGTTGGTCCTTCTTGGTGGTCTGCTGACGTTACCCTGGATACCGTGGCTCTTGATACATCACAAAGACTTGCTGTCTTGGTCACAGATGCGCCAGCAAGACGTGCACCAACAGTTTGTCCTCTTTTGAACTCTGGTACGTCCCATAATGCTGTGTTATTGTAATATTTAGAGCTAAACTGTGATCTTACCTGCTAACTGAACTTCACACTCTGCTCTTACTGGTGAATTAATGAAGATTGACCACCAGACTGGTCCAACTTAGCCATGAAATTTGATGTATATCAAAAATATAAATATATGAATATTTATGGTAGGTTAATTGTATTAGAATAAGAATTAATTTATTTATTTTTGGATTAATGATCGAAACGCTTAGATGACTCAACGTTATGGTCCATAACAGCACCAAACATAGCAAGAACAAACCCTGCCTCTCTAAAGCTAACAGCTAAAACCACAGCTTTCAGCAGAAAACCCACCACTCCACCCGTAGCCCTGTGCATCTCTTCTTCTCGTTATTAAAACTTAATGACCACAGTGCAGCATGAACCTCATCCTAATGCAGCATGTGTTTCCAGGACCCCACCACACAGGACCCTCAAGCCAAAGCTCCTAGAAAAGACATCTACAGTAAAGTGCTTGCTGGGATCTCAGTAAGAAGTTGTTATACTTAGATTTAGGCTTCCTACATGAGGACTTCATTACACATAAACAAGGGTGTAGGAGTGGGTTTGATATTGGATTTATCCAATAAATATAACCTATAAGCTGATTCCACTGTAGGTAAGGTAGTAAATCACTGTATGTAAAGTGACGTAGAACAACATTTGTGGAATTACAGAAAATAGCTAATAAATAAACAAAATACAACATTATCTGTACGTCTGATTATTATTAGATAAATCCAATTAAAACTCACTTTACAAACTAAACTAGATACTCCACATTACACGCTACTGCTGTCAGAAAACTTTTAAATTATACATGCAGTGTCTGGATCTGGATTATATACATATATAACAAAAAAATATATTATTATATTTGCAGTATAATGTTGAAATGAAATGATAAATAAATGTATATCAATGTTTCCTGATTAGACTAGACTAGCATTAGTGTTAGACAGTAAGGCTGTGTCCCAAACAGCGCCCTCTAGAACATTACATACTGAACTACTGACAGCACTTCTAACTATGGAGTTCTTTTATTTATTAATTAATTAATTTATTTATTTTATTATATTTTATTATTTTACATATGTAGTGTAGTAGCAGTCTGCAGTTTGGGGGCGTGGCCAGAGAGTAATGTATCTTTACGTTTCAGAGTACTTTCTGACTAAAGTTAATATAAACGTTAGCTAACTCAAACCCTCCTAGTCTGTTACCATAACAACAGATTATACTAAAGCTGTTTATTACAGTATATATGGTCATCATTGTTATTCACTGCTCTCATCACTGACCTCACGTTTAAAGCTGGCGTAGCTACCGGACACTCCAGAGAAGCGAGAGCTCGGCTCAGTGAAGCTGCTGACTTCAGGATATTTCTGAACAGGCATCTCAACACAAGCCTTAACACAGTGAAAGACCACCTAACAACCAGAACCTTAACACAGTGAAAGACCACCTGACAACCAGAGCCTTAACACAGTGAAAGACCACCTAATAACCAGAGCCTTAACACAGTGAAAGACCACCTAACAACCAGAGCCTTAACACAGTGAAGGACCACTTAACAACCAGAGCCCGTTACTAACAACAAACACAGCGCGTGAATTGCGAAGGCTGCCAAAACATGTTTTTAAAATAAAAGTTTTATTTTTTGGGTGGGACAAATCAACCTGTCTCTGATATTGGGTGGGACACGTCCCCCCAATCCCCCCTGGTTCCTACACCAATGCACATGAACAAACCCTAAGTGGGCTATTGCTATGGAATCATTGCTTTGGGATACATGGTAGCTGCTAAGGTGTTCCTATATATATATATATATATATATATATATATATATATATATATATATATATATATATATATATATATATATATATATATATATATATATATATTGCAAGTGATATTGTAAGAAATGGAGCCGGCAGATGTTTTTAAATGACTGCTGTGTATGTAGCCTCTGTTTTATGAAATGCTCTGGGTTTGTTGTTATCACTGCTTTGATCTGCTTCGTGTTTATCAGTCTTTTCTCCTTGACTTGCTCTTCGGCTGGGTCTGCCAGTCCTGTGTTTTTGTTTTCTGACCTCGTCCATGTATCTGTTTACGCTCCTCTCGGGTTTGACCTGGCCTGGCTTTGTGTCCGCGCTCGTGGATTGTCCTTTCATCGTAAGAGCTTTATCTCCCTTTAATGTCCGCCAGCGTGCAGACCATCACGGCAGCGTTAGACCTGGAACAGCCGCCGTCTGGTACACTGAACCAGCAGAGCCGCTCCGTTCAGTCTGATCTCTCTACACGCACAGAGTTTCTATGGAAATTAAATATTATATATTATGTCAGTCAAAAGTTTGGAGACATCTACCCAGGTGTTCTTTATTTGTACTATTGTAATAGTACTTTTTCTTTGGGGAAGTGTGCTCACTGCCCCCTAGTGTGTGTGTTAACTAGTGTGTATGTATGTGGGTGTTTCACTGCCCCCTAGTGTGTGTTGGTGTTTCACTGCTCCTAGCGTGTGTGTTCACTAGTGTGTGTGTGTTTTACTGCCCCTAGTGTGTCTTCACTAGGGTATGTATGTGTATGTGAGTGTTTGACTGCCCCCTAGTTGGTGTGTGTGTGTGTGTATGTATATGGGTGTTTCACTGCCCCCTTGTGTGTATGATCACTAATGTGAGTGTGTGTGTATATGTGGGTGTATCACTGCCCCCTTGTGTGTATGATCACTAGTGTGAGTGTGTGTGTGTATTTGGGTGTTTGACTGCCCCCTAGTGTGTGTGTTCACTAGTGTGTGTGTATGTATATGGGTGTATCACTGCCCCCTAGTGTGTATGATCACTAGTGTGAGTGTGTGTGTGTATGGGTGTATCACTGCTCCCTAGTGTGTGTATTCACTTGTGTGTATGGGGGTGTTTACTGCCCCCTAGTGTGTGTGATCAATAGTGTGTGTGTATGTATGTGGATGTATCACTGTCCCCTAGTGTGTGTGTTCACTAGTGTATGTGTGCATGTGGGGATTCACTGCCCCCTAGTGTGCATGTTTACTAGTGCATGTATATGTGTGTGTTTCACTGCTCCTAGTGTGTGTGCTCACTAGTATATATGTGTATGTGTGTGTTTCACTGCTCCTAATATTTCTAATTCCTAAATATAAACTGAATATGAATGTAATGAATATGAATGTAATGATTATGAATGTAATTAATATGAATATAAACTGAATATGAATGTAATGAATATGAATGTAATTAAAATGAATATAAACTGAATATGAATGTAATGATTATGAATGTAATTAATATGAATATAAACTGAATATGAATGTAATGATTATGAATGTAATTAATATGAATATAAACTGAATATGAATGTAATGAATATAAATGTAATTAATATGAATATAAACTGAATATGAATGTAATGAATATGAATGTAATTAATATGAATATAAACTGAATATGAACGTAATGAATAGGAATGTAATTAATATGAATATAAACTGAATATGAACGTAATGAATAGGAATGTAATTAATATGAATATAAACTGAATATGAATGTAATGATTATGAATGTAATTAATATGAATATAAACTGAATATGAATGTAATGAATATAAATGTAATTAATATGAATATAAACTGAATATGAATGTAATGAATATGAATGTAATTAATATGAATATAAACTGAATATGAACGTAATGAATAGGAATGTAATTAATATGAATATAAACTGAATATGAACGTAATGAATAGGAATGTAATTAATATGAATATAAACTGAATATGAATGTAATGATTATGAATGTAATTAATATGAATATAAACTGAATATGAATGTAATGAATAGGAATGTAATTAATATGAATATAAACTGAATATGAATGTAATGAATAGGAATGTAATTAATATGAATATAAACTGAATATGAATGTAATGATTATGAATGTAATTAATATGAATGTAATTAATATGAATATAAACTGAATATGAATGTAATGAATATGAATGTAATTAATATGAATATAAACTGAATATGAATGTAATGATCATGAATGTAATGAATATGAATGTAATTAATATGAATATAAACTGAATATGAATGTAATGAATGTGAATGTAATGAATATGAATGTAAGTTATTACACAGCAGTTCTGTTTGTTTAGTTTTTGATGCCAGTCTTTTTTTGGCGTGCGGTCTAGTGAAGTGTCGGGGGCGAGTGGCTGTTATTAGGGGTCATTTTTGTTTCCATCTGTATCTGGTTGACAGTCTAAGTGTGATTGGCACTGAGGGGATAGACAGATGGATGGAGAACGATATAAACTCTGCCAGCCTCGCGGCTGTAGATGCCTTCTGGCTGCTACTACTTTGTAGAGACTGCGGCAGAAGGCAGAGTGGCGGCGAGGTTTACTGAAGAATAATGGCTTTAAAGTTGCACCGTGTCTTGAAAGTTTTGGGGAAAACTCTAAAGTTTGGATGTAGTATTTTGTTTATAGACATTGTATTAACATTCAGTTTCCACTTCTGGAGGTCCCTCAGTTGAACGATGCGGTTCATTTAGTTGGAATGTTGATGGAATTTATTATGATGGAAATGTTTATGGTCTATAAAATCTGGAAAGCAAGCAAGTCAACGTTTATAAAAATGTTTGGCCACAATCCTGTATTCATAATGCATTATAACTGCCAGATGTAAGCTTTTATAATTGCTCCTATATAGTTAGAAAAACATACATAATACTTATAATAATAGCCTCGTATTCTATATTACATGATAATATCTGTTTAAAAGAACTTTGTAGATGTTGTTATACAGAGTTTATAGCAGGGTATAATTGTAATACAGTACTTATAAAAAGTGAGCACAGCAGGTACAAGCTGTTATTAATATTAACTAGATTCCTAAGCAGAGCAGCTGTAGTTGCTGTTAAACAGTTAGCATTGGTTGCTATTTGCTAACAGTCCAGCCCCTGAGGCCGTACAAATAAACCAACTCTATACAAGCTACAGTAAAAGTACTACAGTCTTTTCATAGTGTGTTATAATGCATTACACTATTTAGGTTTACAGTGTTTTTATGTATAGATGCTATATTGCGTTATGATACATGACATCATAAAGGTACTTTTATACATTTATACTTATGTTATAAAGTGTCTTGCATGTTATTATAACTATTTACAGACAACTATACAAGATTAAGACAGACATTGTATGTGTTATGTATGGCATATAACACTTTATAAATGCAGTATAAATTCAAGATTCATAGAACGTGTTACCCAATGTTCTTATGACAGGCATTGCAAGGTAATATGTATGCCATACAGCATCTTATAAATGCATTATAAACACAGGATTTATGGGAATTGCTAGCCAGTGTTCTTATAGATAGATGTTATAATGCGTTATGAAACCTGTCACTATAACTACTTACAAACAACTATCCAAGATTAAGACAGACACTGTTTGCGTTATGTATGGCATATAACACTTTATAAATGCTGTATAATTTCAAGATTTATAAGAAGTGTTAGCCAATGTTCTTAAGTATAGATGTTATAATGTGTTATGAAACCTGACATTATAAAGGTATGCATTTTTATGTTATACAGTGTCTTGCAGGTCACTGTAACTATGTATAGCCAATTATATAAGCGGTATATAAGCGGTATATAAGCGTTATGACGGCCATTGTGAGATGTTATGTGTGGCATAAAACACTTTATAAACGCATTATAAATGCAGGACTTATAGGGTGTGTTACCAAGTGATCTTATGGATAGATGTTATAATGTGTTATGAAACCTGAGATTATGAAGGTATATACTATATATGTTATACAGTGTCTTCCTTGTCATTATAACTACTTACAGACAACTATATGTGTATGAGTAACTGTATAAGTATGGTGGTGTAGTGGTTAGTATGGTGGTGTAGTGGTTAGTATGATGGTGTAGTGGTTAGTACGGTGGTGTAGTAGTTAGTATGGTGGTGTAGTGGTCAGTATGGTGGAGTAGTGGTTAGTATGGTGGTGTAGTGGTTAGTACGGTGGTGTAGTGGTTAGTATGGTGGTGTAGTGGTCAGTATGGTGGTGTAGTGGTTAGTACGGTGGTTTAGTGGTTAGTACGGTGGTGTAGTGGTTAGTTTGGTGGTGTAGTGGTTAGTATAGTGGTGTAGTGGTTAGTATGGTGGTGTAGTGGTTAGTATGGTGGTGTAGTGGTCAGTATGGTGGTGTAGTGGTTAGTATGGTGGTGTAGTGGTCAGTATGGTGGTGTAGTGGTTAGTATGGTGGTGTAGTGGTCAGTATGGTGGTGTAGTGGTTAGTATGGTGATGTAGTGGTAAGTGGTGGTGTAGTGGTTAGTATGGTGGTGTAGTGGTTAGTATGGTGGTGTAGTGGTTAGTACAGTGGTGTAGTGGTCAGTACGGTGGTGTAGTGGTTAGTATGGTGGTGTAGTGGTTAGTATGGTGGTGTAGTGGTTAGTATGGTGGTGTAGTGGTTAGTATGGTGGTGTAGTGGTTAGTACAGTGGTGTAGTGGTCAGTACGGTGGTGTAGTGGTTAGTATGGTGGTGTAGTGGTTAGTATGGTGGTGTAGTGGTTAGTATGGTGGTGTAGTGGTTAGTACAGTGGTGTAGTGGTCAGTACGGTGGTGTAGTGGTTAGTATGGTGGTGTAGTGGTTAGTATGGTGGTGTAGTGGTTAGTATAGTGGTGTAGTGTTTAGTACGGTGGTGTAGTGGTTAGTACGGTGGTGTAGTGGTCAGTACGGTGGTGTAGTGGTTAGTATGGTGGTGTAGTGGTTAGTATGGTGGTGTAGTGGTTTGTATGGTGGTGTAGTGGTTAGTACGGTGGTGTAGTGGTTAATATGGTGGTGTAGTGGTTAGTATGGTGGTGTAGTGGTCAGTATGGTGGTGTAGTGGTCAGTATGGTGGTGTAGTAGTTAGTATGGTGGTGTAGTGGTTAGTATGGTGGTGTAGTGGTTAGTATGGTGGTGTAGTGGTCAGTATGGTGGTGTAGTAGTTAGTATGGTGGTGTAGTGGTTAGTATGGTGGTGTAGTGTTAGTATGGTGGTGTAGTGGTTAGTATGGTGGTGTAGTGGTTAGTATGGTGGTGTAGTGGTTAGTATGGTGGTGTAGTGGTCAGTATGGTGGTGTAGTGGTTAGTATGGTGATGTAGTGGTAAGTGGTGGTGTAGTGGTTAGTATGGTGGTGTAGTGGTTAGTATGGTGGTGTAGTGGTTAGTATGGTGGTGTAGTGTTAGTATGGTGGTGTAGTGGTTAGTATGGTGGTGTAGTGGTCAGTATGGTGGTGTAGTAGTTAGTATGGTGGTGTAGTGGTTAGTATGGTGGTGTAGTGTTAGTATGGTGGTGTAGTGGTTAGTACGGTGGTGTAGTGGTTAGTATGGTGGTGTAGTGGTCAGTATGGTGGTGTAGTAGTTAGTATGGTGGTGTAGTGGTTAGTATGGTGGTGTAGTGTTAGTATGGTGGTGTAGTGTTAGTATGGTGGTGTAGTGGTTAGTACGGTGGTGTAGTGGTTAGTATGGTGGTGTAGTGGTTAGTATGGTGGTGTAGTGGTCAGTATGGTGGTGTAGTAGTTAGTATGGTGGTGTAGTGGTTAGTATGGTGGTGTAGTGTTAGTATGGTGGTGTAGTGTTAGTATGGTGGTGTAGTGGTTAGTACGGTGGTGTAGTGGTTAGTATGGTGGTGTAGTGGTCAGTATGGTGGTGTAGTGGTTAGTATGGTGGTGTAGTGGTCAGTATGGTGGTGTAGTGGTTAGTATGGTGGTGTAGTGGTTAGTATGGTGGTGTAGTGGTCAGTATGGTGGTGTAGTGGTCAGCACTGTCTCCTCACAGTAAGATGATCTGGGTGGGATTCCCGGTCTGGGTGGTTCTGTGTGGAGTGTGTATGGTCTCTCTGTGTTTGAGTGGGTTCCTCCGGGTTCTCTGGTTTCCTCCCACAGTCCAAACACATGCATGTTAGGATCCTCACTCTGAACTGAACGTAGGTGTGAGTGTGTGTTGGCCATGCGATGGACTGGCTAACTGTCCATGATGTATTGGCTCCAGTCCCCCCGTCACCCCGACTAGCAGGATAAAGAGATAGATAATGAATGGATGGATGGATCTTCTGAGAATGTAGTTAAACAGAGAAGATGTTGCAAGTGATGTTTGGATGCTGTGTTGCTATTAGTGATTGTTTTCAGAGATTGTTCTCATTCTAACGTTCATCTTCTTCTCTTTGTCCTCAGGTAAGTGTGCTACTCCTTACCTGCCTGTGTACCTGAGCTGAACCTCATATGGAGATCATGTGGAAGAGGAGCTTCTGAAGAGATGCAGTAAGATCAGCCTGGTCTCCTTCACTCTGCTGGTCTAGCTCGTTTACTAGCAGAACTATCTGCTGATGGGAGCAATCATGGTTTATTGGACTGAAGGTGAAACATCAGAATCATGAAGCAGTGTTGATGGACTGCAGGGTCTTCAGCATGGACATTGAGGGGGTCATATATGGAGCTGTTGTTGTTGTTGTTGTTATTGTTTGTGCAACCTTGAACAATGGCCACCCCAGAGCAGGTACTATTTGGATGGTGGGTCACTGACACGATGGTGGTGTGTTGTGCTGGTGTGAGTGGATTGGACTGTTTAAACACCTTAGTGTCACTGCTGGACTGAGAATCATCGTCCACCATCCAAAACTATCCAGACAGCAGTGTCCTGTGGGCGACGTCCTGTGTCCACTGATGAAGAACTAGAGGAACACAAACCGAGCAGCAGCAGATGAGCTACTGTCTCTGACTTTACATCTACAAGGTGGACCAGCAAGTAGTAGGAGTGTCTAATAGAGTGGACAGTGAGTGGACACACTGATCCACTCGCACCAGCACAACGCACACTAACACACCACCACCACCCTAATAGTATCTGCTCTGTGGTGGTCCTGTGGGGGTCCTGATCATTAAAGAACAGAGTAATAAAGTATACAGAGAATCAGATGAACTACAGTCTGTAAGTGGAGCTCCTGTATGGTCAGTGGAGCTGATACAGTGGACAGTGAGTGGAGGTCCTGTATGGTCAGTGGAGCTGATACAGCAGACAGTGAGTGGAGGTCCTGTATGGTCAGTGGAGCTGATCCAGTGGACAGTGAATGGAGGTCCTGTATGGTCAGTGGAGCTGATACAGTGGACAGTGAATGGAGGTCCTGTATGGTCAGTGGAGCTGATCCAGTGGACAGTGAGTGGAGGTCCTGTATGGTCAGTGGAGCTGATCCAGTGGACAGTGAATGGAGGTCCTGTATGGTCAGTGGAGCTGATACAGTGGACAGTGAGTGGAGGTCCTGTATGGTCAGTGGAGCTGATACAGTGGACAGTGAGTGGAGGTCCTGTATGGTCAGTGGAGCTGATCCAGTGGACAGTGAATGGAGGTCCTGTATGGTCATGGGAGCTGATCCAGTGGACAGTGGGTGGAGATATAAGGATTGTAGTTGTAATCTTATAGCTGATCGCTGTATATCTAATTACTTCTACTCGGGAAACATGGAATCCCCCCTCAATTGGTCGTCGGTCTGTATATTCAGGAACGCAAGCGATCGTTTACCGTGAAGAGGAAATTGGTTGATAAGCAGGTTGAAACAGCTTCAACTCCTCTTTCAGCAATCATCTAATTAACATCACCATCTGCTTATTCCACCACACAAACGCCATCCAACCCCATCTGATATGTCCCGTCTAACCGGATATTAAACCCGGGAGCCAGAAAGGGCCCGATATCCATCTCTGCTGTGTTATTCACAGCCAGGTCTCCACAGTTCTGTTTACATGTTGGTTGTGAATTGGCCTCTGTTTCCTCCTCAGCTGGGTCTGCGTGTCTCGCTGGGTAATAGCGAATTAGCGATTTCGGTCTAAGATATCAAACTGATTCAACTCTACCGTTTACTGAATCCCATAAAATGAGATTGTGAAGAATTAGTTCTACCAAATACTGACTTGTTTTAAAGATGGATTAGCTTTTGGTTTCCTAGATTAGGGTCAGGTTTGGGTTATGCTGACTAGAAAACTTTTAAAAGACTAGATAGATGGACTAGAGTCTGAAACCCTCTCACATCTAAAGACTAGTCTCAGACTTGTAGTCTCAGACTTTTAGTCACAGACTAGTCACAGGCTAGGATTTTGCCAAGACTGGGGGTCTTTCAGAGTCACCATTTACGAGACTAGATTCCTTTAGAGATTATCTTCCATTGATATGATTGAAGTTAGCATATTCAGCTTAATGTACCATTCACTGCTAGGCTAATGGTAAACACTGTAGCCCAGTTCAGCAGTGTTTTAGCATAGCATACTCAGCTGGGAGTTCGAGGGCTCCACCAGTTTCTCCTCCTTCTGTACAGTCCAGAAGAACCGTCTAACTTCTTTACCCGCCAGACGTTCCTGTACTCGCCTCGCAGCTTCTCGTTTGGTGGTGAACAGAGCTCTCCTATTGGTTGTCGACGTGACTATTTGCATGAGCCAAGACTTCAGACTTATGATAATATTAAACATGTTTGATTTTATAAACGTATAAAATATATTTAAATATAAAACATATAAAAACAAATAAAATAAATTTAAATATAAAAAATACTTAAAAATGTACTTTAATTTTATTGACTTCAACTTATAATATATTATTATACTTTATATATTTTTTTATTTTTTATTATTATTTTTATAAAGTAAGAATTTCTTTGTACAGTGTAACTCTGTTTCTGCTGTGCATATGACAATAAAACTCTTGAATCTTATCGGAACACTAAGACGAAAAAGGACTGAGGACTATTAAATTAAACAATTCAATAATTGGCTGGATATTGGTGGTCACACGTCACTTAGTCCATGCCAATTCTACGCCCTTGTCCTCAATACTCATTCCTGATCATCACAAATCCTGATTTCAGTTTATTATTTATTTTATTAATAAAAATCATGTTTTTATCACTACTTCTAACACACGACACAGCTCAGACTTTAACAGATGGAGTTTAACAGGAGCTGTTGACGTTTGTAGACATATTTTGTTCCTGGCTGCAAATGTCTTGTATGTCTTCCCGTTTGCTATTGAACAGCTATTGGTTGTCGACAATGTTCACGTCACTGTTTGCGTGAGCCAAGACTTCAGACTTCCGATAATATTAAACACAGTTGATTTTATCAGAACGTTAGGACCTGCGGTCTCGACCACCTCACACTAAACCATCGAGATGGCGTTGTGGTAGTGGTAGTTCCCTGCCCCATTGCTTTACCTTCTCTAAGCCCTAGGGGTCAGTAGAGACTACTTGGCTCTCATCCAAACAAGAAGGGAGAGGGAGAGTCAGACAGTTTGTATATTGTGAAAGCTGCTATCTGTCCTATGTTCCCTGTTGAGGAGTGAACTGCTCATTTGCTCAATGAAAGTTGCTACAGATATATTGATTAGGTGCTACCAGTGTGGGTTGATAGTAGACATGGACCGATCACCGTTTTCAGGCTGATTCCGATCACCTTTCAGCACGATGGGCCGATAGCCGATACCGATCGAGGGCGGGGCTATATGCCACGGCAGGGCTACGTGTAGTTATTAGCGCAAGCAAGTCATGAAACATGATCTAAACTGGTTTATTACCATTTTTAATGAGCTCATATGAAACAGTTTAATATTTTTAACTAAATTAAAGTAAATAAACAAAGTAAATCAAACAGATATCACCAAATACTGTAATCATTACATTTAGACCTAAAAAAAAAAAATAAATAAATACAGTCATTAAACTTAGACTCTGTTATTTTAAACTAAATCTGTAATCATTAAATGTAGAATATTGAATTACTGCTGCTGTTCTGTTCGTACCGGTCAGATCTGGTCTGTACTGGTTTCTGGGTTATTAGTTTAGTGCTAGCTGTGTGTGCTAGCTCTGCTGTTACTGATACTCACTGTATTCAGCTGTGTGGTGTCTCTAAAGTGCTGTATCAGATTAGTAGAGTTAAATATCTTTGGTTCCCCAACGAGACACTGATTTTACTAAATTTAAAAACGTCCAAACAGACAGCACATGCCGTGAACGCAAACTGGCCCCTGCTTTAGTCCGTCTGTGGAAAATGTAAGGGTATGTGTTTCCACCTAGTGGTTCAGATAGGAATTGCAGGGACCTGGCTTGAGTGGGTTTCAACGAAACACTAGCTGTAAATACAGAAATTAGGCTCATCTGTTTAACGCCAACCATCGGCTCTCGGGATCGAGAAATACCGATACAATACCGATACATAGCCGATCAATCTTTCCATCTCTAGTTAATAGGCATTTGTATTGCAAGCTTGTGTTTGTATTCATGCTATGTTGTGTTTATGCTTGGTATACAGAGGGCTTGTTTTTGGCTCTGCTGATGTTTTACTTGGATGGATGTCTTTTCACAACACCTGCACTGGGACCAGGACTTATGGCTTGCATGGTCGCTGTTCAACAAGGTTGAGGGGGACTAGTTTCACTTGGAGTTTGAAAGCCTGTGATTGTTTCTACCAGCCATCATTGTGTAGGGATTCAGAAGGCTGAGCCAGAATTCGGTGAGCTCGCTCCATATGTATAACCCATAAAGGACACTGAGGGGTAAAGGACACTGAGGGGTATAACAAAGACACTTGGGGAGAGAGCGAATGTCTGAAAACAGATGGGGCTTATAGACTCTATTGTTTTGGTCTGGCGGTTACGGTGGTGGATATCTTCTTAGTTAACCTTGCTGTGAGTCCAGCAACTGTTCTGAGTGTCATTTCGGTTTTATCCTGTGTCAAAACAAACTTAACCGAGGAGGAAACTCTCCAAGTAGACGAACTCATTACCTGATCCGGACCAGAGAAACCAACTACAGGTGTGGAAACGACCTAAACCGTATTTTGAGCATTCTCTATACTCAAGTGTTTGAACGTATTTCTGTGTACTGGTTTACTCTTCTCGTTAAGGATGTTAACATTCCTTCAGCGTTTCCTGTGGTTGCTCACATTAGTGCAAGAAGCTGTGTCCAGTATTGTTAGAAGTCTAGCTGATGTAATGTTCTATAGCATAGCCATAATAACCTGCTGTGATTGATCTAGCAGGAGCCTCCGCAGAATATCAATGACTTGGAAAGGCCAAGCTTTAATCTCAGCATTAGGACATCTTTAAAGGTGATATTAGATCTTATACCATTGGGGCTTTTCTTTGAAGAGGGTCTGGAGGGTTTTTTTTTTTTCAATAACGGGGGAACATCTTAACCACTCATTCCTAAGAAGGGCTGAGGAATTTTTTCCTCTCTGCTGTGAATAGACAAAGTATTTCTATTTCTGGACAACAGTTCAAAGCAGGTGGAGAGATAAAGGAACACCGGATTCTTTGTGAATGGAGTTTGCATTTGCTGTTCTTTGGTGTAGGTGGTCAGGTCAGTAGGGGGCAGCACCAACAGGAATGGACGATGCATGCTTCATATCAAAGTAAAAAAAGTATCTATCTATCTATCTATCTATCTATCTATCTATCTATCTATCTATCTATCTATCTATCTATATACTAACCACTACGCCACCGTACTGACCACTACACCACCGTACTAACCACTACACCACCGTACTGACCATTACACTACCGTACTAACCACTACACCACCATACTAACCACTACACCACCGTACTGACCACTACACCACCGTACTAACTACTACACCACCGTACTAACCACTACACCACCATACTAACCACTACACCACCGTACTGACCACTACACCACCGTACTAACTACTACACCACCGTACTAACTACTACACCACCGTACTAACCACTACACCACCATACTAACCAATACACCACCATACTGACCACTACACCACCATACTAACCACTACACCACCGTACTGACCATTACACTACCGTACTAACCACTACACCACCATACTAACCACTACACTACAGTACTGACCACTACACCACCATACTAACCACTACACCACCATACTGACCACTACACCACCATACTAACCACTACACCACCGTACTAACCACTACACCACCATACTGACCACTACACCACCGTACTAACCACTACACCACCTTACTAACCACTACACCACCATACTGACCACTACACCACCATATTAACCACTACACCACCATACTAACCACTACACCACCATACTAACCACTACACCACCGTACTAACCACTACACCACTGTACTAACCACTACACCACGTACTAACCACTACACCACGTACTAACCACTACACCACCATACTAACCACTACACCACCATACTAACCACTACACCACCACACTAACCACTACACCACGTACTAACCACTACACCACGTACTAACCACTACACCACCATACTAACCACTACACCACCATACTAACCACTACACCACCACACTAACCACTACACCACCGTACTAACCACTACACCACGTACTAACCACTACACCACCATACTAACCACTACACCACCATACTAACCACTACACCACCGTTACTCTCTCTCTCTCTCTCTCTCTCTCTCTCTATATATATATATATATATATATATATATATATATATAGCAAATAATACAATAGATCAATAGATCAATAGAAATGCTTCAAAATAACCTCTGGTTCCATTGATTAAAGATATATATATATATATATATATATATATATATATATATATATATATATATATATATATATATATATATATATATAATTTATATATATATAATTTTACATCATCAATGTGTGGGAAATGCCGGATCTCTTTTGTTCTGTTCATGTAAGTGGACTGACGTTATGGGAGGTCTCAATCGAGTGGTCAGGCAGACCGCTCTATATATAAACCTCATACAGCCTACAGCCACACTAGTGCTTCTCAAACTGGTCATTAGTCCAATAGACCCCCAAACTGCCCAGATTTTCACTCTGACCAAACTGATATCCCAACATAGGGATCGAGCAAAAATGTGGAATTTCAAGGGGCCCCTGAGGACCTGTTTGAAATGTCTGATCAATGTTTCTCGAGTCAATACATGAATCGAAAGACTCTTTTTCACTGCGCTTGAAAGAGGGCAGCAAAAATCGAGACAATCGATTCTCACGCTTGGAACTGCTTGCAGAACCACAACAATGGTGGCCCAAAGGAGAAGAGATGGAGCTTTCTACCCAAGTATCTGTTTTGTGAGACTGTATGTTTACCTTTGGGGGGACAAGGACATTATATACTCAGTTTAAAGCTATATTTGATGTATTTTATGACTCTCCAAAACACCACTGTCAACACGTTGTGCTTAAACTTAATTGCCTTGAAATCAATTTTAGAATTTAACAAACTTCAAGTTCCACCATGATCTAGAGAAAGCTTGAGCTTTCCAACCTCTTTTTCAAAAGTGTGATATCGTGTTATATATGCTCATGAAATCCCAATCAGTCCCTACAGGCTGCCATCAAATTAACAGTAAGTTGAACTTGAACTGCCAAAGATATGATATCATTGCAGGATAAATAGTTTTACATAATTTCCTGCTACACATCATAAAAAGTTATGGGTTCCAGCTGATGCAATGATCTAAGAACATTTAAACTAATTGTTGTTATTATTATTATTACTTATTTTTTATTATTTATTGTACTATTTTAAGTTTTACTACTATATTTATAGCTATTTTTTATTGACATTTTTTATTACTTTTGTTTTATTCTTGGTTTTTATTTCTTATTCAGTTTGGATTTTTTTCCCTTTATGATTTATTTTAATTTTGTCTCTGTTCTTATTGTTTCTTTTATTACTATTATTATTATTATTATTATTATTATTATTATTATTATTATTATTATTATTATTATTATTATTATTGTTGTTGTTGTTGTTTTTAATAACTGTTTATTTATTATATGGAAACTGGTTTAAGATTAGGGTTAGTATTTAATGATCAGTCCAGTAGTACTAGTTGTTCTGTCCAGATGTTTAAATATATTAAATATTTTTTTTATTATTTATTTTACAATTTGAAGTTTTACTACTATATTTATATCAATTTTTTTACTTTTGTTTTATTCTAGGTTTTATTATTATTATTATTATTATTATTATTATTATTATTATTATTATTATTATTATTATTGTTGTTTTTTATTTTTGATAATTGGTCATAAAATTAGAAACTTGATGCACTACTAAAATATCATATACATATATATATATGCCATTGTTGATTAATCAACATATATTATTATATGGTTTAGGGTTAGTATTTAATTTTTCCATTTAAAAAGTAATATATTCAATATTTTCTTTGTTTTATGTATAGGCTAACACAGTCCAGTAGTACTAGTTGTTCTGTCCAGATGTTTGTATATATATATATATATATATATATATAAGCTGTGTTTTTAATATTATTATTATATTTTTTTATTATTCATTTTACTATTTTAAGTTTTACTACTATATTTATATCTATTTTTATTGACTTATTTTCTTACTTTTGTTTCATTCTTGGTTTTTATTTCTTATTCAGTTTTTATTTGTTTTTCTTTTACGATTTATCGGAATTTTGTCTCTGTTCGTATTGTCTCTTTTACATTTGAAGTACATTAAAATTAATTTTAATTGCTTTTCAATCCCTTTTTGTTTAAAAAGTGTAATGGTCGGCGACATTGTGAACGAGGGTCTCCCTCAGTGTACTCCCGAGTGAAAATAAAGGTTGATTGAAAACATATCCATAATAACCTGCAGTGATTGATCCAGCAGGAGCAGCCACAGAAAACCAATGACTTTTAAAGGCTAAGCTTTCATCTCCGCACTAGGACATCTTTAAAGGTGATCCAAGTTTTTGATTTCAACAAACTTTAAATTCCACCTTAATCCATAAAGACCTTAAGCTTCCCAACATATTTTCTAAGAACGTGTGCTATTGTGATATATATATGAGTATATATGAAATCCCTATAAACTCCAATGTTTCTCTATTAGATTAGAGAGTATACAGTTCAACGCTCTGTAACTATTTATCCTACATATTTTCTTATGTTGTTGTTGTTGTTGTTGTTGTTATTGCTTCTGAGGATTAAGTACACCATCCAGGAGATCCAATTGAAGTGGCGGTTTAGTTAAAAGACTCTCCGGAAAACTTTTGAAAACATTAATAACAGCAATAACAGTGTAAACAAAAGAGAATGTCTATAAAAAAGAATTAACATTCCCATATTTATGATTTGATTTAATACATCCGACTGCTACGCTAGTTTATGAGACTCATATTAAATTTATAATTCTGGTACCGACCGTTAACAGTGTAATCCAACATTATATAGCCCCCACATTATCGCAGCCCTGTATGAGGAACTGCTGCCAATATTCTACTACCTGTTTAATACTCTGTGATAAAATAATCATTAAAGCGTCTGAAAGGCTGCTTAGTATTCTGACCGGTGTTGCAGGAGCAGAATAGATTGCAGCTCTTAAAGTCTTTAAACCTGAAATCAGACATGACTGCTACAATGTTTAGAAAATAAAAGGGAGAATTTTTTGATGTAGATATTTTGATGTAGTGCTGAAACACAAGACTGGAGGTCTTTTTATAATGTTTCACTTATTGATTGGACTTTGTTTACACATCGGCTTGACAAACCAGTGACAAGCCAAACATCTGACTGTAAGATGAGCAAAGAAACAAATATCTCTTTTTTAGGTGTATTATATATATATATATATATATATATATATATATATATATATATATATATATATATATATATATATATATATATATATATATATATATATATAGCTATGTATACACAGCTTGACAAACTAGTGACAAGATACTAGAGACAACCTTTATTTTCACTGAGGGAGACCCTCGGAGACCCTCTTTATATTGAGGGAGACCCTCCGAGCATTACACTTTTTAAACAAAAAGGGACAGAAAAGAAATAAAAATTCATTTTAATGTACTTCAAATATAAAATAAATAATAAGAACAGATAAGAGACAAAATTCAGATAAATCATAAAAGAAAAAAGAAATAAAAAAATAAGTCTAAAAAATAGACATAAATATAGTAGTAAAAGACGTTTAGAGTAATTTTCAATATAATTATAATTATTATTATTTGTAGTAGTAGTTGTAGTAATAGTAGTACTAGCATTTTTTTTAAATTATTATTTTTAGTATATATATATATATATATATATATATATATATATATATATATATATATATATATATATATATATATATATATATATATATATATATTAGTATTCATATTTATTTTTAACATTTTTATATTTATTTTGTTTTGATAACTGGTCATGAAATAATAAACTTGATGCACTACATCAAATATCATATATATCTATACACTTCCTTATTGACTTATCAACATATATTGTTATATGGTTTAGGTTTATTATATGGAAACTGGTTTAGGGTTAGGGTTAGTATTTATTGGTTCCAGTTAATAAGAAATATATTAAATATTTTCTTTGTTATTGTTATGTATTGGCTAACACAGTCCCGTAGTACTAGCTGTTCTGTTCAGATGTTTAAATATAATAAATCTGTGGTTTTTTTTTTTATAAGACTGTATCTCTTTAAACTGTATGTTTACCAAAATAAGGATCAAATTTAAGTTTAAATACCCCAGATACATACACAATAGCAATCAAAAGTTTGGGCACACCTCCCAAAGTTGGAGCCCATGTACATGAATATTACTAAAACAAACATTTGACTGTGTTTAAATGTAAAAATGAGAATGTATATTTTTATAAGAGCTATAAAGAGCTATATCTGACCACTAGATGGCAGTGTTGTAAACCATTTTTTTAGCTCCACTCCAACATTAACAAGCAGCACAAGGGCCCAATGCTATTGTGAACATTGATAAACCTGTTCATACAGTGGTGTGTTTTAATAGTAGGATTTGAAAAATCACAGTTTATCACTTTACTTACAGTATCGCAATATATCGTGATATACTGAATCGTGACCGCTGTATCACAATATGTATTGTATCGCCAGCTTCTTGCCAATACAGGCCTAATTGAAAGTAAGGTATGTTTTTGGCCTTAGAAGTATTACATGTTTTTCTTTGGACTACTCGGCTCACGCAGTCGTTCGGATGCTGGACTGAGTGGTTCCTCTGCATCCAGCCAAAGTTGTAGCTCATCTGTATTCTAGCAGGTCCTGCGAGAGGTGGTGCAGTTCATTTGTATTCTCTGACACTCGGTGATGGCTATTGTTTGTATTCCAGCTCATATGCTGTTCATCTGTATTCCTGCAGATCCACAATTGTAGGTGAGTCCAGTGTTTACTGATTATCAGGCCTCCCACCGACCGCCTCTTCCTCGCGCCGGCTCCGGACCAATTTAAAGTCCATTTACGGAACGCTGCGGAACAAATTAGAGCACATTTGAGGCTTTGTTAGGTTTTGCATATTGGGACACGGAACCAGATGAACAAAGCAAACCACCCCCGTGTTATGAGCTTCGTTCCCATTAGTTGTAATTCCGTCCATGCTGTCGTAGCGGGCCGGCTCCCGAATCCCGAAAATTAAGATTTAACACGTCTTGATTTGATGCAACATCTGTATCGCCCAGTGCATCCATCTCTGTTTGCTCGATTCAGACGAGCGTGAGCGGAGGACGGACGGCTTTAAGCCAACCTAATTACTGTTTTAATTCTCCGCTGTTCAAACACAAAGCCGCGCTCCCGCTGAGTCCCCAGCGGCTCGGAAAGTACTTGAAATCACCTTCAGTCTGATAAGCTGTAGTGTTACCAGCAATAGAAGAAAACCACTGTGTCGCAGCGCTCTTGTGTTTAAAGTAGAAAGAAACATGTTCTAGTTATAATGCATGCTTTAGTATCATTAAAATGTAAACATAGCACTGGTCAAACATCAAAGACCACCCTTCAGTGATTTAATATCCAGTCAAAACAGCCATTTCTTGTAACATTATATAATAATGATAGGTTATGGGTTATTTATTGGCCATGGCTTTATAATTGATGAATTATCAACCTTTAATTACCTATATATATAGATATATACAAAACTTTTAATGTAAGTCAATGGAACCAGATTTTTCTCAATGCTATATATATATATATATCGCCGTAAATAGTAACTTTACACGAGAGGCCAAAAACAATCTTCATTTTCAATGTAAGTCAATGGAACCAGATGTTTCTCAAAGCTATTTTGAGGCATTTCTATTGGTTCACTTATCATGAAATTTTAACAGAATATAAAGAACAGCTGTCGTATTTAAAATGAAATAGAAAAATAGTTTTTCAACAATTGAAAATTCATGTTTTTCTTTGGACAACGACTATATAAATGCTAATTTTTGTTGTTTTTTTAGTTTTCTACATGATGCACACGCAGTAGCTGATGATTACATTGTGTGCAAATTTCATGGTGACTGGACGGATGGAAATGCTCCAGAATAGCTCAGAGAAAATTCTGGTTCCATTGACGAAAAAAAAGTATATATATATATATATATATATATATATATATATATATATATATATATATATATATATATATATATATATATACACATTTATCATCGTTGTCCAATGAAAAACAAGGATCTTCAAAATGGTAACTTTACAGGAGAGGCCAAAAACATTCTTCACTTTCAATGTAAGTCAATGGAACCAGACTTTTCTCAAAGCTATTTTGGAGTGTTTCTATTGGTCCATTCATAGTGAAATTTTCACAGATATTAAAGACCAGCTGCCGTGTTCAAAATAAAATAGAAAAAGAAAAATTTTTAAACAATGCGAAAACATGTTTTTCTTTGGACAGCGACTATATAAATGCTTTTGTTTTTTAGTTTTCTGTATTATGCATACGCAGTAGCTGATGTTTACATTGTGTGCAAATTTCATGATGACTGGACGGATGGAAATGATCCAGAATAGCTCAGAGAAAATTCCATTGACTTACATTAGAAGTTAAGACAGTTTTTGGCCTCTCCTGTAAAGTTGCCATTGTAGATATGTGTATATATATATATATATATATATATATATATATATATATATATATATATATATATATATATATATATATATATATATATATATATATATATATATATATATATATATATACTATTGCTCAAAAGTTTGGGATCACAGTGAAATGTTCTTGTTTTAATGGAGTATCTTCTTCCTTAACACAACAATGGACTGACCGGTCTCTAAAGAAAGTTGTTTCTTTCTGGTCATTGTGAGTCGGTCAGCAAGCCATCAACTGCTGATGTTCAGATACTAAACTAACCTAGAATGTTGTTCTCCCTTTTATACTCACTTATTAGTAGAATGTTTTTCAGCTGTGCATCACAATTGATCAAGAGTGTCCTAACAACCAATTAGTCCAATAACATCCTTAACTTGGATTGGTGGTTGTACCAGGAGATTTAGACAGAGGACTGAGAATTACTGATAATAGAACTATATGTAAAATAAGCCTCTATACAAAAATAGTCTTTAATACAAACATTTTTATTCTTTAAAAATCATCTGATACACTTACATTAATTGTGAAATGGACAATATTGTTTGTGAATTGCATGAAAATTGCATGAAATGAAATTCTAAATGTCCAATAAAAAAACAACTACATCTATAAAAATTAGTACTTTACAGGAGAGTCTTCGCTTTCAATGTAAGTCAATGGAACCACAATTTTTCCTAAGTGATTTTGAAGCATTTCTATTGGTCCATTACTTATGAAATGTTTATACAATGTAAACAGCAGCTGTCATGTTCAAAAGATTCAGAAAACTGAAAATCGACAACATATTTTTCATTGGAAAGCACCTATATATATAGCTAGATAGGCTTCTTGGTCTAGCCGTTCAAATGATACAATGAGATGTTATGCTATTAGTCCAAACCTACTCAGGTTGTTCAGATTTGTACTATTTTAATAGTAATAATGTTAGTCAATCACTGTGAAGAGAAACTATATATATACTGTAACCCATACATAATTATTCCTGATATCTTCACAATTATTGGTTAATATTATTATCTGGGTAGGTTTGGATTTATAGCGTAACTTATCATTTCAACAGCAAGACCAAGAAGTCTGTGAGCCACGTGTGGAAGAACTCTCAGCCGCTATCTCAGTGGATGCAACTCCACAGCCAGCGGGCAAGCATCAAAACATACACAACCAAAACAAAACAAACAAAGAATGATGTAAAGCGGCCGCCATGTTGCCGCAGCATACTTACAACAGAACACACGTCCAGCCAGAGCTGTGTTCTCGCCGTGGAAGGATGGACAGAAACACCATTTCCATTTCCATCTGAAGCGAAAGACTGTGAAACAGATGAAAGCTTCAGGATATTCTTATCTGGGACAGGTGTGGTGGTCTAGCAGGTCTAGCCTGCATGGTCGTTAGAGACCCCAGTGTCTTCTTCCTCATGCGAGCACGTCGTCTTCTACATAACCTCCTCAGACGTATCTCTGGAAAGAAGGAACGGCTCGCTAATGTGTTTTGACTGCGAATGAAATAAACGAATGGTGGTCTCGGGTTTCGCCGAGCGCCGCGGAACCACTGATTTATTTCCTCCATTCTCTAACTGTGAGTGGTTTAATTAGTTGTCACTAAGAACAGATTGCCGGTCTTGACACTCGATTCAGAAAACTCTGGCGGTGATAAACAGTGTCCCTCACAGACTGAATGCCAAATCGATAACGGCAAATTTCATTCCATTAGCGCAGAATAAACTCTTTGTTCGGCGCGGGCCAGCTCTTAAATACACTTGATGAGCGCAGTGTTTATTTATATGCTAATCCTCAAAGGCGAGACACCATGTATTATCTGCTCTCCAGTGGAACGCTGATGAGAACGCCGAGTGCTTTCAGCTGCCTGCTGTCGCAGCGCGTTTTAAGTCTCGTGCGATAAGAGGTAGAATCATATTTCAACATGACATAGAATATGAAGCAGGGAAGAATGAGTGTCGCTCACCGAGGGGGCTTTGTTTAGGTCAGCGGTACAGCTGTATGTACTTGTATGACCGCGCGGTACGGAATTGACCTCTATTTCAAAGCAGGGAACATTAGCGTTGGGTCATTAGCTGATCTCAACCCCCAGAGCAGCAGGTCAGGGGCTAAGTTCCTCATTTGCAGGTGTTGTTTGACTCTTTGTGTGGATTGTTTTTCTTTATTATTTACCAAATTTTCATCAAGCCAGATTTTCACCCGATTCAGTTATAGATCTGCTTTATATTTTGGCCAGATGGGATTTATGTCCTCTCCAACGTGCCGTATTTAGTCTCCTAGTATTTCCCAATTTGTTAAAGAATTGATTCTTTGGAAAAGTCTCTCCATCATTTACTTGGTCTTGTTGGAAAAGCTTCAATGTAATACCACTTTTTACCTGAAGAGGTGATAGTGAGTCACTGTAAAACCACTTTGTGCCTGAAGAGGTAATATTGAGTAACTGTAGTACCACTCTGCACCTGAAGAGGTGATAGTGAGTCACTGTAGTGCCACTTTGTACCTGAACATCTCTTCTCTGATTTCAATAAATAACAATAATTATCAGACTCGCTCTAGTGGCTGGATCACCTGTCAGGTACCGAGAGTTTTTAGTGAACTGGGAAAATCTGCTTTTAGCTACAGTGCACCAGCGAGCTGGAACTCTCTCCAGGAAACTCTGAAGCTCAGCTCGCTGGGATCACTAAACCATTTTAAACTTTTAGTTTCTAATCACCATCAGAAAGCCTGTGACTGTTTTAAATGAATAAATCTATTAGGATTTTATTTTTATCTTATTATTATTATTATTATTATTATTATTATTATTATTATTATTATTTATTTAATTTTTATTTTTATTTAATTTTGTTTTTTACGTTTGTTTTATTTTACTTTTATTTTAGTTATTTATTTATTTTTTTTATTATTATTTTTTTTTTATTTTTTTTTTTTTTTAATTATTACTATCTTTTTATTTATTTATTTATTATTTGTATTATTTTTATTATTATAATTATCCATTTTTTTATCGTGATTGTTTTATTGAGTATTTTTTATTAGCATTTCAACTTTTTATTATCTTGGTGTATGTAATATGTTTATTTTATATTCTTTTATATTCTTTTATAATAATTTTCTAACATTTTTTACATTGTATTTTTAATGCATCTATATTAAATGTTTATTTAAAATTGGTATTTAATTTATTATTTTTGCTCATTTTGTTTTCAATCCCTTTAACTGTATATGCTCGGCTGCATTGAAAATGAGGGTCATCCCTCAATGTATTTCCGAGATTAAATAAAGGTTGATTGATTGATTGATTGATAGTGAGTCTCTGTAGTACCACATTGTATCTGAAGAGGTGATAGTGAGTCACTGTAGTACCACATTGTATCTGAACAGGTGATGGGGAGTCTCTGTAGTACCACTTTGTACCTGAAGAGGTGATAGTGACTCACTGTAGTACCACTTTGTAGCTGAAGAGGTGATAGTGAGTCACTGTAGTACCACTTTGTACCTGAAGAGGTGATGGGGAGTCTCTGTAGTACCACTTTGTAGCTGAAGAGGTGATAGTGAGTCACTGTAGTACCACTTTATACCTGAAGAGGTGATAGTGAGTCTCTGTAGTACCACATTGTACCTGAACAGGTGATAGTGAGTCACTGTAGTACCACTTTATACCTGAAGAGGTGATAGTGAGTCTCTGTAGTACCACATTGTACCTGAACAGGTGATAGTGAGTCACTGTAGTACCACTTTATACCTGAAGAGGTGATAGTGAGTCACTGTAGTACCACTTTGTACCTGAGGAGGTGATAGTGAGTCACTGTAGTACCACCTTGTACCTGAAGAGGTGATAGTGAGTCACTGTAGTGCCACTTTGTACCTGAAGAGGTGATAGTGAGTCACTGTAGTAATACTTTGTTCCTGAAAATGAGGGTCTCCCTCAATGTACTTCCGAGTGGAAATAAAGGTTGATTGATTGATTGATTGATTGATTGATTGATTGATTGATTGATTATCTGTCGCCAGCGAGTAAACGCTAGTCTGAGATTGACTCTTGTCTGGTTACTTGTTCAGTCACTCTCTCTTTGTACTTCCTTCAACAAAGTCTTTGCCTCTTCTATGATGTCGATGCCTCATCTTAGAGCGAGCTGAAGGACCCATTGTTGGTGGTGTGTATGGAAGTATGTGGTCTTCAGAAAGAGTGCAAAGCTTTCTGGCCACAGTTGGAGGTATAAAGGTCAAGTTTTAGCTGGTAGAATCTCTGGAAGACCTTCTTAAACCTGTTTCTTTGACACCAGTCGAGAGGGTGCATTGACCCTCCTTCTGCAACCTCCTACCTGGTGGTTTCACCTTGCTGCTTGTAGATGTCTGACTATCTCACACCAAGCCTTGACTTGAGGCTCTCTGAACCTGGAAAATGTGCTTATTCTACCAGAAGGTCTTTTACCTTCTCAGCCCAACAGCTCTCAGGTAGATTATATGTAATTACCTTTAAGAGCCTTTTCGAGTTCCCTGAGATTTTTCTCAAAACGTCTGACCTCTCCTGACCCCAAAGTCAAGAGGCCTTGGACAGCATGTTCAGGGCTTTCAAGACAAGCGTGTTCTAAATGCAAATTGGATCTGAGTGCTGGTCAAGTTGAACACTGACCAGTGAGAATCACACTGCTGTGAGTAGAATAGCACATGAGACTCAGGACTGAGAAACATTCCTAACAACACTAGTTCACCTAAGACATTATTCTTGTGAGGAGGTCAAGCAACAAAACTCATTCGTTAAAGTGTAGGTGGTGAGATCTCTGCTGGTTGGTATCTTTGAGGGTTGGTGAGATATCTGATGTTGGGATGTTTGATGGTTGGTGAGATCTCTGCTTGTTGGGATATATGATTGTTGGTGGTAGAGATCTCTGCTGGTTGGGATCTTTGATGGTTGGTGACATCTCTGCTTGTTGGGATCTTTGAAGGTTGGTGACATCTCTGCTTGTTGGGATCTTTGAAGGTTGGTGACATCTCTGCTTGTTGGGATCTTTGAAGGTTGGTGAAATCTCTGCTTGTTGGTATCTTTGAGGGTTGGTGAGATATCTGATGTTGGGATGTTTGATGGTTGGTGAGATCTCTGCTTGTTGGGATATATGATTGTTGGTGGTTGAGATCTCTGCTGGTTGGGATCTTTGATGGTTGGTGACATCTCTGCTTGTTGGGATCTTTGAAGGTTGGTGACATCTCTGCTTGTTGGGATCTTTGAAGGTTGGTGAGATCTCTGACAGTAGGAATATTTGATGGTTGGTGAGATCTCTGCTTGTTGGGATCTTTGAAGGTTGGTGACATCTCTGCTTGTTGGGATCTTTGAAGGTTGGTGACATCTCTGCTTGTTGGGATCTTTGAAGGTTGGTGAAATCTCTGCTTGTTGGTTTCTTTGACGGTTGGTGAGATCTCTGACAGTAGGAATATTTGATGGTTGGTGAGATCTCTGGTGATTGGAATCTTTGATGGTTGATGAAATCTCTGGCAGTTGGGATCTTTGATGGTTGGTGAGATCTCTGCTAGTTGGGACTTTCAACAGTTGGTGAGATCTCTGCTTGTTGGGATCTTTGATGGTTAGTGAGATCTCTGGTGGTTGGGATCTTTGATGGTTGGTGAGATCTCTGACGGTTGGGATCTTTGATAGTTGGTGAGATCTCTGCTTGTTGGAATCTTTGATGGTTAGTGAGATCTCTGGTGGTTGGGATCTTTGATGGTTGGTGAGATCTCTGACGGTTGGGATCTTTGATGGTTGATGAAATCTCTGACAGTTGGGATCTTTGATGGTTGTTGAGATCTCTGCTAGTTGGGACTTTCAACAGTTGGTGAGATCTCTGCTTGTTGGGATCTTTGATGGTTAGTGAGATCTCTGGTGGTTGGGATCTTTGATGGTTGGGATCTTTGATAGTTGGTGAGATCTCTGGTGGTTGGGATCTTTGATGGTTGGTGAGATCTCTGGTGGTTGGGATCTTTGATAGTTGTTGAGATCTCTGGTGGTTGGGATCTTTGATAGTTGGTGAGATCTCTGGTGGTTGGGATCTTTGATGGTTAGTGAGATCTCTGGTGGTTGGGATCATTGATGGTTGGTGAGATCTCTGACGGTTGGGATCTTTGATAGTTGGTGAGATCTCTGCTTGTTGGAATCTTTGATGGTTGATGAAATCTCTGACAGTTGGGATCTTTGATGGTTGGTGAGATCTCTGGTGGTTGGGATCTTTGATAGTTGTTGAGATCTCTGGTGGTTGGGATCTTTGATAGTTGGTGAGATCTCTGGTGGTTGGGATCATTGATGGTTGGTGAGATCTTTGGTGGTTGAGGAACTCTCTGATGGTTAGGGTTAGGGTTAGGGTTCCTCTTTGTTGGTTTGTTGGTGGGTTCTAGTTGGAGAAGTCATTGCTGGTTGTTGACACCTCCAGTGCTGGTGATGTTTCTAGTGGTTGGTGAGATTTAAAGATTATACCTGTGTGGTTTCCTGGCAAAGTCTCGGTTTTTGAACCTTCTGGTGGTTCTGGTAGTTTGGTGAAGTTTCTGATGATGTGACCTCTGATCATTTTTTTAGTTCTCATTAGGTATGTTCTGTGGAGGTCAGTAAGGTTTCTGAAGGTTGACTAGGTCTCTGATGGTCTGTGATATTTGCAAAAGCTGGTGATGTTTCTCTAAGATTTCTCAAAGAAATTTCTAATGTAGAAAAGAGAAGATTCATGTAATCCTGGTACTTTCCCTCGCAGGAATTGTGGCTTTAGATCTACAAAATAGATTTGTAGATTTGATCCTCTGGAATGAAGCTGGATGATGCATCACCTGAAGAGAACAGGTGGCATGCAGCTGTTCATCTAATATCTACAACTTCAGTCTTAATCTTGACAATTTACTGAATTAGTGAGCTCGTCGTTAGTACAGATGGGTCAATCTCTGCGTGGTGTGGTTCGGTGTAGAAGAAGCTCTGGTTTGCTTGGTTTAGATTGAGGTTCTGCCCACAGTGATGCCACAAGAGGAAGCATTTGGTTTTAGGAACTTAGGAACCTGGGATTTCCTCATCACTGCATCCTCCACTGAGGCTGGGCTATTCATTCCTGGGAGTGGGCTAGAGGCTGTACCGTATCCTGATACCATTAAAGAAGATGAGGAACCTTCTAACCTTCCTTACTGGTAGTATTCGTGTATTTCACAAGGTTGACATTTCTTCCACTTTCAGATTAGAGAAAATGTCAGACTTCTTATTTCTCTTCCTTAGCAAGGACCAATGATGTTCAACCACCACTAATTATAAATTGCCCTCCAGATTACATTAACATAAAGCTCATTTGTAAAATGAATAGTGCCTGACAAGATTGCAATGACAAGTTACATATGTCCACCATTAATTTCCTCTTAGATAGACAGATAGATCTTCTCTGGTTGCTTCCAACGTTGCTAAGAAGTACAGTACTGTCCCAGAGTTGGGGACACTTGGGAACAATATAATATATAAAAAGCAACATTTATTTACTCAGTAAACACTTTATTATTAAATATTAATCAGTATTAATAGAGTAAGTAGAGCTTTTACACTTTATTATTAAATATTAATCAGTATTAATAGAGTAAGTAGAGCTTTTACACTTTATTATTAAATATTAATCAGTATTAATAGAGTAAGTAGAGCTTTTACACTTTATTATTAAAAATTAATCAGTATTAATAGAGTAAGTAGAGCTTTTACACTTTATTATTAAATATTAATCAGTATTAATAGAGTAAGTAGAGCTTTTACACTTTATTATTAAATATTAATCAGTATTAATAGAGTAAGTAGAGCTTTTACACTTTATTATTAAAAATTAATCAGTATTAATAGAGTAAGTAGAGCTTTTACACTTTATTATTAAATATTAATCAGTATTAATAGAGTAAGTAGTGCTTTTACACTTTATTATTAAATATTAATCAGTATTAATAGAGTACGTAGAGCTTTTACACTTTATTATTAAATATTATTCAGTATTAATAGAGTAAGTAGAGCTTTTACACTTTATTATTAAATATTAATCAGTATTAATAGAGTTAGTAGAGCTTTTACACTTTATTATTAAATATTAATCAGTATTAATAGAGTAAGTAGAGCTTTTATACTTTATTATTAAATATTAATCAGTATTAATAGAGTTAGTAGAGCTTTTACACTTTATTATTAAATATTAATCAGTATTAATAGAGTAAGTAGAGCTTTTACACTTTATTATTAAAAATTAATCAGTATTAATAGAGTAAGTAGAGCTTTTACACTTCATTATTAAATATTAATCAGTATTAATAGAGTAAGTAGTGCTTTTACACTTTATTATTAAATATTAATCAGTATTAATAGAGTACGTAGAGCTTTTACACTTTATTATTAAATATTATTCAGTATTAATAGAGTAAGTAGAGCTTTTACACTTTATTATTAAATATTAATCAGTATTAATAGAGTAAGTAGAGCTTTTATACTTTATTATTAAATATTAATCAGTATTAATAGAGTAGGTAGTGCTTTTCCATATGTCAGTGTGTTTATTTAACTCTTTCCAAGCTTCTCCTAAACAACCCAGTATTATTTACAGTTCTGATCTAATACCTGCTTTGACTGCTCAGTTCTTCATTAAGATAAATCAAGATTTGCTGCTGAAGGAACTGAATACGCTCATACAATGTCTGGGGCGTCCAGGAGAAATCTGGAACCTAACTTTGTTCTTCAAACTGGAGCTCAAGATCTGATCTACTTCTCTCACAATAACATATTCATGATACTTTGTATTGTATATCTGATTATTTACATCTGTTCTAATCAGATCTGCTGTTCTTACTGGTGGACATAAACATATTGATCAGATAGAGACTTTTAAACCATACTAATCTATTTAGCATATCATTGCTATACAAAGGAAAGCTAAGTATTTCCAAAGGAGTACCTCTACAGGAGAAAACAAAACATTTAAAACATGTAAATTAAATTCTCAATGTAAATTAATGTAAAGTTGTAAATGATATGTTGAATAGAAATGATAAAATGTGCTGTTTATTCTGCTGTACAAGGTCTTCCTAGTGGTTGTTAGGAGTCACGTTTCCTTTGTAACCTTTACCATTTCTTGTTAATTTCTGTTTCTTTATGCAAGTAGATTATCTTTTATCTATTTTTCTCAAAAATATCTCTTGAAAAATAATGAAATTACTGGTGTGTTTCAGTGGAACTACAAATACTTCTATACAATACTGTAAAATAAATTAATAAATAAATAAATAGTTGACATTGAGATTGAATAATAATGTGTGGTATTCTTAAACTACTTTAGTCATACCACCACTTTCCAAAGAAAAACATTTCCATCTCTATTTTTGTCAATTTTTATTTTTCTACATCGTTTGAACATGACAGCTGCCGTTTACATTTAGTTAAGATTTCATAATGAATGGACCAATAGAAATACTAACAGTAATAGTAATAGTAATTAGTAAAATAGTCATTTTATTGGTTCATTCTTCTATTAAAAACATTTATTAATAGCAGCAGTCGTGTTGAAATGATTCAATGGAAAAGATGAAAGCTTTAAATGCTGTTTATTTTGCTCTACCAGGTTTTCCAGGTGATTGTTAGGAGTTATGTTTTTAAAGTAGACTGTCTTGTATCTAACTTCCTCAAAAATATCTTCTGAAAAATGATAAAAAACAGAGAGTTGACACTGAGGTTGAATGATAATGTTTGGTATTTTTAATTTAAATATATCACCGCTTTCCAAAGAAAAACATATATCTCCATTTTTGTTTGAACACAACAACTGCCGTTTACATTCTGTTTTCATGATGAAGATGATGATTTCATGATTCAAGATTTCATGATGAATGGACCAATAGAAATACTCCAAAATAGTAATAGTAATTAGTAAAATAGTTATATAGTTTTATTAGTCCAGTCTTCATAAAAACGATAGGTCCAATGGAAAAGATGAAAGCTTTAAGTGCTGTTTATTCTGCTCTACCAGGTTTTCCAGGTGGTTGCTAGGAGTCACGTTTTCTCTGTAGCCTTTGATCTTTTTTTAACCATTTTTTTGTTGATTTTCTGTTTTTCTGAAAGTAGACTGTCTGGCATCTAATATCCTCAAAAATATCTCCTACAAAATTATGATCTCCAATACTCTAAGTAAATAAATAAATAAATAAATAAACAATTATATAAAGAAATGAATAAAGAGTTGACATTGAGGCTGAATAATGATATTTGGTATTTTTCATTTTTCCAAAAATCTCCATTTTTGTGGGGGTTTTTTTTGTACATCATTTGAACATGACAGCAACTGTTTACGTTCTGTTAAAATTTCAGGATGAAAGGACCAATGAAAATGCTCTAAAATAGCTCAAAATTTTCTGGTTCCATTGACTTCCATTGAAAGTTTCCTTTGGACAGCAAGGATATGCTCTGTAAATCGATCTGCTTCTAGATTATGTATAAAGGATTATGTATTTTAAGATAGCACGAACCAAATTAGACCTGTATGTCATTTATTTATGTATGTATGTATGTATGTATGTATGTATTTATTTATTAAAATTTAGCTAAACACTTTCAAACAGCTCTTGTAAATAAAGAAGATTGCTTTTAACTGAAAGTCTGAGAACTGCTGGAGTTGAATAGATTAACTGCGTGCTCCGCTCTGAGCTGATGGTGTTCAGAATTCCTATTACGAGGCAGCTCAATCCCACAGCTCTGATAGAATTAGACACCAGTTATAGTGGAACACAGATTATCCTTATAAGGTGATGCCCCAGTATCCTGCCACGATTAGATAAGAGGCACTGGAGTACTGTGGCTATATAACACTACTAAAATACTACTGTAATATATAGTAGTAATATTACTTCTGTGGTATAATATAGTACTGCGTATGAATTACAGATGAAAATCCCACATAAAAACCGACAAGAAGAACATCATATTTTCTGTATGCTGTAATTATCGGTAATATATAATTATACATTAGTGATAACATGAGTGTAACTGCATTTAGAGTTAGTAGTTTTTTGTAGATGTCTTCTCCCTGTACACACTGTCCTTTAAAGTTATAACACTTTTTTCTAATTACACACGCAGTTATGTTATTACTAATTTGTAATTATGTGAGAGTGAATATTCTGTTACTATCAAGATATACTTATGTAACTACACGAGGCTGAAAAAAGTGTATTGGTCAGTACAGAGGTTAGTATGGTGGTGTAGTGGTTAGTATAGTGGTGTAGTGGTTAGTATGGTGGTGTAGTGGTTAGTACGGTGGTGTAGTGGTTAGTATGGTGGTGTAGTGGTTAGAATGGTGGTGTAGTGGTCAGTATGGTGGTGTAGTGGTTAGTACGGTGGTGTAGTGGTCAGTATGGTGATGTAGTGGTCAGTATGGTGGTGTAGTGGTTAGTACGGTGGTGTAGTGGTTAGTATGGTGGTGTAGTGGTCAGTATGGTGGTGTAGTGGTTAGTACGGTGGTGTAGTGGTTAGTACGGTGGTGTAGTGGTTAGTATGGTGGTGTAGTGGTTAGTAAGGTGGTGTAGTGGTTAGTATAGTGGTGTAGTGGTTAGTATGGTGGTGTAGTGGTTAGTACGGTGGTGTAGTGGTTAGTATGGTGGTGTAGTGGTCAGTATGGTGGTGTAGTGGTTAGTATGGTTGTAGTGGTTAGTACGGTGGTGTAGTAGTTAGTACGGTGGTGTAGTGGTTAGTATGGTGGTGTAGTGGTCAGTATGGTGGTGTAGTGGTCAGTATGGTGGTGTTTTGGTTAGTATAGTGGTGTAGTGGTTAGTATGGTGGTGTAGTGGTTAGTATGGTGGTGTAGTGGTCAGTATGGTGATGTAGTGGTCAGTATGGTGGTGTAGTGCTTAGTACGGTGGTGTAGTGGTTAGTATGGTGGTGTAGTGGTCAGTACGGTGGTGTAGTGGTTAGTACGGTGGTGTAGTGGTTAGTACGGTGGTGTAGTGGTTAGTACGGTGGTGTAGTGGTTAGTAAGGTGGTGTAGTGGTTAGTATAGTGGCGTAGTGGTTAGTGCGGTGGTGTAGTGGTTAGTACGGTGGTGTAGTGGTTAGTATGGTGGTGTAGTGGTCAGTATGGTGGTGTAGTGGTTAGTATGGTTGTAGTGGTTAGTACGGTGGTGTAGTATTTAGTACGGTGGTGTAGTGGTTAGTATGGTGGTGTAGTGGTCAGTATGGTGGTTTAGTAGTTAGTATGGTGGTGTAGTGGTTAGTATGGTGGTGTAGTGGTTAGTATGGTGGTGTAGTGGTTAGTATGGTGGTGTAGTGGTTAGTATGGTGGTGTAGTGGTTAGTACGGTGGTGTAGTGGTTAGTATGGTGGTGTAGTGGTTAGTATGGTGGTGTAGTGATTAGTATGGTGGTGTAGTGGTTAGTATGGTGGTGTAGTGGTCAGTGTGTTCAGTTCAGAGTTAAGGGTTTGGATATGAATTCTGGATCAGCCAACACATCTTTGCATGTCTGGCTAAACGATGAACAGTATACGACTCTGTAGCTGCAGAGTTCCGATGGACGGTAACTCAGTTGTGAAAAGATAATTGGAACAAGGTTTTATTCGACACTGAGTGTTTGTATATCAGAGGGTGGTGGTGTTTGTGGTGGAGTTTCATTTTTTTTCTATTGATTTTTGTTCTGAGCCTCTATTGACTGTCTGTGTGGATGATTAGAGTGGGATGTTCTCGCATTCAGCCAAATGTTTTTCTGTGTTATTGTGGGTTAAAATAGAACAACACTTCTTTGTTTTTAGTTTGTCGTGAGTCTGATTCGTGCCAAAATTTGCCAAATGATTAAACAGTGAAAGGCGCTCTGGATCTTTTTGATTATAGTTTTGTTGAAAATGAAAGATGGACTGTTGGAGTAAACGCTAGTGTACGTGACAGCAGTGTTTTGTTTTGTATTGTCTGAGAACAGATGTACATAGCAGAGAGCGTGCAGTGCAAATATGCCTTAATGTGTCGGCAATGTGCACTCACAATATGTCTGAGATTAGTCTTCAATTATTAAAGCTGTATCTGATAATGCTAAACATATATACACGCTAAAGAGGGTTTAAAGAGAGTTTGGAGAGAGTCTGGATTAGTCCAGGTGTATGTGGGATATTGGAGAGGGTCTGGATTAGTCCAGGTCTTTGTTAGATGTTAGAGAGGGTCTAGATTAGTCCAGGTGTATGTTAGATGTTGAAGAAGGTCCAGATTAGCCCAGGTGTATGTTAGAGAGGGTCTAGATTAGTCCAGATGTATATTG